>JAABUG020008887.1:0-75601 GCA_011319215.2 Scortechinia acanthostroma
GAGGAGCCGACGTCGACGCCATCCAGTTCTTTTCCTGCCGGTCGGGAAGGTCATTGGGGTCCATTGACTTTACACATAATCATGGGCGGGGGTTCAGCGGATACAAGGGCCGACGCGTGATGCGGATTATCCTCTCGGTAGCGATGCTGGCGGTCGTCGAGCGGACCCGGAATATCGAGATCGTCTTCGGCAAGAAACTGGTCAAGGGCGAAGAGACCGCCGACGAAGCCATCCTGTACTTCCACGACGGAACGACAGTAGCGGGAGATCTGGTCCTAGGCTGTGATGGCGTGCACTCGGCCACACGGACTCAATGGGTAGCACCCGACTCTCCGTCCGAGTACACGGGCATTTCGTTCCTGCAGGGCGTCGTCGCCGTGAAGACGCTCAAATCCCGCATCCACTTCCGATCGACGTCGATGAATGTCTCCCGGCATGGCACATTGCTTGCCAGCTACTGCGACCGCGAGCAAGAGCAGATTTTCCTCGCGGCCATTGTGCAGTTTGCCGAGGAGCTGCTCCCGCGGTACCGGATCGAGGCCGGCCAGGACTGGCGGACGCAGCATGCCATCCGGAAAGCCCTGCAGCAGCAGATGCAGGATCGATTCGGGAAGTCGGGGATTCCGTGCATCCGCGAGATGATCCATACCCCGGCGGAATGGATGTTGTACCCGGTGTACCAGGTTCGGCCTGGAGGGCGGTGGCATACCCAGCGAGCGATTCTGCTGGGTGATGCAGCACATGCTGTAAGTTCTCTCCGATTGGGTCAAATGCTCAAGCTAATTGGGATAGATGCCGCCACTTGATGAATCGGCTGCATATGCGCTCGACGACGCGATTGTGTTTTCTCGGATTCTGGCTCGATACCGCGATGAACCGCTCACGGAGGCATTCAAGGCCTATGAAGACCTCCGACGGGAGACGGTCAACGAAGCGTTCAAGGCCTCTGGGCGGATGTGGGAAAAGCACAAGGACATGGGTCTGTTGGAGGGCCGGTTGCGGGAGTGGACGCTGCCGTTCTATATCCGCACTTCGAAGGAGGCTCGCGATGCGGCGTGGGAGTTTGACGCGACCAAGATCATCATTCCGACGCCGGTGGAGGGGCAGGAGTCAGTATATTCGTTTGAAAAGGATTATAATTTCTAGCGATGCATTGAGGGGGTTGGTACTGGAGTTCTGTGAGTGGGTGTTCGGGAATATCAATCGTTGCATATACCTTGGATTGGCACATATTGCATGCATTTCGGGTCTGATTATCAATCATCTTGTTGTGTCTATTGGATTGCATTCTTGGGATCATACGAATACGACAGATATTGCATGATATGTACCGTTGTGCGAGATCATTTGAGAGAGTCCGCTCAAGGATCAACCTGTGCCAGATTAATAGCCTTCAAATTTCCACGAGTCAGTCCCAAGATCAGGATTCCGGCTTGGCAATACCCCTGTTTCTTGTTAATCCCATATTGTTCGTGTGGACGTGGCCTTGATGTTCTGTCTCTTCTGCCAATCTGCCTTCAATAATGCTGGACCCTGTGCGCGCTTCCACACATTTGATATTGCCGTCAGGTCTAAGACCCCCCGGATGATTTCTTCTCGACATTCTCCGCATACAGTCCTCAATTCCACCTGTCGCGTAGATTCCCCCGCGTCGATCAGCACGACGGGATGTAACTCTCCGGATCGACACTTGGGCGAGATCTTCTCATGATCAGATTCGTCAAGGCCTCGTTTCCCGCAAAACAATTGATGGAAATACAGTTTCCTCTCATGTAAATCACTCAACAGCGTCAACTCTGATCAGCCAACACCCTTATCACGACAAATGCCAATGCGGCGGCTGAAACCCCGGCTCCCCGGCTCTCTTGGCAATGAACGGCCCCGACAAGCTTTGAAACATCGTCCCGTCATTTGTGGATATTTACTCTCGCACTTGCTGACCGAATCCGGATACTCCATGTGCGCCGACTGTCCGCACTCAAAGGAGTCGAGCAGCTAGCAAGGCAGGTTCTACCCCGCTGCATCCCCAGCCTTGGCTTCTGCATCGACGATGATCAGACCCTGTGAGACCCCTTCATGCCGGGGCCTGGCGGGTGTGCTTGACAGGGATAAACACGATGCATCGCGTCCCAGCGGACGGAAATTATCTTCTGCAATATGGCATCATCCTGGCCGAATCCGGAGTCGTGTGACGCTGTCAGTCCACCTATGGATCATGGTTCTTGCACGATGCAGTTCGCTCGAGGGCAGCTGCCGGGGCCAAGAATGGCCGCCAAGGACCGGGTGTCTTGCATGGTGTTCCAGTTTGAGCAGCGTGTCTGAGGTATATGGGTGCATTGCCCGATTAGGAAATATAGGGGTTCCCAGGGTATATAAAGCTCCGCGAGCCCGCCTGAATGAGGTTTGTTCTGCTCCTCAGGCTCAACAGGCTTGGTCTGATTCTCGCACTCTCTTCACTTTCCTTCATCTTCACTCGTCAAGTCTGGTACTTGCTTTTTTCTACATCGCAACCATGAAGTTTCTTGCTGCTCTTGTCGCTGGTGGTCTGTCGGGACTGGCCCTGGCTGCTCCTACTGCTACCACCAACTCGTTGGAGAAGCGTGCTGGCCCTAATGATGTACGCTCCGTCCTGGCTTGAGATTTGTGACCATATGCTGACTACTGACCGAAAGGCCGCCTTTGGTTACGCCAGCTTGAACGGAGGCACCACCGGTGGTGCTGGCGGCACCACGACCACCGTCTCCTCGTACGCAGCCTTCACGGCTGCCGTCGCCAGCGACTCCAAGAAGGTGGTCTATGTCAGCGGCACCATCACGCAGACGGCAGACCAGGTCCGGATCGGCAGCAACACCAGCATCCTCGGCAAGAACTCCAACGCTGTTCTCGAGGGATTCGGCCTGTACGTACCTCTTTACTTGGTGGACAAAACGTGTGGCCTGACTAGTTGAGGCAGTCTGGTCAAGGAAAAGTCCAACGTAATCATTCGGAACCTGGGAGTCAGGAAGGTTCTGGCGAGCAATGGAGATGCCATTGGCGTTCGTATGTATCCCTGCCCTGGAGATGGACTGTACTCGGCTAATGAACACAGAATACTCCAACAATGTCTGGATCGACCACGTCGATGTCTCTTCTGACAGGTCCCACGACAAGGATTACTACGACGGTCTGCTTGATGTACGTACACGTCTCCTGCGATATCTCTCCTAGTGACGCGATGAACTGATGATACAGCTCACCCACGCCGCCGACTACGTGACCATCTCCAACAGCTACATCCACGACCACTGGAAAGCCTCCCTGGTGGGCCACAGCGACAACAACGGCGCCGAAGACACGGGCCACCTGCGCGTGACCTACGCCAACAACTACTGGCGCAACATCAACTCCCGCGCCCCCTCCATCCGCTTCGGCACCGGCCACATCTACAACAGCTACTTCGAGAGCGTGTCCGACGGCATCAACACCCGCGACGGCGCCCAGGTGCTCGTCGAGTCGAACCAGTTTGTCAGCTCTAGCAAGCCTTTGTATTCTACTGACGCCGGCTATGCCGTGTCGAAGGATAATGACTTTGGGGGTGCTACGAATACCGCCCTGGCGGGTACCCTCAACAGTGTGCCGTACTCTTACAGTCTGCTTGGATCCAGCAAGGTTAAGGCGGCTGTTGTTGGACAAGCTGGTCAAACCTTGTCCTTCTGAGCTAGGCTCTGACAGATGAAGCTGGATGGATATGGATGGATTGGGTTATGTACATAGTTGATACTTCTTCTTCGCTCCTTGCCGCGCGTCGCGCATTGCAATATACATACCTAGGTTTAAACTTCCCCTGGTGCTATTGTTCATGGCAACTCCAAAAACAACTTCAACATCTTGGGGTAATTCGGCGTGCCCAAGCCGGTCGCCGGGTCCCATCTAGTCCTGTTAGTTTCCACTACTGACTGGTCAGTAATAGGGGGGCTTACCCCTTGGCAGCATGGAATCCCTCCGTGCCACACCCCACATTCGTCCCATTGGTGATATCATTCAACACCTCCGGATGCGCATACAGCACAGGATTCACAAATCCAACTGGCCCCTTGCCGATCGCGAAGCGCTCCTCGTTGATCTACACACGTCAGTTCCCGCACAAGTATATAGGGATGGATAGGAATGGGAGGAGGGGATACCAGATTAAGTACAGACGCAAACAACGGGCTTGCCAAACTCGCCCCGAACCAATGATACAGCTTCCCGCCCTTGAACGCAGGAAAGTACGCCCCGTTGGCAGAGACATCTGGATACGCGCGGCCAATGCGGTTATACAGACCGTTCGTCTCGTTCACGTTGACGTTTAGCTGGGAGTAGAACGGGTAGCTGGGCTTCGCACGGTCAAAGTATTTTTCGACGGCGTCGGCCTGGTACTTCGGCTGGGGGAAGTAATTCGAGAACCCGCCCGAACTCGAGAAATTAACCGCGCTCCCGCCCAGATCCACGTGCATCACGCTCTCGGCGTCGTTGACGGTCTGCCCCGGGTACAGCATCGCGCCGCCGACGGAGGTCACGTACGGACAGTTGGAGGGGTACTGCGGGTTAAACACCTTCCCCTCTGGGCCCAGACATCCATCCGCGCCGCCATCGCCAGGGAACGAGGCCACGCCGTAGTCGCCCGACGCGAAGAGAATGGAGTGCCCCTGCAACCCGAGTTTCAGGAACTCGTTGCATTGCCGCTTGGTATAGTTGGGCGGCAGGTCGGCTTCGGCTTGGCCGTAGGATGCGCTGATTACGGTGGTCGGCGCGTAGACGCCGCATTGCAGTTTGCCTTTGTAGCCTCCTGGGCGCGGGTCGGGGTAGGTTGGGTCGATGGCTGGGTCGTTGCCTGTTTCGCCGTAGGCGGTGTATGTGCAGTAGCTCTATGACAGTATTAGCTGGGTGGATTCAAAGGGAAGGGATGGCAGGGGAGGGGAAGGGGGGTACCCCGTCTAGAGCGTCGAGGAAGGTATTGAACAGGTTGGTAGTTGCGACCTCTTCAGGCTCGTAGAGCTGGTCGTCGACCTGGTAGAGCGTCACGGACTGCGGGTAGATGAGCGAGTACACCATGTCGATGTCGATGTCCGACTCGCCCGTGTTGAGCGGGCTGGACGGCGGCACGGAGTAGTTGGCTCCGTCGATGAGCGCGGGGGTGGGATACGTCCCCTGCGGCACCCAGGGGGCGAAGTGCGCATAATACAAATCGAGATCGGACTTGGCGAAGTAGTCGCCCTGCTCGTAGAGGCCGAGCGCGTTGCCTTTTCTTGCTTTGGTCGCGTCGGGGATCGAGTACATGGCTTTGATGCATGGGGGTGTCATGTTGTAGCTGCAGTTTTGGAGGTCCGGGGGCAGGCCTTTGGATTTGGCCGCGGCAGATACAACAGACGTAGTATCAAGTGACGCCGAGTTCACGGTTGAGTGAGCGAGATGCGAGGCCCGTTTGACATTTGTGCGCTTCTTGACGATGGGGGTCAGCTTCACGCCTGGAGTGATGTAGTCGATGTGCGATTGCAGATGTTCGGGGATGTGATATCTACATCGTCAGTAGCCTTTATAAAGAGGGACACCTTTAAAAGAGGGATATACTCGTCACATCCGATCCGCACACCGTCGCTGCGAGAATGCTCGTGCTCATAGAACGTGGTCATCATCAGTCTCTCGGCTTCATGGGCGTATGCGTCAAATGCCAGCCAGCCTTTGTTCTCGGAATGGACCACGCGCGAGCTATGAATGCCCGCAGACGACAGCCATTCCCGGACTGCGTCGACGGCCTCGGCGGATGGGGCAAAGGTGTCGTGCACCTTGTCTGCGGTCCAGTATTGGCCGTACGTGGGAGAGCCGGGGTGGGAACTATACAGTTAGTGGAGTTCGGTATACAGATGAGAAGTCTTACACCTCCATCAGAAAATCATAGCCTTTTTCGAGGTTATTCTGGTTCAGGCCAATGCGCACGGGTAGAATGGCATTGGGGTCGACCCGAGCACCCTGGACCCAGTCCACAGATGGGGTATTTCGCTTCTCGTGAAGGACCTGTTTGATGGACGAGGGAACGGCACGGACAGCCGTGACGGCCAGCAGAAGAGTCAATTGAGATAGCCGCATGTTGACTGTGACTCGACTGGTGACTCGACTGATGAGAACGAGGCCCAGGAGAAGGGCCTTTATCTATCCAGACCATAACTGACGTGTGGATATCAGTCTCTTCTCCACTTCCATGATGCTAAGCAGAATCAAGCATTGTCTGCGGGGTTGATTTAATTGCTTCTCTTATCGTCCAGTCTGATTGACGCAGATACACTCGCAAGATAATAGCGTTGGACGGCGCCGGAGATGGAACGGACTCCGGAAGCATCTTAAGAAGTAGATGAGTCAGGGCACCAATCATACATGAATGAAGAAATTGGATATGGAAAATGACCTGCCTGTTCAGGCTAGCTTGAATGCTTGATGTATCGACAATGAGATTATGGCCGAGATGAGTGTTGCACCCGGGTAGGAGAAGTTGGAGAACATGATAGTGGTTGCAGGGAGACGAAAGACAGCTAGTTATCTCTGTACCCTGAAGGTATCTTTAATAGCCTCTTCTTGTGCCAATTCAAAGAAACAATGGACCGTTTACATTCCTTTTCCGCCGTCGGACCCTCGCTCAGAGCTATCCCTATGCCCTAAAGCTCCGGAGCGCGCCTCTTAACTGTCTACCACGCAGAAGCAGTCTGTAGCAATCGACATATTTGCACCCTCAGTGGTCATTGCTTCATATAATGCACATTGACAGGTCGTCCATGACCACTGAAAAGCTAGAGCAGGCAAAGAGCCAGCACAAGATCTTGGATATGTGTCCAAGTTGTTGGAAAAAACATCCGGGCACCTCGATCTCAAGGTCTGATCAAGGATGGAAAGAAGGAGGTTATTCTCTATATCCTATATCTTAATGCCATCAATCATGCCATCTTCACAGTTAATTCCGCCATTAGATCAGCTCCACTCGGGAATATTTCCGACCCCGCTTTCTTTTCCCTTCTCTTTCTTCTTTCCCCTCATCATCGTGACACTCTGAATCCTCAAGTCCACCTGGGTCGTACATACAACCTATACAAATGGCTGATTTCTCTTCGATTCCCATCATCGACTTTGGTCGACTCCAAGATCCCTCCACCAGAGGAGAAACCCTCGTCCAGCTGCGGGAAGCCATCTTCCTCGTGGGCTTCCTCTATCTGACCAACCATGGCATGGAGGTATACAAAACGCACTTATGATCTGTACTGTAATGACTCGAATCAGGCAGTTATTCAAAAAGCACACGCAAAACTGCCCGAACTCTTCGCCTTGCCGCCCGAAGTCAAAGAGAAATGCAACATGATCAATTCCCCTTCGTTCGTGGGGTATACCCGGCTAGGCGCGGAGACGACGGCCAAACAAACCGACTGGCGTGAGCAGTTCGACTTTGGGACCCCCGGGATGAAGCAGTGGACGCCAAATGATCCCATTTGGCATAGGCTGGAGGGGGATAGTCAGGTATGTTTCAGTTTCACCTCTGGATGATTGACGACTGACAGCGTAGTACCCCGATTACCCCGGTACTCGAGAACTGGTGGAGGAATACATCGCCGAGTCGGCCAAGCTATCCCAGACATTCATGCGCTATGTGGCCGAATGTCTGTCTCTCCCGCCGACCACCTTTGAAGCGTTCAAGGGGAATATGGATCGACTCAAGTTCATCAAGTACCCGCAGTCCCCACCCGGGTCGCAGGGTGTCGGCCCGCACAAGGACTCGAGCGGGCTGTTTACTTTTCTCTCGCAGGATGCTACAGGCGGATTGCAGGTCCTCAACAAGAAAGGCGAATGGATCGATGCGCCGCCGATCAAGGGGAGTCTGGTGGTGAATATCGCGCAGGGATTTGAAGCTATTACCGGTGGTGTCTGTACGGCCACGACGCATCGGGTTATTGTATGTGCTGTCCCTTTTGTCTGATGGTCAGCGCTGACATTGAACAGGCACCAACGTCAAAGACTAGATATAGCATCCCCTACTTCCTCGGGGTGCGGATGGACCTCACGCTGGCCCAGCTCAAAGAGTCGGCGGCGCATATTGTGCAGCGGATCCCGGCGTCCGATGATCGCAAGAAGAGGGCAGTGGATGTGCCGAGCGAGTTTTTGTCGCCATTGTACTCTTGCGTAAGTCTCCTGGTATTCTTCAACTATTTTGATCTGACGATATAGTTCGGGGAGGCGTATCTGCGGAATCGCATTCTCAGCCATCCGGATGTAGGCCAGAAATGGTATCCGGAGTTGTATGAAAAGTATTCCAAGCAGGTGTTGACGTAGATAATCACAAAGAGCAGTCTATTACTATCTTCTGGCTGATCAACCGCGATATTTCTATATTGGGCGATTGCGCCCCCATTCCGCATCCACGAATCAGACAGAATCCACAAAGGCCTTGGGGGATCAGCGTCTAAATAAGACATCAGACTGGCCAGTAGACTTAGCAGTAGACATGTATTGGCGCTTTGGTCTCATAACTAGTCAGCTAGTCGCACAGCTAAGCATGGATGTTGGCCGTGGCTGACATCTCCAGCCCGCTCAGCCGTCCGTGCCCCGTCTCAAATATGGATATTAGATAAATCTCACGCCTCCTCCCATTCTCCTGTCTTCATATGACTATCCTTTAAAAATCCGTCGACATGGCCAAATTCACAGCTCTCGGGCTGCTGCTATCAGCAATCCCCGCGTTGGCCATCATCGCGACCGTGAATTCCCCCTGTTTGTCCATATGTGGAGGCACGCAGAAGACAGTCAACGACGAGCTGATCTGCAACGATGGCGATTACAATTCCACCGTCAAGGGCCTGGCGATGAAGAACTGTCTCCTGTGCGAGAGTACCAGTACCACCTACGCAAACCAGTTCGATAGCGACATCTACTGGTTCATCTGTATTATCCCTTGTTTCCTATCAACATACCATAGACTATAGGTACTAATGATAGAAGTCAACCAGAAATACACAATCCAGGTCTGCGTCTATGAAGATACCGCCTCGACCTCACTCTCCCCTTGCGAATCGCAATGTCTCCCCCTGAAACCCGTCTTCGAGACCCTCTGGTTCGGCAACAACGTCACGCTGTACAACTACTGCACACAGAACAGCAATGCCTTTTCCACGTACGCGACTGGCTGCTCCGAGTGTTTGAGGGGGAAGACTGGCTCCAGGGTCCTGGGCAATTTCATAGATAATATGGTGTCCGCGTGCAAGACGCAGCCGAACGCGACCAAGGGGGAGACGGTGACTCTGGCACGGCCGTTGTTTGACTTGAGCGTTGCGACGAATTCGACTGCGACGAGTACGGCAGCTACACCTACAGCGACCGGAACGGGTACGCCTACGTCGTCGCCGACTTCTACTTCATCGTCCTCATCAGGTATATCTTCGGGTGCAGCAGCGGGAATAGGCGTCGGCGCTGGGGCTGGTGTGATCCTCCTCGGAGCGTTGATATGGGTTCTGGTCCGGCGACGTCGGCGACATGCACAATCTCAGTCGATGTATCCTCCGGCTGCTCCAGGAGGAGGCCAGGAGTATGGTCAACCGATGCAGTATGAAGCAGCGCGGTATGCATCTGCAGCTCCGGTGGAGAGAGGTCATTCTTCGAGGGTGGTGGAGGCGCCAGACACGAATGAGGGCAAGGCAGGAGGGTCATGGGCGGCCGAATTACCATCAAACCATTAATATAGGCCACATAGATGTAAAAATATGATTGACTTTATTTTTCTGCTGACTGCGCCATATTCGTATTGATGATTCATCTTTCTGGGCATCGGCATAGGCGATGCGGGGTATTTATCTGCTATCAATCCTTCATCTTCGGCTTCATTTCAGCGACCATTCTTCTCTTCACAGTCAACATGATTCCTGACTCGGCTATTACCGCTCTCAAAAACCAACTCAGGTCGGCCAAGGTCTACACCCCCGACTCAGAAGGCTATCACAATACGCTCCAACGATGGTCCGATACGGGTTCCAAACCAGCGGTATGCCATGTGTCCCTCCATTCAGCAAGTATCACTCTGACGGCTGACAACAGGGAATCGTGGTGATGCCGACTGATCCCGAGGATGTCTGTGCCGCTCTTCTCTGGGCCCAAGAGCACCACATCGATCTTGCCGTAAAAGGCGGCGGCCACTCTGTCGCTGGCACCAGCTCCTCCGACGGTGGTCTGGTCATTGACCTGTCCTTGATGAAGTCCGTCTCGGTGGACCCGGCTGCCAAAACCGTCACGGTCGGAGGCGGCGCCACCTGGAAGGACGTCGACGAGGCCGCTGCCGAGCACGGGCTGGCCGCCGTCGGAGGCACCGTCAACCATACAGGCGTTGGCGGCCTGACCCTGGGCGGCGGATATGGCTGGCTCAGTGGCCAGTACGGCCTCACCATCGACAATCTCCTGTCTGCAACGGTCGTCATTGCCAACGGGCAGATTGTGACCGCGTCCGCGACGGAAAACGCCGACCTCTTCTGGGGCCTCCGCGGCGCCGGCTATAACTTTGGCGTCGTAACCAGTTTCACCTACCAAGCGTACGACCAACCCAACCCCGTCTACGCGGGGCTTCTGGCCTTCCCCCCAGATAAAGTCGAACAGGTCATCGAGCAGCTCAACCAGACAATCGAGAACCCGGACCCCCGCAGCGGCGCCATCTGCGTCTTCGCACAGCCCCCGGGCGCCCCCGTCCCCATGGCCAACGTCATTGTCTTCTACAACGGCAGCCAAGAGCAAGGCGAGAAGCGCTTCGCCGGCCTCCTCGCCTTGGAGCCAGTTGTCAACACCGCAACCATGATCCCTTACTCCCAGCTCAATACCCTCCAGAACCCGATGGCCACGTACGGCGGCCGCAAGTCCTTCAAGGGCGTCTTCTTCCAGCCGCCGCTGGCCCCGGCGTTTGCGCGCAGCATGCTGGACGACTTGACGGCTCGGATTCAGGCAGAGCCTGACCTCGCCGCCTCGGCGCTCCTGCTCGAGTTCTACGATATGCGCGCCATCTGTGCTGTGCCGCGTGACGCCACGTCGTTTGCGAGCCGCAATAGCACGCAGAACGGCCTGATTAACCTGCGGTGGACGGATGCGGCCAAGGATGGGGAACACCGGGCTTGGGCGCGTGAGTTGCAGGGGCGGTGGAAGGCGGAGTTGGACGCGAAGGTCCAGGATGGGGTGCCGCAGTATATCAACTATGCCGAGCGTGAGTCTTCACTTCTCGTAATGAATGCGAGCTAATGATGTAGCTGGCGACTCGGTGGTGAACAACATCTACGGCGAGAACCTGGGCCGACTGCAGGACCTCAAGGCCAAGTATGACCCCACAAACGTGTTTCACAAGATGCACCCGATCGGTCTGTAGATATGTATATAGTGGCAACTACAATCTAGGGCAGAATCATATACTTGACCGTCTTGACAGAAGTCCACCCCTCCAGCGCCTCCTCGCCCATGTCCCTCCCGAACCCACTCTCCTTGACTCCCCCAAACGGCGCGTTGGCGCTGAGCATCGCCCACGCGTTGACCGTCACAGTGCCCGACTCCAGCGCCCTGCTCATCCGGTACGCGCGGTTCACGTCGTTGGTGAAGACCGCCGCGCTGAGACCGTGCAGCGAGTCGTTTGCCTTGCGGATGACCTCGTCTTCGGTCGAGAACTTGGCGATACTCTATAGCAATACCATTAGCCATCTCCTTCCATAGACCATAAGAGTAGGGGTAGGCGTACAGCCACAGGCCCAAAAATCTCCTCCTTCATAATAGCCGCCCCCTCATCAACATCCGCAAACGCCGTATTCTCCACAAAATACCCCTTCTCGCCCACCTTCTCACCCCCAAACAACAGCCGCGCGCCGCCCTCCTTGCCCTGCGCAATATACCCCAGGATCTTCCGATGCTGGGCCCCGTTGACGATCGGCCCCTTGGTGGTCGCCGGATCGAGTGGGTCACCGGCTACACCGGGGTTCTCGCGCGCAGCCTGCGCATATGCTTCGAGGAATTTCTCGTAGATTGTGTCTTGCACGTAGATCCGCGATCCGGCAGCGCAGATCTGCCCGTTGTTGGCTGTGATGCCTATCCGGGTCCAGAGCAGCGCGTTGCCCAGATCGCAATCGTCGAAGACGATAGACGGCCCCTTCCCGCCTAACTCCAGACTGACTTTCTTGAGATTCGTCTTAGCCGCCGCGGCCAGGATCTTCCGGCCTGTGGCGCTGGAGCCCGTAAAGGAGATTTTGCGGATGGACGCGTGCTCGGCTAGACTCTGCCCTGCGGAGGCACCCAAGCCAGGCAGGATATTGACCACGCCGGGCGGGAAGCCTGCTTCGAGGATCAGCTGCGCGAGTTTCTGCCCGTACAAGGGGGAGTTCTCGGAGGTTTTGATGATGAGGGCGTTGCCGGTTGCTAGTGCGGGAGCGAGTTTCCAGATTGTGATCATCCTGTCACACCTCATATCAGCAACGTATACTTTGAAGGGAGTGGATAGAGTGGATGGGGTGCAGGGACATACAAAGGCGCATTCCACGGGACAATGGCCGCACATACACCCAGCGGTTCACGGAAGGTATACCCCACTCCCCCCGGGATCTCAAGCGTCTTCCCATCGATCTTATCGGCCCAGCCGGCATAGTACCGCAGAGTGGACACCGCCTGGGGGATACCCATTCCCATGCTCTCGGTATACAGGATGCCTGCGTCGACGGCCTCGAGGCTAGCGAACTCCTCGGCGTCGCGCTCGATCAGGTCCGCGAGTTTGAGGAGGAGGCGGCTGCGCTCGGGGCCGGGGGTTGTCCGCCAGGTTTGGAAGCCGGTTGTGGCGGAGGTCACGGCGCGGTCGACATCGGCGGCGGTGGCGGCGGAGATGGTGCCCAGGGGGTTTCCAGTTGTTGGGTTTTCGACGGTGAGGGTGGTGTTGGTGGATGAGGGGGTGAATTCGTTGTGGATGAAGAGGCCGGTGGGGACTACTACAGTTAGCCTCTGTCGTCTCATTGCTCATATGGAGGGTTATAGGCACCTGAAATTTGGCGGCCGGCGGCGCCGGTGACTGTGATAGTGGACATTGTTCGGTCTTCTTCTTCGATCAAACTAGATAGTAATGCTTATGAGGGAATGGTATGAGGGATGAGGCGTTTATATACTTTCCCCTATGGTTGCGGGACGATTCCGCCCCTATTCGGAGGGAATTCCGAGTGGTAGCGGGGCGGGATCAGCATCCGCTGTCATAGTCTCTTTATCAACGTTTCACTATTGATGATCAGGAAGGTGGGGGGCGAATCTCAATGTAGAGCAGTTATTTAAAGCGTAGGGAGAGTATCATGAGCAATCAGAATCATCATATGGATCCAGCGGTGTAGATAATGGGCTTGGCAGTCCCCTGTCCATTTCACCTGGTTGACAGGGCTAACTCGATATGTATATCGAAGAGAATGACTGAGGACCATTGCTTATGGCTAACTATGAATAGGGAAGGTCGAAGAGAGAGACTATGTATGGCACGAAGATAGCATGTCCTAGTCGGAGATGTCCCTTACACACCGGTTTTATCAGCGGGGCTCCCCGTCAATGACACTCGTCGTGATTTCACTGGGAGGGATATCAACTCGGTACGGGGTTGACGCTGAGGATTGGTGGACGGATGTCTCTTGACTTGGTTTCCTTTCTTTATGTTGCTTCGAGTAACGGAGAACCGTCTGCTGAAATACGATGAACAAGCGGGTTCGTCTTAAGGACCAATCTACTGGTAAATGCGATCTAGTATTCCAGTGGGCCAACTATCCATCAGACATACTCGTTAACATACTTCATATCAGCCTAATCATCATGCAACCCACTAGTCTGAAGCCGAAATGAAGGTGAATCATCTCCACGTATCAGACACGGTCACGGTCGTACCCGCGCACACAGTCGGCACCGTATACGACCGGTTCGGATCACTCTCCCACACGATGGTCCCATCCGACTCCTTCTTGAAGAACTTGTACTGGAACGAGGCGCCAACAGGCAAGGCCACCGTGACATACCATTCAGGGTTCGACGAGGTGTATTTACTCGCCGACAGGGCGATTGCAGAACTCGTGTCCCAGTTGCCGAGTTGGCTGATCGATCCGGTCAGGTAGATGTTCTCGCCGTAGGTAGTTGTAACGACTTCCTCGAAGAGGATCGGGAGGGCTGTGGCGGATGCGCACGGTGTCGTTGTTGCTGTCGCTGTGGTGGTTGTTGTTGTGGTGGAGCCAGAGCCGCAAAGGCCACTTCCACTGACCCAGGATGAAGGCACAAGTACCCGGGGCAAACCGGATGCCATGGGAACAGGGAGGTTCCCGCTCGAGTCCACGGTGAGAGTGGTGCATGTGTACATCTCGACGAGGGTGGCGCCGGCGGAGTAGCCCGTGCCGCCGAGGGAAAGGGTGTAGGAACTCCCCGAGGATCCCTTGTTGCTGAGGACGGTGATGACTTGAGCGCCAGCGATTGAACCCTTGCGCATAGCAAGAGTGTTGGAATCATAGTAGAACGGGTTGTTCTATGCGAGTTAGCGAGGAATGCAAAGACACGATTAGAATACCTTGGAGGTTATGTAGGCTGCATCTTTGGAGATAGCAAGCTTGCGGATCTTGTTGGTAGAGGCGATCCAGCTGTACAGCGTGGCGCTGGTCGAATACCCAGACAGCCAGACAGCCTCGCGGTTGGCCGGGTCATCGCCACCGCTGTAGTGCTGTTCCTGTCCGGCGTAGACAATGGGGATACCGTCGGAGAAGAACATGAAGGAGATGACATTCTTTGCTTGCGAATAATCGCTCGTATAACTGGGGGGTTAGTTGCACTCATCAAACTGGGATAATGACCTACGAGGCGAATCGGGGATTATCATGATTCTCGATGAAGTTGCCCAGCAAGGTCGGATCCGCGCAGTCAGACGCCACGGAGCTGATCATGTTGTACAGATTGCTGATGCTGCCGCTGGTCGATTCGAAGGCATAGAGAAGCTGCCAGTATCTGCCTCTGTCAGTATATAAACGGCATCGAAATTATAGTGCGTACATTGGATAGTTGAGCACGCCATCCAGGTAATTCTGGTATGGACAGGTATACGCTGGATCACCCGAAGCCACCTCGCCGACACAGTAGACGCCAGCAGCGTCATTATAGCCAGGCCAGAAGTCTTTCTCGACATGTTTCACAGTATCGATGCGCAGACCGTCGACTATCTCTGTCAGTATCCTCTATGGTCAGGTGCGGATTACTGACTGGAGTAGTTGGCAACCAATGCCTTCACCCAATCATACCAGATGGTCCGCACTTTCGTCTCGGTCGTGTTGAGATCGGGCAGTGAGACAGTAGTATCTCCCAGCCAGCAGTCCTCCACATTTGTCTGGTTGTTGTAGTCGGAGATGAGACAGTAGGGGTGGAAGTAGCTGGAGGAATCAAAGGGAGTGAAGACACTGTAGTCTACCGAGTTGCCTGCTCCATCGTAGCCCTAAATGGTCAGAGCTGATGTACAAATGTACAACGGGGAGTCGGCTTACCATATGGTTGGCGACCACGTCGACCATCAGGTACATGCCACGCGCGTGTAGAGCGTCGGCCAGACTTTTGAGATCTTGAGCTGTTCCATATTTGTAATTGACCTCGTAGCTTCATAGATTAGTAGAATCACAGAACGAGAGAGGGCGCTCACATGTTCTGCTGCCAGTATCCATGGTAGGAAGTACCATCGCCGGTGACCTCATAGAACTGCTCAGTTACTGGGGTGATCCAGATGGCAGTAAATCCCATTCCTTGGATGTAGTCGAGCTACCTCGTTAGTTTGGTAGACAGAATATTAGACAACCGTACATGATTGATGATCCCCTGCCAACTACCACCGCAATATACCTGCAAACGTTAGCATAGCCCAAACGAGAGCGATAGGGCCACAGACTCTTTGCGTGACATCGCAGGCAGCGGTTGTAGAATTGTCTGCTCGGCCAAACCGATCTGTTAGGAGGAAATAGATTGACTGAGTGCGCCATTCGGCTGGGGTCAGGGCATGGACAGCCTGTCCAAGCAAGGACAGGGACAACGGGAGGAGCGACGAGGTCCACTTCATTCTGCAATTATGCACCTGCAGCGTAGTATCATGCCATACGAACATTCACCAAGACTTTATACCCTCGCTACAACTGGTAGGCGCTGCAACTTCCTATTACGTTACGGATGTCCAGTCCTCTGCATTCACCAGCGATGACCATTCCAGCCCATGACTGATCCATTTATTCATCGCCGTGACTGCCGTCGGGACGTGATCGACGCGTGTTTCGACTTTTCCGCACCGATTGAGTTTTGCATGCCGCATCTGAAGCCGTACGTTCATGGTAATAGGTTGCTGAGTCCGGCTCTAGGGAGGCAACGGGGCTCGGCAGTTGTGCGGGAGAAACGCAAGTAATGCTCTGAATGACTGCATACTACGGAAACAAGGGGTTGATTCGTGGAATCGACAGTGAAACTGGTAGGTGAGCTGATCCCCATTCCCCACACCAGCTAAGCATGTACTAATGGATTTGCCAAACCCCGTAAATGACTCGAGGTGTAAAAAAGGGTCAGTGGACCGTCTCTCCATATTTGGATTGAAGAATCGAGGGGATAGCAGGTTTAAGCACGACCTCGTACATGTAGATCAATGAGCCGGACCTGACCGTCTGCTCGTAGTTAGTCGTAGACTCGTAGCTATGAACCCCTAACCCTAATTCCTTCGGATGATAGCAAGGATTCACTTTCAGCGAAATCAGACTGCCTAACAGTAACACAGCAAAAAATTATTCGACAGAAACTGCCACGGACATGAGATCCGAGATTCGAATGTCCATACCGAACCTAAGCAAGGGGCGGCGCAATTGCGGGGCATCTTAATATCGACGGTCTCTTGGGTTGCTTCAGCCTTGATCCGAATCGGCAACAAGTCCGGCGCTATAGTGGATGCTTTGCATGCACCCATCGTTTCATCATTTTAGGCAGTCCATATCGCACGAAGCGATTGCCTGATTGATTGACGAGTTTGCAATCTACGCATCCCAAAACTTTCCCCACAAACCAAACTGGAATGAATACGTGCCGATAGAAAGTGTGCAGGCCCCCCTGGAAAGGCGGAGGATGGGCATGAATGAGCCATTTCACCCGGCAGTTAGCTTCGGATAGAAGAACCAGTCAGAGCAGCGAATACGCCTTAAATCTCCGCGAAGGATTTGCCTGGTCTCCTATTCTCTCTTGCGATTCGACCTCCACCTCTAGCCAGAATATCAGGCCTATCGGGATCAACGGAGATCTCCGTCGGGGACAGGTGATCAACTTGACTATCACATGCGGCATCCATGTTCTGCCGTTGCAGATGGACCCCGTGGGGAACCTGGCCTTCCTTGCATGCCATCTGCAAGGCGTTGCTTTGCTCTCTGGGACTCACGTAGAGGTCGTGAATGGGATCATGACTTTCTTCTCAATCCAATCATATACCCGAATGCCAAGGAAGAGCCCAGCAGAGATACAAGAGGTCCACTCACCGAAATACGTTCAAGGCACACAATCAACAGTCGTCAGAGTCAAAATATATAGGAGGGGATCACACCCCAGAGTTGCCCTTTCCGACAGGATTCAGGACGACTAGTCTCATCCCTCCACCCTCGTCCATCTCATCCTTCCCTGCCGAATCTCGTCTGTCGACCAAGCCATGCCTCGCTTTTCCTACGCGCTCTGTGCGCTGGCTCTCGGCCATGCTGTTGTTGCGGTTCCTCAGTTATCGCCTCGTGCTACTGGCAGCTTGGACACCTGGTTGGCCACTGAAACTACCGTTTCGCTGAATGGCATTCTCGACAACATCGGTGCTAACGGTGCTTATGCGAAGAGCGCAAAGCCTGGCGTCATAATTGCCAGTCCCAGCACCAGCAATCCAGACTGTGAGCGCGCTCCTGATCTACTGCACACAATCATTGACATCTGTAGACTACTATACCTGGACGAGAGATGCCGCTCTCACCATGAAAGTCCTGGTCGATCTTTTCCGCAACGGCAATCTGGGTCTGCAGACTGTTATTGAAGAATATGTCAACTCTCAGGCCTACTTGCAGACCGTCTCTAACCCATCTGGCGGTCTTTCGAGTGGAGGACTCGGGGAGCCCAAGTACAACGTCGATATGACCGCGTTTACCGGAGCCTGGGGTCGTCCTCAGCGTGATGGTCCTGCCCTGCGCGCCACGGCCCTCGTCGACTTTGGCAACTGGTTGATTGTATGTTCCCCGTATATGAAGAGACGACGAGTTGGCTGACATCGACAGGACAACGGCTACTCCAGCTATGCTGTCAACAACATCTGGCCCATTGTGCGCAACGATCTGTCTTACGTTGCTCAGTACTGGAGCCAGACCGGCTTTGGTGCGTTACGACTCACATCTGGAATCTGTGCATACATCGCTGACTTTCCATTCTACTGAACAGATCTCTGGGAAGAAGTGAACTCCATGTCCTTCTTCACCGTCGCTGCTCAGCACCGTGCCCTCGTTGAAGGAAGCACCTTTGCTAGCAGGGTCGGAGCCTCATGCTCGTGGTGTGACTCGCAGGCTCCTCAGATCCTCTGCTACATGCAGAGCTTCTGGACTGGCTCGTATATCAACGCCAATACCGGCGGTGGCCGCTCCGGCAAGGACGCCAACACCGTCCTGGCCAGCATCCATACCTTCGATCCCGCGGCTGGCTGCGATGATACTACTTTCCAACCCTGCTCCCCTCGTGCCCTCGCCAACCACAAGGTGTACACCGACTCGTTCCGCTCTATCTACCCCATCAACTCTGGCATCGCAGAGGGTGTTGCTGTTTCCGTTGGCCGCTATCCCGAGGATGTCTACTACAACGGCAATCCCTGGTTCCTCACCACCCTCGCCGCT
Source organism: Scortechinia acanthostroma (assembly GCA_011319215.2). Lineage (NCBI taxonomy): Eukaryota > Fungi > Ascomycota > Sordariomycetes > Coronophorales > Scortechiniaceae > Scortechinia > Scortechinia acanthostroma. Next base: position 18,924 of record JAABUG020008887.1, read on the forward strand.
GCCGAGCAGCTGTACGACGCTATCTACCAGTGGAAGAAGATCGGCTCCATCACCATTACAAGCACATCGCTCGCCTTCTTCAAGGACATGTACAGCTCCGCCGCGGTAGGCACCTACGCCTCCGGCAGCTCCACCTTCACAGCCATCATCAACGCGGTCAAGACCTACGCAGACGGCTACGTGAGCATCGTCGAGACCCACGCCATGAACAACGGCTCCCTCTCCGAGCAATTCGACAAGACCTACGGGACCTCCCTCTCCGCCCGCGACCTCACCTGGTCGTACGCCGCCCTCCTGACAGCCAACATGCGTCGCAATGGCGTGGTGCCTCCCTCCTGGGGTGCCTCCTCCGCCAACACCCTCCCCTCGTCTTGCTCCATGGGCTCTGCCACCGGCACCTACAGCACCGCGACGGCCACCTCCTGGCCCAGCACGCTGACCAGCGGCTCACCGGGCGCAACCACCACCACCGCCCCCTGCACGACCCCTACCTCCGTCGCTGTCACCTTCGATGAGATCGCCACGACCTCCTACGGCGAGAACGTATACATTGCCGGATCCATCTCCCAGCTGGGTAACTGGGATACCAGCAGCGCCGTCCCCCTCAGCGCGTCTAAGTATACCTCCAGCAACAACCTCTGGTACGTGACCATCAACCTGCCGCCCGGCACGACATTCCAGTACAAGTACTTCCGCAAGGAAAGCGATGGCTCGATTGTGTGGGAGAGTGATCCTAACCGCTCGTACACGGTGCCTTCGGGCTGTGGTGTGTCGACTGCTACTGAGAATGATACTTGGCGGTGATCTGTATAGTTATATATAATTGGATGTTGGCTAGGTTAGAATTGAGATTACATTGTTCCGAAAATAATACGATATAATTGATGATTGACCGGTTAGATCTGAACTAAAAATATCAATGCGGCCGTAGTTCGGTTTCAAACCTTGCATACAAATGATACATCCCAGTCGGACCTGCATAACCCCTGCAGGTCCCTGACTGCGTCGATCAAGATTCGAGGTTCATGACGAGTCAGATTATATTCCGCTCAAGCATGCAGATCATTCGGCGTCATAGCACATACGTATCTTCCAGAAAGAATGTCCCATCCCTGACATGGATACATAGTGCATTCCGACCCTACCCTTTTCTGCACCGCTGATACATCACTGCAGTTGCGTGCTAGTCTCTAAGTCCAAGCATAAAAGACAACAGCCGCACCTTGAAATCAAAATGCCACACCCGCAAAATGCTCCTGCACCTCGGATTCCTCTTCCTGGTCCTCGCCCCCTCCGTCGCCGCCGTAACGCCCACAAACCGCGCAGAGACGGCCCTCGCCGCGCTACAGACATGGTACAACACCACCAGCGGCATCTGGGATACCTGCGGCTGGTGGAACGGGGCCAACTGCATGACGATTCTTGCTGACCTGGCGGATGTGGACGCCGCTGTGCGCGATGTTGCGGTCGGTGTGTTTGCGAATACGTTTTCGGCGGCGCCGCGGTCGAATCCTGCGCCTGGGCGGGGGAATAACAGCTACAACGGGGCGATTAAGCATCATCGGCCGATGGAGGTTGATCTGCGGCGCGTAGGGGTAGATGTGTCGCTGTGGTTGGATGGAGCGTACGATGATGATGCGTGGTGGGCGTTGGCGTGGATCGCGGCGTTTGATGTTACCGGGAGACAGGAGTATCTTGATCTGGCGGTGGAAATATTTGAGAACTTGGTGGGTTGCTCTACATTTTTCCTGGAGGACATTCTGACGAGTGCTAGAGTAAGGTGTGGCCGTCGAGGTGCGGCGGGGGAATCTACTGGGACTACACGCATACCTATGTCAACGCCATTGCGAACGAGCTGTTTCTCTCGCTTGCGGCGCATCTTGCCAATCGAGCGGCGAACAAGGAGTATTATGTTGATTGGGCTCAACGGCAGTGGGATTGGTTCCGACGGAGCGGGATGATCAATGCGAACCACACTATCAACGATGGGCTGACGGATAGCTGCCAGAATAATGGTCAAACAACGTACGGGAAGAACCTTTGCAATTGAAGATGAGCGCTGACAAAATAGATGGACATATAATCAAGGAGTCATCCTCGGCGGACTGGCCGAGCTATACCGCGCGTCTCCTAACGCAACGTACATCGAGTCAGCAGGGCAGATTGCCAGAGCAGCTATCGCGGCGCTGAGTGACTCGAATGGTGTTTTGCACGAGACCTGCGAGCCCAACGGCTGTCATGGTGACAGCACGCAGTTCAAAGGGATCTTCATCCGGAACCTGCGGTTGTTGCATAGTGTGGCCCCGGATGAGGCGTACTCGCGGGTCATTACAGCGTCTGCCGATAGTATATGGGAGAAAGACCGTGATGCCAGTGATAAGATGGGGGTCAATTGGGCTGGTCCCATTCAGCAGGTGGATGCTTCATCTCATAGTTCGGCTATGGATGCGTTGGTTGCTGCCATTGGATTGTCGTAGCTCTCAATCTGAGAGACCATAAATGAGAGACTGAGGTCAGTTGAAATACTGAGAGCGACTTACATTTGTGTCATATGTGATGAACAGCTAGCTCAAATATATCATTTGTCTATCCTATTCAGAACTTGTTCCTATCCTAAGAGAAAAGTAAACAGCGGATACCTCAGCCGAATCTAAAACGGCACGTGATTCAGGGATCTCTCTCTCCTGATTGGCGGGCCCAACTGCCATAGACAGTGGATCGGCCCGCAGCCAAAAAGGAAAGCGCTTAGATTAAATCATGGGTCAGGGCCAGTCTAGACCCCTGGGGGCTTTTTCTTTGGCCCGTCACTGGCTGCAGCTGACCCACTGTAATAGCCGGTTCCAAGGCAGAGTCGTGTTAATCCACTTTTGCCCCGATCTGGCCTTTTCCTCTTGTCGTCCTCTTTGGTAAGCGGCTCATCTCAGGAAATCCGTGACTCCGACGTGTCGTTTATTCAACGGTCTAACGGTTATCCAGGATCCATCAACCAATTCTCTGATCGCTCTGGACTCGGTTATCGGATGTCGGCCTCATTATTGCTGTGTTCCAGACTCAGCTGTGTAATCGCTAGTCCCGATTAGGACGTCCATCTCCAACTTCTTTCCCAATCCCCTCTTTTTCTCCTCTCCTTTCCTTCCATCCTCTTTTCTCTTTCTTTCCCTTTCTGGCATCAAGAATCACGACGATGAGCTGAGCCGCCTCCTCTGGACGACCAGCCAGAGTTGTCTCCGGATGCGCATCCCAATCGCCGTGCAGCTCGGCCTGCTGGTCCTTGTGCCTGCCCTAGTGGGCCTGGCCGTGCTGTCCATCGCTACGGTGAGATTTCGCTTCGCCGATCATCAATCAGGCAAGGGCTGGAGGCTAATACACGCAGTGGGTTAATAACTACAATTTTGTGGTCGATGTCCAGTACGTTTACTTGTTTCTATAGTATGTTCCCACTGACAAGTCACAGATCCGAAGGACTCGAGCTGGTCGCGCAAATCAAAGCCAGTCAGATCGCTTCCAATCTGAAGCTTCTCGAATCGACGTGCAAAACCATCGTCACTCGACTGCTGATCCAGGGTGCTCTCGGGCGGTTTTACGATGGGAACTCGAGTGATGCGAATTGGACCTCGTCCGTATCGGATGTGCAGTCGGCAATGGGCAGTAACAATTATCTGGACCTCTATCAAGCCACCATTTTCTCCCGAAATGGTCAAGGAAATCGACACGGATTGCTCAATGTCACTGCCAAAGATATTGTTGATATCCCTCTGCCCTACACCTACTCGAACGGCAGTGCGGTCATGCTAGGAGATGAGGGACTGGGTTATCCTCCCGCGCTCTACCCGAATCTGACATATTCCCCAGCCTCCGACGGCAGCAACACAACCGATGTGTACGCTTTTTCGGACTTCAAGCTTGGCCTCGACACCTCTCTTCTTCTTGGGCCGCTGCCGATTAACAGCTCCTTTTCCCTCATTTCGGTCACAGTGCCCATCATCAATAATACCTCGGCCACTGACATTATTGGATACATGACGTAGGCAATCCTGGACGGACAGACAGAAATGCCGCTGCTGACCGCATACAGGGTCGTCGCCAGTGCCGCCAGTCTGCAGACCACGATCAACTCTCGCGATGGCATGGGCAATACCGCTCAGGTTCTCCTGCTCGGTCCATCCCGGGCAGAGAATCGGTTCGCTCCGGACGCCCTCCCGGCCACGGCGACCTCTGCCCCGGACGTGGAAGGTCTTTCTCGCGCCGAAGTCCACTACGTGTTCGAGCCTACGCCACTCCCCGGCCAGAGCAGCAGGCATGGCGGCAATCTGAGCATGAACAGCTTTCCCTTGTCCAAGTTTCCACTGGCATGGAAGCTCATGTCGAGACCGTGGGCGCAGACCAACGATTCGATCAGCGATTTGACAACCAGGAACGAACACGGATACCAGGTTGCGGTCGGCGCGATCCGGCCCAAGACGCAGATGGCACAGTGGATTTTGCTGGTGGAGGAGACCCAGGCAGAGGCATTCGCCCCGATCAACAAGCTCAGGAAAATCATTCTGGCATGCGTCTTTGGGACTATGGGGTTCATTCTCCTGATCGTTCCTCCGCTCGCCCATCTGGCCGTGGCACCGATTCGCCGCCTGAGCGAGGCCACTCGCAAGTCAATCGAGCCGCCGTCCAGTGGACCGTACACTATAGGAAGCACCGACGCGGAGACTGAACCCCGTACTTTTGAGCACCACATGGATGAGAAGGGATTTGTAGCCTGGGTAAAGCATTTCCGACGAAAGGACCGGCCCAACAGCGCACACAGCAATGGCAGTCGCAACCACGCCAGAACTTTCCAGATCCCGGGCCGAGTGAAGGAACGCAAGCATGTCGTCACGGATGAACTGACCGAGCTGACCAGCACTTTCAACGAGATGTCAGACGAGCTTTCCATCCAGTACAATCGGCTCGAAGAAAGAGTGGCGGAACGAACTCGCGAGCTGGAAGCCGCCAAGTTGGCCGCAGAGACTGCCAACGAGAGTAAGACATTGTTCATCGCCAACATCTCACACGAGCTCAAGACCCCGCTGAATGGGATTTTGGGCATGTGTGCAGTGTGCATGGGTGAAGACGACCTTCCTCGGATCAAAAAGTCCTTGCAGGTCGTCTACAAGTCGGGCGATCTTCTACTGCATCTTTTGAATGATTTGTTGACCTTTAGCAAGAACCAAATCGACCAGGCGATTCGATTAGAAGAGAGGGAATTTAGATTGTCGGACATCCGGTCTCAACTAGCGGTTATTTTCCAGAATCAGGTCCAGGAGAAACACATCGACTTCGATGTCAACTTTGTCAGCGGTGACACCCTTACACCGAAGGGCGATGTCTCCCAGGAGAAGACATACCTGCCGCCTCCCCCCGCGCTTGGTCCACCAGGAACTGGTCGGTTGAAGGATATGGTATTATGGGGTGATCAACATCGTATCCTTCAAGTTCTGATCAACCTGGTGAGCAACAGTCTCAAGTTCACTCCCGAGCATGGCAAGGTCGAGGTTCGCATCAAGTTCGTCCGGGAAGTGGAAACACCGGGCAGCCCCAGAGGCTCCATGCAGGACTCTCGACGCAATTCGCGACTGCGATCCCGACCTCCGTCCCATGCCAGTTCTCAGCCCCGCGACCACATCGACGGCCTAGTTCAGGAGGAATACAACACTCCTGCGCTCTCGCAGTTGCGAACTCTGATCTTCCAGTTCGAGGTCGAAGATAACGGTCCTGGCGTCGCTCCCCACCTACAGAAGCGGGTCTTCGAGCCTTTTGTACAGGGCGATCTCGGGCTCAATCGAAAATATGGAGGCACCGGATTGGGGCTCAGTATCTGCGCGCAGCTGTCTCGCTTGATGAATGGAACCATCACCCTTGAAAGCGAGCAGGGCAAAGGCGCCTTGTTTACTCTGGAGATTCCGTTGAAATTCGTCAAGGAGGCATCGCCCAGTACCCGCAGTTCCAGTATCGCTGGATCGCGCACACCGAGCGTTTTCTCACTTGACGATCTTGCCGGTCTCGCGCGACCGCCGTCCAACAACGGCTCTGTTCGAAGCGATCCGTTGACTAGCAATTTCGAGAAACAGGATCTGCAACCTCGACTTGTCGGTCTCAGTCAGCCGTTCTTTACCCCCACACCACCATCCCCCTCATCGTCGACTGCCAGAGTGTCTCCCGATGGAGCAAAAGCCGAAGTGGAAGATAGTACATCTGGCAAGGTGCGAGTATTGGTGGCTGAGGACAACGTAGTGAACCAGGAAGTGGTCCTTCGGTATGTCGTTTCCCACGTTTTCATGGACAATGCTAACGCCTCCAGAATGCTTCGTTTGGAAGAAGTATATGATGTAACAGTCGTCAAAGACGGCCAAGAAGCCTACGACACAGTCAAGGCGAATATGGAAGAGGGCAAAGTATTTGACCTTATCTTCATGGACATTCAGGTATTGCAACCATCAATATTCAGAAGTAGCGTAACTGACACAAGCAGATGCCCAACCTCGACGGCCTACAGAGCACCCGTCTCATCCGGGGCATGGGCTACTCGGCGCCTATCGTTGCGCTCAGCGCTTTCTCAGAAGAAAGTAATATTAAAGACTGCATGGACTCGGGCATGGACATGTTCATCAGGTATGTATACTCACCTTGACAGCAAGACTATACTAATGGAGTAGTAAACCTATCCGACGGCCTGTCTTGAAACACGTTTTGAACAAGTTCGCTACGATTCCGGAAGAGCCGGAGAATGTGCAAGAATCATAGCCTGGCAGACCAGCCAGCACAAGGCCCTACCTTTCAGGCGTACAAACGTACAATGGTAATTGCCATGAATATTTAGATACGTGGGAGTCCATCTATGTTCGAAGTAGCCTGGTCAAACAAACCAATGATATGGAATATTTTCCAGAACGCCTCTCGGAGTATTCTCTGCCATGTGGCTTCTGCATTCAAGCCAGTGTCTTGTAGACGAGTAAAAGCCGGTAAATCATCATCATGAACTTCCAGGGCAGGCACTTCGGTTTAAACAATTGTCTGGTTCTCAGCTTTGAGATTCTGATGCTGAATCTACGCGACAAAGACCCTTCATCAAGACACTCCTGAAACAATATAGAGGCTCCAACGAGTTTCAAATATTATATGACATCGTTGTGCTGCTACAGAGACATCTTTATTGTTCGGTGACTCTTCCACAAAGCGCCTTTGTGAACGGTCTTTGACAAAGGCATGTCTCGAATTATCAGCACACAGAGCCATTGTCTATTGCAATGTTCAACTGGACTGTCTAAGAATATGTCTTAGTTTATAATATAAGTACCTCCACTGTCTGGACAAGAGAAGCAGCTCATCAATTATCTCTTCATCTGCCTACTACCTACCTACCTACTCAACTGACGTCTCTAACAGCATCTCCACATCAAAATGAACAACAACAACTTCAACAACAACAATCCAAACCACAACCCCAACGGCCTACCAACCCTCAACAACGGTATGGTCCAGAGCTTCTACACCAACATGCCCACCACCATGCCCAACAACATGAATAACCCCCAGAATCTAGGAACGACCTACCTGACCGCAAACGCCCAATACATCAACAACGCGAACTACAACGCAGAACACCCCCTCTACACAACCTTCAACTACTACATGGTCTTCTCCAACCTCCCCGACCAGCCCTGGCCCTCGTACACCCTCCTCCAACAATGCCTGGACAAAGTCCGAGCCCGCGATGCAAAAGTCTACTCCTCCGTCGACGCGATCCAGCGCTACGGAGGAGCTAAAACGGGGGATTTGGTTCTGAGCTTCACGGCTGCGGCGATGACGGATGGGGTTATTTGGACGAGTGCTGAGGGGGTTATTCTGTATCAGATGAGGTGTTGGGATAGGGACCGCAGGTTGGTCGGGTGGGGTCTTGTGGCAGCGCAGGGGCTTGCGGGTCAGTGAGTTTTTTTTCCTACTTGGTACTGGGTTCTTTGGCTTTGGGTTTTGGTTTGGTTCTTGGTTTGGAGCTGTTGGGGAGGATTGGGTGATGGAGAGTGCTCACTGTCTACAGGATGCGAGGGTGTACAAGGCTGCCCGGGAAGGGTTCTTGATTGCGTGTTCAACTGTGAGTTTACCATCTTCGAAATTGTCTGCTCTGGCTTGAATCCGAATGCTCATCATGTCTACAGGACATTGGACAATTTGTGCAACCGAATTTGGGGAATTGCTTCCTCAGTATGACTCGTAAGTGTTACCTGGCTCTGTAAGCTGTAGAATGGTCGTTGAGAAAAAATGGCTTCAACTGCAGAAGCAAAAGCCGTGCTTACCTAGTATATATTATATGGCAGTCATATACTCTAATATTATTGCAGGCTTTCAGCTTACGAAGGCCGTCGCAGATAAGATGATGAACTTGCTTTCAACACAAACTTGATCACTGGGGGAAATATACATCCTGCGTCCAGGTTTTCACCGTGGCGCGTATAGCAAGATATACAATTCCGACATTCGTTCCGGACGAATGCAACATATTATTCGCTCAAATTGCACAGGTATTCGGCCTCTATGAGGCGGACTATATTGCTACACCTTATTCTACCTCAGGTTCCTCCCATAAATGATCAATGCGAGCCGTTTTCACTGAAAACTGCCGCACGTAAAACAGAACTTCTGCTGCATGAGAAAGATGCGCTCACTGAAGCAAAATAGCTGACGGGCTTGTATGGCGATAACTCGTGACCGGCATTCAATGCGTTTCGGGTTTTCTATCCTTGAGCTCGGAGATGGAGGCTTACGCCTGTGAACATCTGGCCGTGCCAACTGTAAGCTCTATTCAACCTCCGTCCAATCCGCCTCGCGACCCGAAAAGGGATCTTCGCAATAGGGTGCGGCTCATGAAATTGAATGCTGCGCTCGACATCCAGATTTCTTAGCGTGAACTGCCAGACCGACCCATAGAGCTTCTCCACTGTAAAAGCCGTGGTGGCCATAGCGTGGAGGAAATCGTTCCACAGGATCTCTCCCGGCTGAGTGTGCGAAGGCTAGTAAAAGAGTGTGGAGAAAACCTTCAGAGCCTGCTTGTTAACTTTGAATATGGGCTGATGATCAGATACCTCCTTGACGGGCAGCTCAGTTTCCACGGCTGTGACGGACACGCTCGGCTTTCCTTGAGATTTGACCTTCTTCTTGGGTACAGGGGCAGTAACCGGCTCGATGGCCTTCTCAGTTCGATGTACCAGCTCGAATTGGAGATCTGCAAGGCTCTTCTCCAAGCCTGTCTTGGCGGGTCGCTTTTCCGGCTCTACCCAGGCAGGTGTCCTTTGGAGTTTTTCAGAAATCCTTGTAAGCACCTTCTACACAGCGTTGCGTCGGGTCATTCCACGGGTCACGGGGATACGCGAATCGACCGCATGCCAGAAGGCGTCCAGATTCCTCTCCGCAGACCTCGTGAGTTCGACATTTTCATGGTTCTGTCGCTTTTCAGCTGGGTAATGGAATCGACCATCTTCCGGCGATCCAAGTTTGGCTAAAGAGGTGCCCTCGAAGCTTACCAGGAACTTGTCCGAACCGCTGGTTAGGTTGCTGTATTCTTTCTGAATCTCCTCTCGCCGTTTGTTAAACCCATTTTCGAATGTACTTGCCCACGGTTGGTAGGAGGTCAATTTGATGAATACATTCGGACATAACTGCCAAGTCTGAAATGATACTGGCAACTTGACTCGAGATGAGCTCCTTGTTTTGGGGGTCCGACTGAACGAGCCGTTCAAGCTCATCCATGAGCGTTTTTCGGCCAGCCAAGTGAACCTTGTGGCTATCCCCCCAGAGCGTTTCAAGGATCCAAAGCAACCCCGCCTGGTTGTCAGTCCTCGATGCACCCGGCCGGGTTTCTGCAATCATCTTCGAGGTGCCCGGCTGCTGCGGTTGCCGAGCGAATAATGACCGCAACGGAGGGGAGGCTGGAGCTGCTATTTTGAGCTGGTTGACTGGACCAATAGCAAACTGTTCCAGGACGTATTTCAGGTACAAGAACGCGTTATAGAGGTCCGTCGGCAGGTCTTTCTCAGGCGATATCCTGTCCTGATGTTTGGCAATTTGTTGACGCAGGTCAGCAACCAGAGAATAGAGTATAGACCACATGTCCAAGTTCATGTAAGGTTCAGGGACAACATTTTAGAGAACATGGTTCCAGAATAATAGCTGAATATGTAGTGCCATTATTGGATGCACATTGCCATTAGTATCTAGGATAATTTCAACACAATGTTCCTTATACTCATTGACAACATCTGCAAAGTATCTAGGATCCTCTCATAACACTATGAGATGGTCTTCCGCAGCCGAGTGTTTAGCATTATAATGTCTTCTAGAGAGGCTAAGTTGAGCTATGCAGGCAGACAGTAAGGCGTGTCTGCTGCAACTATAGCCAGGGAATACCAGTCCCCTTCCTCTTTAATTACAGGCTTAGGCAGTACAGGAAAGTCCTTAATTAATGTGGTCTCAGGAATATCATGAAGAATTTAATGGGTATAGTCTAGAAGGAACTCATAGATCTGCTCCTGTATTTCTAGAAGTAATAGCCCATGGCTGGGATGGAAGCCTTGACCATGATAAAGCTAAAAAAATGCTTCATCATATCATCCCATGTAATTAGCTCCCTATATATCTCTAGTATTGTCTAACCAGTGAACACCATAGTATACAGGTTGAGAAAAGCAGAGCTGATAACACCCAAGCCATGCCCAAGATGTAGAGCATTATAATCCACATGCGCAAAACAATATGGTTAATGCTAAGCACAAGCATTAAGGAACAGGAGCAATGGTCTAGGCTGTTCCAGGTCTTCCAGATTGATATAAGGTCACAGGTATGCCTCTCTCAACTCTTCGCGGCGGCCCTTTTTAAACACATCAAAATCTGGCCTGTGCATTCTAGACATGTTTGGCCAAGCAGAGAGAAGGATCTAACAACACTTAGTTTTGGTCTTCTGGCGCCATCGGTTTTGAATCCATTCTTTATGACGTTCACTTATCTTATTCAGTGTTTCCCAGTCGGATAAGATTTTAGATGCTCTTTTGCGACTTTCTTGGCGGACCTCATTTGCAGTCGGGAAAGATGTTGCTTTAGGATTAGGACACATGCTGTCGAATAGGTCGGCTGGATTGCTCCAATCCATGTCACCAGAGGCATCGCTGTGCGCAGCATCAGACCCAGCCATATCGATAATTCTGGTGAAGTTGAGCAGTATGGCGATGCGAAGGAGGATGAGGAAGCAATGTTGATGCAGACATGGAGCCACCGCGACGCGTATATCCAGTCGCGAGCACACGTGATCGGAGCCATTTACACTTCCGTGAACAAAAGAGAAATGAGAGTCTGCTTTGACGATTAAATTTTAAAGCGCTGATGGTATATGAGTGCCCTCTGTCTGACCATACTTGAAAATATAACGCCATCTATGGCTCTATCTAAGGTAGTGGATGATCTGCATGTCCATACCACCCCAGGTTGTAAAAGAGTTGAACGAATACAAGGCCGATATCAGAGGATCTATCGGCGCTTCCACACTAGTAAGCTAAAACTAGTCGTCAAGACACCTTTTGCTCAGGGAAAAGTGGTTGACAGACGTCGTCCGCACCATATCGGTTCCAAGGTGTGTTGTTTCGTTGTTTCCTGCTCTTCTTCAGACTAATAAGGAGAAACCTTTCCACCAATCAGCTCGCATAGCTCAGTTGGTAGAGCGCATGACTAGTAATCATGAGGTCAGCGGTTCAAATCCGCTTGTGAGCATTTCTTTTTTGCCCTTTTTTTTTTTGTTTTAGTTGGTAAAGCATTAATAGCTGATGAATACTCAGTTCAAATCTGAGGGCGATCAATGTTTTGCCTCATCTGGAAAAGATGACCATGATTATAGTCACCACAATACCTCCTGCTCAGTGGGTATGAGACAGTGAGCGTGAGTCGCACTATCTGATGGTTAAGTGAATGACCCCTGACTCGACGCACCCCTGATAATACGCTCTGGAGAGACTATCTCTGAGTTTATTTAGTACATTAAAAGAGGATCACGCAATTGAGCAAGTGATAAACTGATTTCAAGAAAATATATTGACTAAATCCATCGTGTCCAGGCGACAACATGTTTTGTTTCATTTCTTCATTGTGGACATTGAGTTTGAAATATATATCTGCGAGCTGTGTCCAAGATCATTCACAAACAGAAGCTTCCCTCATTTCCCAGCCTGGCTACTAAACTAGAGAGCAGCCAAAGCATCATACTGCTGCTGAGTCACAGCCAGCACCGACCCATGTCGATGGTCTCCCAGGGCAGAGCCCGTAACAGGCGTGAACAGTCCCGACGTCACATCCGTCGACACCCACGGCGACAAACCAGTGACACTGCCCACTCTGTCGCAGACCAGATACGCCTTGCCGGGTGTCACATTATCCCAGAAGGGATACGGACCCTCGAAGCGGGTGCTGTCCTGGACAGTGCCTGAGGGGGTGGACCAGGTACCGAACAGGCCGGTGCGGCTTACTTCGACATTGATCGTGCTGTTGCTCACGTAGAAGCGGACGAAGGTGTTGTCGTCGACGCGGAGGATGCTCAGGTCGATGATCGAGGTTGTCTTGTGGTCGATGTAGGTCTGCGGCTTGGTGAAGGTCTTGAAGTCGCTTGTGTGAGCGTAGCGGATGATGTCGGTGGTGACGGGATTGCCTGTGTGGCCGGGATCGCTTGCTGCGTACTGTATTTGGTCAGTCTACATATCATGGTACATTGCTCCGGGTACCTACGAATCTGGAAGCCCAGTGCACCATGTATTTTCCTGTAGGCTGTTAGTCAATGGGCGATTGGCGGAGAGAAGGACTGCAATACCAGCTTCCGCATCCCAGATTGCATCCGGCGCCCAGACCATGCCGGCTGTCGAATCCTCGACGGTCACAAGTCGCTCGCCAGTCCAATGGATCAGATCCCTGCTCTCCCAGACGAAGATGCCCCGCGATCCGTTACGGGTGGCTTTGTCCCAGTTTGTCTACCACGATCAGTATCTCCTCATGTCTGCAGGTAGGGGGCCATAGGACGTACAGTGTCAATGTCCAGATCCGTTCCGAACATATAGTACTTTCCCTTGTCACGACCTACGCCCTCGATGATGGAGACATCCCGGATGGCCTTTGTGCCCAGGGTCGGGGAGACGATGGGCTTTCCACTGTTGATCGGGACGAAGTTGAGAGGATCACTGTTGTTACTCAAGGCATAGTAGATGCTCTCGTCCACTGTCTTCCAGTAAAGATTGAGGTAGCCTACTTTGGGATCGGCCTTGTGGTTATGGGCAGGGAGAGCTTCAGGTTGTGGCAGGGCAAGGGTGGAGGTGAGGAGGGTAAGGATACCCGCGCAGATTGTCGTGAGGCTCTTCATCTTGTTTGATGTGAGGCTTTGCGATTGACCCAAGTGTGATCGTCCTCTGGCTTCGCCCTCTGCGTTTATATATTCTTCATGTTCTACGGTAAGGAGCTATTTTCCCCGGTGGTTCATCCACATATCAACGCTACGGACGCCAAGCTGACGATGCCCAGATTTGTCAACAAATATGCAGCAATCGGATAATTCATAGCGGACATTCTGTTTCGCTACTCTCTCGCCAAGCTATCGCCAAGCCGAGCGAGAAACATCTGAGTAAGACAAATGTTCTCCGACATCCCCGATTCTGAGAAATCCCCACAAAAGACAAGCTCCGGTGGAGGATCGTCGCCGATACCCCGCATCAATGGAAGAAGAAAACTGGAGAACACCGATGATTGCACCGGGGTCGGGGGAATTGTCGGGCTACACCCGTTGAAATGTACTGATGCTACGCAAATTACGCCACCCAATATCGTTCTGGGTATCTCCCCCGGAATCCCCTCAATCCATCACAGGCAGTTCCGCCATGTGCAACTTGGCGCTCCCATATGGAACGAGGTCAATTTCGAACGGCGCGCCTTGGCATGCGCGGTTACCTTTGAGGGGTGGATTGGGTGCATATCCATCTTTCAGCTCCCATTGGATCTCGCAGACCTTTGCCGTGATTGATGTGGGTGCTCCTAGAGTCCAGAGAGGATTGGACGGAGCTCCGTCGAAGCCATTGTATCGCAGGGAAGAGGGGTCGATCGCATAAGCCCAGGAACTGGTTGGAAGCAGGTCGTGGTCCCCTATGTTGTCCGGCTGATTGGGATAACGCGTGGCTGGCTGGGAGGCTTCTGTGTATTGCACCGGAATCGCGTAGAGCAGGTTGCCGTAGTAGATGGCGACGGTATCGTTTGCGCGGGGACGCACGTGGATTTTTGCAGCCAGTGTGACGATTACCTCTGAAGAGCCCTGGCGTAGGGGAACTTTGAGCATTCCGGTCCGCGTATCAGGTGCCGCGCGGCGAAGAGGCGATCCGTTCACTGAGACAGTGGGGGAGGTGGACCATCCTGGGATCCGTACGGAGAAGTCGAATGGCCTGTCTGCGACGACGGTGTAAACCAGCCGCTGGGTAAACGGGTACTCGGTATCACACACGATTGTCACCTGCGCCCCTGACTTCGTTGACGTCCGGACGCTCATTGGGCCGAGAAGCGCGTGTGCGATACCATTCTGACCCTGCCGGACAAATGCCGCAGACACAAACTTGGGATATCCCTGCGGATGATTCACAGTGCAGCAAGGGTAATTTGGCTCGACTCCAAAGGTTTGACCGATATCTCTCACGTTCCAAAACGGAGAGTGGTCCAGCTTATGCGAGATGGGCTGGTTAGTCTGCGCGACGTACTGATGTGCCGACCAGTCTGGAAGAGTCATGACAGGCAGCGCATTGAACGCGGCGAGCTCACACTGATCCGCCAGCGAATTGTCTCCCAAAGCATGGTACAGGTAGCTCAGCGAAAACATTGTCTCGACCACGGTACAGAGCTCCACGCCACGTACGGGACTCAGCCCGGATATCCGCTCGTCGCCGATGACCGTCCCAGAAATGGTCCCATGGTACGTGGACGTCCAGTTAACAGCTCGCCGCGCGCTCGTGGCTAACCCCTCGTCGTGCGTCAAGCGTCTCCAGACAGCTCCGCTCTTCCAGCCCTGGGCAACGTTGACCCCATGCTCGAACGGCAAGTTTGCGTCAGTGAAGTTCAAGGGGAGCGTGTCCAGGTCGTCCTTGGGGTAAACTCCATCCGTATACCAGTGCTCCCAGTCCAGGGCCTTTTCATAAAACATGCGCATGCAATCCAAGAGCTTCTGGCCCTGGCCCTTAGGGTCCCGCTCATACAGCCACTGCAGACTAAGCACCGTATCCGCCGCGCGAGCGCGCCCCCACGAATCATCAACATCGTCAGGGCTCTGCTTCACAAAGCCAGTATAATTATCAGACAGCATCGAGTGCATCAGATCAACAAACCTGTGCAGCGCATCCAGAATCCTCGTCTCGAGCTCCGTGCCCGCCTCCGCTTCTGCCACCTGGGTCAATCCCAACAACATGGGCGTCCTGCCCCAGAAGTTGCGCGCGGACATGGTTACTTCCGGGCCCAGCCATCCGTCAGCCTGCTGATGCGATAGGACATAGTCTGAGACATTCCGCACCTGGTCCTTAAGACGCTGGTCGTCGGTCAGATATGCCAACGGCACGAGTCCGTTGAACCAGTACGGAAGGGCCTCATTCAAGCTGCTGTAGTCTGACTGACCGCCGAGCCAACGGCTGTCTTTGACTATGGGGTAGAAGTCGTGCTCGTGGCCTGGAAGTCCGTCGGCCATGAGATGCAATTGATCTAATAGCCATCCGTGCGGCTTGATTGAGCCGAGGGGGAGGGGTTCGAAGGTGAGTGGGAGAACTGTAGTGTTGGTTAACCAGCGGAAATCAACGGGAGAGGGTCACCTACGCTCATTGTCGGTATTCGCGCGGCGTCGACTGGGAGTCGTGAACGCTAGCTGAGCGAGAGCAAGCATGGAGAGCAGAAATATCTGTCCCCGTGGGGTAAGAAGACGCATCTTGAATGCTCGGCTTGGACGAAGCGCCTTCTGGGTGATTTGGCGGGGCCTGAATTAGTAAGAGTAATGACATCAGTCTCGCGCATTGGATTGTGGCAGGTGAAAATGGGACTGAAAGAGCCCCTGAGAGAAGCGAGATAGTTTAGACACAGCAATAAACATACTTCTGATTTAAATCCCTCCTACTCGATGTTCTTCCGCAAGAGCTGACCTTCACACGAGCTGTGGAGTATAGACGAGCGATTGAAGGCTATAGTTTATGCCCTTAAATCACAACATCAATTTAATCTCGGACTGTCCTAATTGCGCGGGGGAAATCAAGGTAATTAATAAAGCCAACACTAAGATTTTACTACCACTACTGTCCTCGGAATGAACTGCGACATCTGATATTGATTATCAAGCAAACGATGGGGTAACAATGGGGGCCATGGCCCCATGGGCTGTCGATCCTGTCGATCCCCAGAATGCAGGGAGCCGATGTAACCTCGACAAACACAGGGATGCAACACTTGCTTGTATTTAGTCCGTATTGAGGGCAGCCATCTGCTCAGGACAGACAAACATGTACCTAAATATCATCATATGCTTCAGTTTAGTGACTGCTGCACTGCAGACACTTCCCCCGGTGTATCAAACAGGCTTGGGGCCATTACCGGGGTTTGATGTTCGATCAGTGGAGAGGATCATCTATATCAAGGCTGATTTCGCCTCTCATCGGGACGAAAATGGATTGACGCTTATTCCTCCGTCTACTCTGGAATTCGCAACGACCTTTCTGCATGATTTGGAGGAAGTGACCGCCAGCCAGTGGACACTCCGACAGGTCAATGAATTCAGCGCAAAGCAAGGGATCTTCCTTGACAAACTTGGCACCGACTGCAACTTGACCTATGAAAATGGCACCCCAACAGAGGAAGGATATGAAGTGGACATTGACCCGCAACGCGTCTCTATCCGGGGATCTGGGGCGAGAGGGATGTGGTGGGGAACGCGAACGCTGCTGCAGAAGTTGATCATCGCTGACGGGAAACCGCTTCCTCGTGGTCGGATGGTGGACGCACCCTCTGTTCCAACGCGGGGATACATGCTCGATGCAGGCCGTAAGTGGTACTCGCCTGCCTTTCTTAAGGACCTCTGCACGTACGCCTCGTTTTTCAAGATGTCCGAGTTCCACTATCACACCAGTGACAACTATCCTCTCAATCGGGGGCATAATGAGACTTGGAGCGAGGTGTATGCCCAGTTTTCGCTGCACCCTGAGAGTACGGATCTCCAGGGAATTGTGCAGAGGCCGAACGAGACGCTCTCTCGAGCGGACTACGAGGACCTGGAGCGTCACTGTGCTCAACGGGGAGTGACAGTTATTCCCGAGATTGAAGCGCCAGGCCATTGTCTGTTTCTGACCAAGTGGAAGCCAGAACTGGCCCTGGAGAAGAAGGATCTACTGAATCTTTCCCATCCTGACGCGGTCCCGCTCGTCAAGTCCGTCTGGGCTGAATTCCTGCCGTGGTTTCACACGAAGGAAGTGCATATCGGGGCGGACGAGTACGACTCGACATTGGCGGATGATTACATCAAATTCGTCAATGAGATGGCACAATTTATCCAGAAGGAGTCAGGAAAGAGAATTCGCATATGGGGCACTTATGAGCCATCAGATACGCTTTCTATATCTAAAGATGTGATCATTCAACACTGGCAATACGGGCAATCTGATCCTGTCAGTCTGGCGAAGGATGGATACACGCTCATCAATTCGGAGGATCGCTGGGCGTACATGTCTTTGAAAAACGACCATATGCCCATATTCCCGGCCCCGTATCCATACTTGTTCAACAACTCCCGCGTGTTAAATTTCGCCGACATCGACGGATGGCAATGGACCCCGGCGCTTTTCAACCCATTCAACGTCACGGAGCAACCGGACAAACAGGCAGTCCAGGGCGCAATTCTAGCCGCATGGAATGACAACGGACCTGACGCGACGACACAGCTTGAGGCCTTCTACGCCATGCGCAACGGGATCCCGATTGTTGCATCTCGAGCATGGACGGGCGATCGAGGTCCTCGACTAGAGGAATCTACTTTGTCCGTATCTGCGAATCTGCTTACTGCCCGCGCGGTTGGCCAGAATCTCGACAGGAGAATCATTGATCGTACGCATCATAGGAGGGATTCGTCTTTGAGCTGGACGTCCGAGAAGCAATCGGGGGGAAGAGTTCACCTCGGGCACGGCAGCAAGGGAATGAATTATACACTGGAGCTTGACGCTTCGGGACCCTTCGTGCTATCCTCCGAGGACTGCACTCTGAGTTTATCCCAATCCGGTACTTTAGCCTTTACATCCGACGGATGGGAGTACCCGCTTCGCTCTGTAGCTGAGGACGCTGGATTTGACCCGGGGTATCCAGGGCGGATCTGGACAAACGAGACATCGTCTACACATGACGCAGTCAAAATCCCTCTCCAGAGTCAGATCATCATCCGCACAGACGTCATTGGAGGGAGTAGAGTCTGGGTGGATGGGAATTTTGTCGGGAGATTCGAAGTCTTTGTCTTTGGGGGGAAGAATCAGTTGTTTTCATGGAGCCAGATGGCCTTTGTGGCGCCACTGGAATGGATCCGAGGGGGATTACACGGACTGAGGGTTGCTGAATATGCTGGCAGTTATTAATCTACGGAATATTATGCAAATGAACATGGTAAACCTGTTGCTTGTTACCCTATTTATCCACGTATTTATCCAGGCCCCTCCACCATCCCCGCATCTCCGCAAAGAACCCCGACGATCATTCGTCAAGCAAGATGATCTTCTTCAATAGTCTTGATCTTGACTGACTCCTCTCTACCGGACAAACGGGGAAATCCTGTCTCTTGCTGGCAATGTTTATAAGCAGCCGATGACCCCGCAGACCACGATGCAGTCCAGCAAAACGCACGGCGAAATTCATCATGCATCAATCGCAATTGCTTCTAGGGCTTATACTTGCAATCCGAGCAGCTTCTGCTCATCCTCGATCATGGGGACCAAGGAAGTTTACCAGTCTTGTTTCCTTTGGCGATAGCTACACCGACCAGTCACGGCTGAACTACTTTGGCTCTCATAACGGGTCAGCTCCACCAGTTGGCTGGGTGCAGCCAGATGTAAGTTTTCGGCCCCCAATGAGTGAACCTTGCTGAAAAGTATAGAACAACAACACCGCATCAGGTGGCTATGTCTGGGGCCACTATGTCGAGCAATACGCCGGCGTAAACCTGTACAACTACGCCGTCAGCGGCGCCGTGTGCTCCAACGAGATCACCCCGCGCACATTCTCCTACATCCACGCCGATTTCCCTTCCGTCCTGGAGTACGAAGTGCCCGCCTTCCTGGCTGACAGCAAGTACAGAGTCAATGGGAAGAAGTTCCTCAATATCCCATCCTGGGAAACGGTGTACTCCATCTGGATCGGCACCAATGACTTGGGCAACAACGCCTTTCTCACTGACTCTCAGGTCAAGGGTAAGACGATCCCGGACTATATCAACTGTGTGTACTCTGTTCTCGACCAGGTCTACAAAAATGGCGGCAGATACTTCGTGCTCCAGAACCTGGCCCCCCTGCAGCTGGCGCCCCTGTACGCGACGCCCGAGAACGGCGGCGTGGGGGCCAACCACTACTGGCCCGACAAGCCGGATAACCGGACCTTGATCAGTTACCGGATGTGGGAGCAGGTTGCGAATGCGAATGATGTGTTCAAGTACCAGACGCCATATGAGCTGCTGGTGGCCAGGAGGTATCCTGGGGCGCGGTTTGCGGTGATGGACATGTATGGACTGGTATGTCGTCTTGAACCCAAATGAAGGATGACACTGATTTGGCAGCTCTCCGAGCTTTATTACAATCCCACAAAGTATTTCAACGGGAGTGCACCGGCGAATGTGACCGGGTTCGACAATCACTGCAACCTTAGCGGATCGGAGTGCACCCGGCTTCCCAGTCCGGACTCCTTCATGTGGTTTGATGAGTTGCATCCTTCGCAGCGGACGGACCAGATTATTGCCGAGGAGTTTGTCAAGGTTGTCAGTGGGGAGAGTAAGTGGGCTACCTACTGGTAATCCTCATGTGAACGCGTAGTACTGCAATGCCGAATATGCCTTGGACGAAGAATATGTTTATGACTTGATGAAAATGATGGTGCATTTGAGCGTTCATAAATCCTAGCCCAGGGTTACATACTGGAGTTACCTCAACCTCAAACTAAGCTATGGCTGAAACACATTCCTCCGCACAATCGGCATTTCCCGTAAGAATTAGCCCTCTCCATATAGCTCCACGCCACCTCCTGGATGTCATCTTGACAGATGTCATCGTCCCTGGCTTCAATCGTCAGCAATCCCCCGAAGAACCTACCGAATTGACCAATCAATGGTCAGACTAACCAACAATGGCATCTCCCCCGGCCGTTAGGGGTATAAGGCGTCCTGCGAATCTGCCTTGCTCATTGCACTTGTAGTGAACATCACCTCACCCATGGACACTTCTAGTTGAAATACTCTTTATGATGCATACAGACCCAAGACGAATGGCCATGCCCGGGCACTCAATTGACATGTCCTCCCGGTTCTCAACATGTCCTATGCTCTCCCCGAAGTCCAACCATCACCATACCCCATCGCCATCCGCCCCGAAAGCATCACCCGACATGAAGTGATCGTGACAGTTACCAACCGCCCGGAGCCATGGCACTCGCTCGACTACTCCATCGAACACGACGGAACCGAACTATTCACTGTCCGCGGGAAACCCTGGAAGATCGGCCAGGCACGCATGTTCCACGACCACTCAGGACTCCCCCTCTTCGAGCTCCGGTGCCAATGGTACGACTCCTCGTCGCTATGCCTCCGGCTTCCCGGCGGGGCGCAGTGTATACTCGAAGCGAAGTTGCGGGTTGCGATGAACTCGCCGCGGGCGGTTGTCAGCTTCCGGAATGCTGCGCAGCAGCCGAGATCAAGTGGACCTGGGCCGACTGCGCAAGGCGAAGAGATCGTGTTGGAGGTGCATGCGCAGGACCTCTATAATATCCTCCAGGTGGTGGTTGTTCAGAACCGCAATGTGGCGTATATTCACCGTATAACGGATCGGAGCGTCCTCGCCGAGGGGCAGCGGCCGCCGTTTCGCTTCAGGCCGAAGTGGACGGTTCGGGTTGCAGAGGGGGTGGATCTATCGTTGGTTAGTTGTGTTCTATTCGGCGTGGACTTGGTTTCAATCTGACTGTTATAGATAGCGGTTGTTGTGGTCATTGTTGGTCAGCGCGCCGGATCGGATCTAGGCGACGGTTGATGGACATATGGAAGGGGCTGGTATATACGGTAAAAAGAGTCCGTATGCAGTGTCGCCTAACTGTGAAAGGCCCTTCTCTGTCCATTGCGTGGTCGATGCTTGGATAGGGTGTTGAATATCTGATTGTGTGAGGTCAGAGGGCTCTTGGTATAGAAGCCCTACAAGGCTCACTTGATATGCGGAGCGTCAAGACTGAATACAGCGTATTCTCTTCATGAAGCGATATCAAATATAACTCATCGGTCTGAATTTTGATGACTTCAATCCAGATCGAGACCAGACTGAGAAGAGTTGTCGATAGATACCCCCGATCTGGCGGATATGTAACAAATCAGCGACAGTGATGGACCTGCGATCTAAATAATGAGCAGGAGCAAGATCTCCCGCAGCTAGGCAGAGGGTTTATTTACTTCTTTCCCTTAGACAGTCCATCCTCTTGATCTGCATGGGTGATCCCCGGAATACGATGCCAGCCAATTGGCACTCATTTTCAAGGACCGTCGATCTTACTTCCTGACCTACCTAATATTGTGACAATGCTCTTCGTGTCTTCCCCTCAAATCACGGTCCTCACATATTGGGCTGGATGCTCAGAAGGCTTTCTGCAGGTTCGCATTGGCCACCTGATGTTCTCGGCCAATTCATACCAAGATCTGGAGCTGTTCTAGACCGACTGCATTTTGCGCTAGAATGACTATTGAGCATGAGCCTCAGGACTCAAAAATCAGGGCTGGACAAATCCAGTCACATTGTACGCGACAGATACATCGGCTCTCCATTGACTGCCTGGGCATTGTTAGCCCCTGCCTACGGTCGTTCTTGATAAGGCCAGACTGCTTTGTCTGTGCAACTGGACGCCTTTGATCTGCTGCCCGATATCTTGGTCTCTCTGGCCCATTCGGTTCCTTCTGGCTCATCACTTATAAGATCGATTGCTGCCACCGGGCTACTCACTTCGACCACTTGATTTACCGCATATGTTTATGCTAACCTCTTCGTCTGGAGCTATAAGATAGTGCGCCCCAGCTCTACTTAACGTACAATTGTGTTGACAGCTTTCCCTGAACGGCAGCCAGTCATCCTGTTTCTCGCCTTACGAGCGTTGCTCTAGAGAAGGTATCTCATGATGCAAAAGGATAGTCACCCAAAGGTATGTTTTACTCAGCTTCGTGCATACAGCCGTTGACATCGAACTCCACAGGAGACAAGCACTACAATGACAAATCTGCATCTGCCAGACGGAAAGCCAGACTCGGAGGACGAAAGTTATCAAGCAAAAGAAGGATATAGACATGCACTCAGTGCATTGATCGACATCATTGCTCATGGGGATGATGAAAATATTAACAGACTCTTGGAGTTTCTGCGCAAGCAAGATACCACCCATGAGGCCGTGCAGGAGGTGTTGCAGTTGAAGTTTCTCCAGGAGTAATCATTTTATTTTCCTTTTATTCTAGCCTGTCTATATCATGTCGCGATTCGACTAGGAATGGAAAGCTTTCCTGGAAAGACAATAGACACCGTATCCTGGAGTAGGCATGTGCAATAAGTTGAGTAGCGCCTTTGACTCTGGAATAGCAATATAATCATATCTGGGAGCATGTTATCTGATGCATCATTTCACGGGCTTTGATCTCCAAAAGCAGAAGTGCTATCAATCTCAAACTAATGCAGTATCTGCAGGTTGGTGCTCTCGGAATACTCCCATTGGCCGGATGTTTTATCCTTCTATCAGAATGGCAGCTGCTTGTCGGTGCTCGTATTCTAACTTCCTTCAAGAGTCGAGACTGGACTCTGGCAGGTTGTCGGTGTGTCACCGCGTACAGCATTATAATTTAAATAGACGTCGGGTGCTTAACCACAAAGTCCATTTTGTTTCATCAGCGCTACTGATGTCTGCTTTTTGTTTCTCCGAGAAGATCTCGGTGCGTAGAATGTCACTCTCTCCCGTTCATTGGATAGCTGACTGCTCTGACCTGTTGCAAAGCTACCTGGAGCATGGTACTTTATCTGACAACCTGGTCTAGGCCGCAGGAAAGGTTTTGGGTTGCCGAAATGGCGATCTGTCTCAGAATATCATCCATGCCGTCAAATACTTCATAATGCCGAAACAGAGTGCAAACTACTCGAAGGACAGTGAACATTCGGGAGCGGTGTGAAGCAAGGACTAATGCATATCAACCTGGACAACCCTTCGCGGGGAAGGTCGGCTCTTGAGTGAACGAGACAACCCTTTTCGGCTCCTTGATGCCGGCAATCCAGACCATGCAAGTACCCAGCATACTACGCAGCAATGCCTAGCTAGAGGAGACGCAGATGTTCTTTGAGTGAAGATTCAGCAAAGTCAATGGGAGAAGAGCCTGGAGATGATCGAGGCCAAACAACCTCGCAACGAGCCCAATCCAAGCCAGGGTTACCCCGAGGCTTATGCCATCTCTGGTATCCTTAACTTGAATGGTGCACCTTTATAATAAGGCTCGGTGCCGCTACCCTACCTGCCAGACGGATGCTCTTTGACCTCGAGCAGCAGTCAGGCAAAAGACTGACAAGAGCATTTCCAGAGTCTGTACCCCAGCCCGCCTCTGCTAGTAATTCGCTTGGTCATTCCAGTACAACGTCCCATGATGCACCTCAGGCCCGGTAGCCCCAAACTCCCATCCAAACTTCAACTTCACCCACTGCATCAGATGCGCGGCAATCTTCAGGTGTCCAACATCCGTGGGATGCCACTGCGGCGCGATATCGTTGTGCTGCAGGATGCCCGTCGTGTCGAAGTAATGGATGAACCCCTGCTTCTCGTAATGCTCGTAAACCCGCTTGATCTCATCCACCCATATAGGGCCCTGGACGTATGTATCTCCCGAGGCTCCGAAGCCACCCCACAGCGACTACTATCGTTAGAATAGGACGTACGTTGTTGAGGAGGACCTCACCATAAGCACGATATCGGCCTTAGGCCAGATTTTGTGGATGTTGCCCACGAGAGTGACATAGTCGTTGTAATAGTCTGTGCTGGAGACATTGTTCGTCGGGTTGTTATCGTTTGTGCCGATGTTGATGACCACCAGATCGGCTGGGCGTTGAGCTGCAAAATTCCATTTGGGTGGATTGTCGCCATAGATCTCGTGTGCCCGCCAGGACGTGTCGGAGGTGCGGTACCATTGGTAGGACTGGTTGGTCAGTTTGGACTCTGGAGACGGCAATCGATGCGCTTGCTTACCTGGCCGCGGGGATTACCCCAGCAATTCTGGTCGTGGAGGCAGATACCGGGATAGGCCTTGGCGGTTAGCATGGCAGTAGCAGTCGTAGAAGAGAACGTACAGTAATGGAGTATTCTACGTTTCCAAGACCTGCTGCGAAATCATACGCCCATGAGGATAGTCCTTCGTATGTAGCGAAGTCGCCGGAGCTCAGCCTGCAGAGATCAGTATGTGACCTTTCTGGACCTGTGCACCTACGAGTCTCCGATTATTTCCACCATCTTCGGGTGCTCAGGGATCCTGGAGATCTTTGCATCTGCCGCGACGGATACACCGGCCAACTGGATAGTGCTCGTTGTCAGTAGATACCTCCTTTGTATACGGAGACGGGAACGTATCCATAGGCCCAGTTTGTAACTACCAAGGTTAGCAAGATCATTATATGTGAGTCTCGTACGCGGGCTACCTCTCAGTTCGAAGGTCTTTGCGTCGTCAGCATTAGTGAGGTTCACCCCCGTCGTCGTAGGCCCAATGAATTGATATGTGGCGTTGGCAGTGACATTGGAGAATTGCCAGTCCTGGCCACCCAGTCTGCGAACAATTAGCCTTGCATACGATCTGGATTCCAACATATGTACCTGTATGCCACGAGGACACCTGGACTGGTGTATTGACCAAAGGACAAGGCGAGCTATCCTGTCAGTCTTCATCATCTCGTTCCACAAGAGGCCATCGTACCTTTTCACCAGTGAATGCAAGCTTGAATCCGGGAGCTCTAGAGAATGTGAACGAGAGTCGATTCCAGCGACTGATGTACATACGACCACCCTGCTCAATATCAGCGCTTGCTCTCGAGGACAACTTCACGCAACTCACAAGAAATATGCTTGTCGTCCCATCTCCCCTTGTAAGAAATCTCCTTTACACCAGGCTTGTAGGACTTCCATGTTTTCTTGTTCAGCGAAATAACCTCAGCTTGCCCTGGATACGGGTTCAATCGCGCCTGGCCATTCTCAAGAATCGTTGCCGATGCAGCGTATAGCCAAGTGAAGAACAGAACGAAGGCAAGAGCTCGCATTTTGAGAGCCTACTTCTCAATGACTTGAGGTGGATTCAACTAGTGCTGCATTTGCATCTCTCTCCTAATATATAACTCGTATATGTTCCTCTCCCTTGAATTGTACAACGGTGCGGGGCAGCCGGCCTCAGTCCGGTATTATCTTCAGACGATATGAGGCCAACAGGACAGGAAACATAATTGGTGGCTGAATTATTTCATGCAGAATACTGCGGGGTATAGGTAGTATACAATGACAGTCTCTCGAGAATTCAGCCGGAAGTTGGAGCTGTGCAGACCGGCAGTTTGCTCCGTGCTCAGTTGGGAAGATACCGTCTCTGCCCGTCTGAACATGTCAGTTACCATAGAAATACTCGAGGTGCGGTCTTCGGATAACAGGATGAGATGCAATTGCTGTTGTCCCTTCCCCGACCTTTCTACGGCGCAGGCTCAGACATCACAATCCCTCCGTGAATCGCTGCGATAGCCAGGAATGACGAATGAATCCGACACATAACCTGCAACTGACATCGGATCACGCCCCACTAAGACGGACGCGCCACTGAACGGATCAAGCTCGATGGTCTTCTTCGGATCTTCATCCCAGTCCACGTTGAGCCCTTTCTCTATTTTCCTGCCGATGTTGACCATACTCTCGTCCGTACTAATGTCCTCGAGGTCTCCGTATCGAAGCAATAGTCCCGTGCCCTCGACTGCTGCCTCTGTATCCTGCTCATGGAACAAGCAGTACCCAACGTGTATCTCATTTGGTTTCCGCGAATCCCGGTATTCCCGCGGGTCAGACAGCAGGAAAGGTTCGTCCGACTAATGATGCGATCCTCGTCTTCTAGTCGCGAGAAAGCATTTTCAAGCTTTTCAACGTCGGTGGGTGATCGGACCATGTGGCCTCTTCCTCTAGTTGCTGTCTCCAGAGTGATTGGATGAGTTGTTGGACCACGGCTGTGCCTTGTTCGGGGAGTTCGGAGATGTCGATGAGCTGTTGGAGGATTTCCTCCTGGGAGTAGAGTCCGGTGCGGACCCGTAGACGGGTGTCTTGTGTGATATCGTTGACATTGGACGCGTTCATGATGAAGTTCAATCGTGAGCATCAGCAACAGATGGTGGTAGGTCTTCGATAAATCTCCCCCGTTTGGTGTATTTCTAGAACGAATGCGAGGTCCCACTAAGACTTCTATCTGTGCCTTATGAGGAATAGAGTACGTTCAGATGTACAAGTGGACCAATAAGAACTTCAGTGGAATTTCGTGATGACAGGCACAGCAGAACAAAAGTCATATAATAACATAGGCCGTGATTCAGCTGAGTACACTCAAAGATTGGTCACTTCTTAGCCAGCGACGCGAGCTTCTTCCTCGTCTGCTCCACAACGCTCTTCTCATCCCAGATAAAGTTGACACTCTCCTGCTGCACCGTCGCCTTGGCCCACTTCGAAAACGCCGGAGTTCTCTTCTCCAACAGCTCAGGCAAATCCTCCCTCAACCATCCAATCTCACGCTTATGGAACGAGAGCAACCGCAACAAGAACGAACCAGTCAACACCTCCGCCAGGGTCAACTTCTCATTCCCGCCGAAGAACGGACCCGATCCCTTCTGCGAGGCCAGGATGGGTTCGATCTCCTTCTCGATCGCCGCGACGAGAGCATCGCCCGCCGCAGCGCGGTCCGCGTCACTCGAGGCGCGCTGAGAAGCCATGAACTGTGGCTGGACCTTGCTGAAGAATGTATCGACGAAGAAGGCGATGCGGGCGCGCTGCAGGGCGCCTTCGGCGCTGTTGGAGGGAGGAAGGAGGTGGGATGGATGCGCGTCTGCGAGGAACTGGGCGACGATGCCGGACTCGGTGATGATGTGGCCGTTGTAGGAGAGGGCGGGGACGAGGCCGCGCTGTGGCTGTTAGAGTGGACTGTCATTGCATTGTGAGGGCAGTGGTCCTACCGGATTAATCTCAAGGTACCATGGCTCTCGGGGTGTGTTCAGATCAATTATGACCTCTTCGTAGTCAAGGCCGAGCTCCTTGAGGGCGATGTGCGCTCTGTGAGCCCAGGGGCATCTGTGGTTGGTGTAGAGGGTGATTTTGGGAGCGGACATCTTGCTCTTCTGTGTTTCGCGGATGGCGAGATTGTTGACTACCACGGAGTGTGTGCCTTGGTTGTTTTGGTTTATATAAAAAGCACAGCTACTGTTGATTTATAAGCCTTGCGGGATTTGCGCATGGTGAGGGGAAATGACGATAGATCCCAGTGGAAAACTTGGGAACTGTGGAGAATCGCGCCATTGCTTAATAAATGCCCCGCTTAATCTCATTTATTTCCGGCACATTCGTTACGCATCGGCAAAAGATCCACGATGAGCCTGTTCGCATGTTCCGACATGCTATAGAAGGACATCTTTGGAAGTGCCGGATCTTTCAGTCGATGGAGAACTGGAGTACGCCGTGTTTATCCTCAGACCTATCGAGGTCCCAGGAGACTGCTTTGAGTAAAATTAAAGCACCGTAAACTGCAGTTATTGTCCAAATTGCTCTTGCACAACATAAAAGCTAGATGCGCATCAGTCCATAGTGAAATATTGCCCTTGTGCAGATATCCCTGCTATTCATGCCTCAGGTAAGCTTAAAATGTCTCGCATCTCCACATGCGTCAGAGCGCCACAAGCTGCTGCATAGAAATAATTCAAGAGACCAGAATTCAACTCATTATTAGTTAGATTATGCCTTTCGAAGACATATATACATAAAAAATAGCGAATACCTTCTCAGTTGATAATGTAACCCCTTGTGGACCTCAAACAGCAGACAAAATATACATAACTCCATCGTCCCGACATTATATTTTTTCAAGTAGCGCCAGCGCAATCGAACCCACAAATTCCCGTAAATCATGCATATTCGATGTCCCTTTATGAAGGTACGTATTACCGAAGGGCGAGGTACTGAGCAACAGCTTCGTTGTGAAAGGCTGCAGCGGTGTAGTCCTTTGCTGGGGACTTCTTGCTTGAAAGCTTGGGATTTGCAGGCGTCTTCTCGGCAGCCTTGACCTTCAATGGCTTTGTGAACGTGCCCTTGAGAGTCGAGGCCGTTGAGGATGTTGTGTGGATTGAGGCGTTATCAAGGGTAGTGGTGGATTTGAAAGACTTGGGCGACATCGTGACGCAGTTATGATCTCTGAGGCACTCGGTGTTTGGTATCGTGGTTTTGTTTTGATCGATACTTCTCAGAGCTGAGGGATTGCTTTGTAGAGACCGCGCGATTGAATGGATAGAGATGGCTTTTATGATATTGTGGGTTCGATTTCGATGTGTCAAGGTAGGCAACTGAGAGGATCACAACTGGAATGCGATGAGTGATTTGGTTTGTTCGATACTTGTCGTAGATGCTAGACAGAAGATGATTCTCAACAGAGATCTTTGGCTCTTTATAGACATCTTACCTCGCTCGAGACAGAATACAATAGCAGTCATCTCCATGGATGACAAACACCCCAAATATGACAAACACAAAATATGACGCAAAATCAGGCCTAGACAGAAGCCTTTGAATAGGCAGAATCACCTGCAATGCTGCAAACCAGCCCTATTGGAGAATTTGGAGTCATCGGTGCCTCAGTGCGGCATAGTTTTCTCGTATCTGGTCCACTGGTGCTGCTTGTGGCTCAATGCCGAGACGTCAAGGGCGTGTCAAGTGTGTCAATTGTAAATGGTCGACAAACTCTCCTGTCAGATATCCGAGATTGGTTAAGGTGACTCAGGCCGCAAGGCTAAAATACGAGGATTATTATTAAGCACATGGTTCTACTCAGATGTGAAGGTCAGTAAAGCTTCGTAGTTCGTATACTCGTGATAATCTGTCGCTCCGACACGCCGCTTATCCACGCCGTATCTCATCGATCAAGAGGATCAAAAGTGGCTGTTGACGGTCTCCTTGTCAACTACGAATATCGATGTCAATCTCCAGAACGAAAGAGGGCAATGTGCCTTGAGGTGGGCCGCATACCGCGGCTATACAAATAGCGTTGAACGATTGCTACAGCGACACCATATCCAAGTAGACAACCCCGATCGAGAGAATAATCTTGCTCCACTGGGCGTTGCTACCGCGAAGGGGCATGATCAAATCGTACAGCGTCTCTTGGGGACTCGACGAGTGGATGTAAACAAACAGGGCTGCAACGGCCAGACACTGATTTTCAGCGCTGTCGAGAGGGACACAAGAGAGACACAAGCGGATTATGGGAATGCTACTTGAAGATGGAGTCCTCGACATTTCCAGCTAGAATGTGGACAGGCTTACACCCCTCCTACACAGCATAGGCACGCGCCGAACGGACCTGACAAGGATACTTTTGGGTCACCCGTGGCCCTACGTGGACGTTCGAGATTCTAGTGACCGAACGCCCCTTTGGCATGCTGTTAGACTGAGAAATGAAGAAAGCGTCCAACTTTTCCTGGAAAAAGGCGCGGATACCAATACTCCTGACATAGAAGGAGTGACTCCGCTCCACCTAGCAATTAAGAAGGGAAAGCTTTCTATACTGCAGAAGTCGTTGGGGAATTTCCACTACTTCTGCATTCGCATTCGGTGAAAATCATTCTGTCAGTGACGAGCAACCGCTGGTGTGTCTGGCCGCCAGTTGGGAGAGAAGCGAGATGGCGGACATGTTGCCAAACCATGGCTGGGACGTGGACGGAGTAGATGCACAAGGCCGAACACCATTGCATCTGCCGGCTGAGAAAGGATATTGTTCAGTCGTCCAGGTCCAGTCCTTTTGAACCACGCGCACACTGATTTGCGCGCGAAGAACCGGTGGAGAGCGACTGGCATCCATCTGTAAATAGTAAAGAAGCTGTAGGCAGCAGATGGCGCACATGTCTCTGGGAATGACCCAAGTAGCTAATCTCCGGATTGTCTCCGGAACCTAGAGCAGTCGGCAGGTTTTGCTTGTAGAGTCGGCCGGCAGAGTTGAGCTCTTGAGAACTGTTAGTTGCACCGCGCGCATTATCTAGAGTACGGGGGTTTGAATTGTGTAGCCGATGGAGAGGAAGCCCTCTGAGCAGTGGCATGCCGCTGGAACAACGCTCCATCAAGGTTTCGAAAACTAAAATCAACACCATAACTGCATTCTAGGGACAGTCTTGTGCATGCTGGACAGCAAGGTTTTGTCTCATCACACTGATGAAAATAAGACACGCCCACTACTGGTACCGGGAAATGACTGACCCTTTTGCCTCTCCTGTTCACCCTGATGAACCTGACCACCACCCAGGCCATGCAGAGTCATTGGTCTGGTGAGGATTGTGGAAGAGTAGGACCAGGATTGAGGTTCGTGAGGTGGTGAACCTCACGGTCATAAACATTACAAATATTTTAATTAATATAGCACCATACAACGTACATCTTACAGAATCGCTTAATTTAATGCAGCCTGCTCAATGAATAATATGCACTAAAACCTTGACGGTGGATCTAGATAATAGATATCAAATGTGTGTGTTGGTTAAGCTGATTTTACTTGTCACCCACGGTGGCTCCGTGGTTGAGCGATCCTTCCTGTTTGCCGATCCCGTGGCGTGAAGAGGATGTTATTCAGCCTGATGGACGAAAATTGCGATTTAGGATTATAACGATTGACGATGGTCTGGTTATGGTTCATCCACCTGTCGAGCGGGCGTTGCAGATGACAAGGCTGGCATTAGAACGTGCAGGACATGAGGTTTTCAACTGGTGAGAATATGCCAAGGCAGCAAACGACCTTAAGAGAACGAATTTCCAGCCGCTTAACGACTTGGACGAGGCTATCCTCACCACTTCACCATCCTTCTAATGGAGTGAACCTGGCTAGGACGCCGTAGAACACATAGCATGCATTCAACTGAGCCACTTCTCGACTAGGAACATGAAAGGAGCTTGGCATCTACCATCACTGGGTCTTTCTGCCGCCTAGTGCATTCAATTCCTGCTCGATAACAGACCAGGCACTCTTCCGCACAATGCACGACAACCACCAGTTCCCAGCCGCGTCTTTCCCCATGATGGACCCCACGTTCCGCAAAGCAGGACCAAGCCAATGCTGGGCAGGAATCACACACGATGGCCTACCAAGCGGATGCACACGGGCGTTGAGCGGAATACCTGGGGTAATAACCGCAGACGAGAAGTCCACTTCAAAAAACCGGCCTCGGTGCCAGTTAGTACAGAAGAGGAGAAGGCTGGTCGGTTCGCCGAATACCGGGGTGTTATCCGAGGCGGACTTGCGAAGAGCAAAGAAGGCTTCGATCTGGGGTAGTGTGCGTTGTTGGACTAGCGAGCGGCGGATGTGCGAGGCCACGAAGCTGACTGGTGCTCGGAGGATCTTGTGGGTGCGAAGAAAGGTGATGGCCGCGAGGCTAGCATTCGTGATGAAGGCTGTGTTTGTGTTTGTGGACGGTGATTCCTGGAGGGCGGTGGCGCGGATGTCGAACACGTTCAGGAGTGTCACCATGCGGCCAGGGGAGGGATTCAGGGCCCTAATCAGCGCCTTGACCCACCATGCTAAGAGCACGTCACTTTCACTAAGGAAGGGAGCAGGCTGGGCCTTGTTTTGCTCGGCTAGCTCGTGCAATGCCTGGTCCCGCATCTCGTCGACATATTGTCCCGGGATGCAGATCATCTGTTGTTTATCGCTGCGGTACCAGATGAGCTCGAAGATGTAGCAGGCGATGAAGACCAACCGACGGAGGCCCGTTAGCAGAAAGGCTCTGTTAACGTAGGCGTCGGCCGGGGTTCGGTTGCTGAACTGCGCCACAGGATCCTTGCCAGCCAGCTGAAAGGCTGGGACATCCTCTTCTTGTCCATTCACGACAGCAGTCCACGCCTTGAGGAAGCTCGCCAGGCCCATAATGTCCATCAGCGTGTGCATGAAGGTTACGGTCAGCAGCGTCGCATCGCTGAACGACACCACATCGATGACAAGTTGCGGTCGATCGGAATAGAGCCAGTCCTCGATCCTCTTGGGGCAATCAGCAGACACACATACAGATGCGACATCTGCTTGGTCGCCGAGCAGTGAGGGCTGCCCGGTTGCTTGGGGAAACCTGGCAGCTAAAGGATGCTCCTTGATGGGCATGGGGTATTTGATGACGTTGTAGTTGAAGCCAGGCCGTTTCGCATCGTACTGCGCCGGTAGGTGGTATTCTAATCTTCCATTATCCTAACGTGTGTGAGATGCGAGCGAACTGCCATGAGAATGGTTTCCATCATACCCTCTTTCGAAGTCGCGCTCCCAGTGTCCGCCAGCCATTGAACTGTAAGAGACGCTCCAATGCCCGGCGCAGTATCTCTGGGTCAAGGACATCGTCGAATCGATAAGTAATATGCAGGCAAGAACCGCGTAGGTGCCCTTGGTCGTCCCATGATGGGACAGGAAGTACGGTGTCTGTCGGCTCCCTTTTCGGCGGGAGCTGAGCTTTTTTTAAGAAAAAGCTCATTTTGGCTTGAATTTGGCCAGGTCTTCACTGTACAAGGTTGTTGCTTGATCGTATGTGTGACAGATGTCAGAAGTCAGAAGACTAAAGTAAATGAGGTGGTTATCTGTGCTGACCTCTACGGGCTGAGCCAACCTGGGGCTTAGCGAGCTTGCCCCTATCAGGACAGGCTGACCCAATCCGCAAATCCACCTCCGAATCCCGGCCAAGCCGCATAATGGGTGGATCTGGTTTTTTTCATCCTTCATGCCACATCCCCCATCCGCGTCTTTCTCAAAATCACTGACTCTATCATTGTCTTTCCCCTGTCCTTCATGACCAAAACTATCCTGACTTAGAGCCAACGCCCTGTCTATATCACTAACGCTATAAGCAACCCTAATCACCTTCTATTTAGTTCCTATCTGCATCTTCTTCGCCTCCTTCTTCAACAGACACTTCACATAGTTAACCCTGCCTTGTCCACCATATTTACCCCATCTCTTACCCATGTTCTTTTTATACCCCTAACCATGTTTTCTATACCTACCTGAATACCGCTTTGAACGATAACCGTACCCCTGATGAAAAGAATAACTGTATGCCATATTGACTGGCCTAAGATGCTTTTTTTTCCTGAGTCTACCTAGACAAGGGGACAACCTAGCTATATACCATTCTGCCCCACTGACAATGCATGGCCCCGCCTTTTCCCATGCATACTTACCATGCATGACACTAACCCCCCCGGGCATAGCACGACTGATCTACACTAATGTCTACCATTCTATCGGTGGCCTTGCCCATGGGCCATGGCCATCAAAATCAATGGCCTTACTGCGGGTCCCAAGGACTTACGGTCCCATATAATTTTGTATAGTTTAACAAAGTATGGCCAGCACCCATCAAAACAAAGGTCACCACTAATCCATAGATGATCACATCTTGACCTTCCTCCTTCACACTCAACCTATCAACCACAAACCCCTGTCACTTACCCTGCACCCCAACAACTTCACTTTATTGGTCCGCCCCTGCAGCCATCACAGAATCGTATCCACACAAAGGCCATAAGCCTACTGGCTTACTTAAAGGTGCATAGCCCAAGGGCCAATACAATGGCCTACGGAGCCTGGTAATTTGTTGCCGCACGCACTGCGAGCAACTTAATGTCATGGAATGGCCTTTAGCCCTGGATACAACAAGGGCGGCCATTAAAACATTAGGGAATCATGGGGGACTGCCGCCGAGGCCAGCAGCTGTATGAATGTTTTGATCCCCTCACCTCCATCAACCACCATCTATGCTCCCTTTGGTTGTCTACCATTCTGTATTGAAAGTCCACGCGTCACTTCGGGCCCACCCACGGATTCTGAAGTACCCGTCATTGACCGGTACGTCTACCACACTCCCATCAGTAGGAATATTGCTGGTAGGAGTAGGAGGATGAGGCCACCTATTAACATGATTCGTAAAGACCCACTATCAGCTTCCATGGAATTTTATTGTACGCACTGCGTAATCATACTCTGATGGGAACTTTAAATGCCCCTGCCCTCCCGGGCCCCTCATTTTGCAAAGAGAATAAAAAATACAAGAGGGTTTAAGTAGTATCTTGAGCAATACTCTTTATTGACAAAACTCGAGAGATGAAATCCGCCCAGATGCATGCCCAAGGACCACTGAACCGTCTCTCGCTGCTGAACAGGATGGTCGATAGGAGGGGTAAGCCATAGAACCTTTCTGCCATGGAGAGCAACCCATTGATCATCTAAGATAAGCACCTGAATTTTGGTCTTAGCCTCAATGAAAATGTCCTTGCCATACCATGGCTGGATACTTAGGGATCCCAGATTTGTTTCCAGAAATGAACCCTCTTTGGAAAATCTCAGGTTAGTAATAACGCCTCCTACTTATAGCGTCTGTTGCAGGGCGCCGGTCGCCGTATCCCAGAGCTTAACTGTCTTATCATGGGAACTGGAGGCGGAGTGTGGAGAATGTGGTTAGAGGAGACAGCTAATCCAACAACGAGAAGTGGCAGCAAGTCTTGTGAGAAATTAGCGTAATGGCACGTGTATGTAAAAAAGCCCTTTTCTCTCCCTTTGGTCCTTTCAGGGCAAGTTGTGCTGCGACATCCACGTGACTCATATTTAACCTGAATGGTTTTGAACCTTGAACAGCAGTAAAGTGAGTTGGCTTTAACAACATTGTTATAATAGTTGCATTTAGATTCAGCTTGCTTTGATAATCATTATTTCTGTTACCTCTGAGGTTAACTTAGGCTAAACGAAGAGCATGAGTGTTTAGTTCACTACTCAACAAAAAATGACAAATATACTCATTGTGAAGAGAATATCAGCCCAGATAGAACAAACGACAGCCTCCGAAAAATGAGAAGATGTCTACGTTAACTAAAAGTAAAAAACCATCTCCACGCACTCTGGTGATCCATGCTAAATAGAAACTAGAAAATTGAGCAGGAAAGTCTCATTAGTTCTATCTCAAACCAACATTCTTCAAAGCTTTTTCTTCAAGCTCCTCCTGGGAGCCGGCTACTGTGCGGGCGACCACAGGCCCTGCATTTTGCGGATGGACCTCGGTCGGGTTGCCTCATAGTTCCTACTCCTACTTGTCGATAATTTCCCTATCAGAAATATCCCGCGAATACGATCTTGGGCCGAGCCGACCAATAAGCATATCAAAATGAAAGCCTCAAGCTTGACATGGCTCGTGCCGGCCATCTTGCGTGCTTTTGAATAGCGATTTCGAGATCGGTAACGGCGGGAAGCTGCTGAGTCGCAAATTTGGTAACAATCACGCTTACAAACCAGGCTTCATAGGGGTGCGTAGACGCCATACTCGCATTGACTGTATCCCTTCCCTTATACACAATGAAACAAGGTGGTGCATGTGCGTATTTACAAGCTAGGCACATTTCCGCGACAGAGCATGGAGTCTCTCCCTCGCTCCTTTCACCCAATCGTCCCAACACAAACTCAACATCGCAGAGTGACGGCTCTCTCCAAGTCGTTTCTGGCCAGTCGGGTCCAATCCAGGAATTTTGTCGTCAACGTCACCGGTTGAATTTCCCTTCTTGCCTTCTGGTAACACCCGTTGCCAGCGAATGATCCCTTCGAGCTGAAAACCGAGGCGCTGCGCCGCGGAAATCGAGGCGTGGTTGTTGGTGTAGGACTGCCATTGGACGCGTCGGAGATGCAGCCCGGTAGGTGGAGGATCCAACATATGATTCAGAAGCAGTGTGTGAGCTGTTGTGCTGACAAACGTTCGATGGAAGCGTGGAAGGAGCACGACCTATGAGTGTGAGTAGATTTAGACGGCGTAGGATGCAAGAATACCTACATGTCCCACCTCAACGACAGAGTTATCTGGATCCGCGTTGATAAGGCCCGTGGTCCCGGCGAAGGTACCATCTTCCACTTTCAGTTCCTCAAACTCGTCGGAGCCAGGCTTTCGCTTTCTGATGACGCCTGCTTTGAGGATTATGGCGAAGATGATCGCTGCATTTGTAGAGCGCAGTCGATTGCTGTACCACCGGTCATATGCCCCAGGACTTTCGAATGGTCCATAGGGAAGATATTGGAAGATCTCCGGAGTTTCAGAAGACAGTTTTACGTATGTCCCTGACAGCTCCTGGAAATTGGACTACGACTCTCAAGGTTAGTGGTCGTAGCAGCCTGAGAGGTAGCGAGCTATTACATCGAATGGAACTAGCCGGAGACGGTCATTCTCCAGTTTTGAAAGGTCCAGTGGAAAGCAGAAATTGTCCATCTTTGAAGGATTCCGGCGCGTTATGCATGCAATGTACCGTGGGAAAGTCGCAGGCGTCAGTCGATTTCTTGTAAGAGTAAGTCCGTTATATGTTCTGCCGACCTTGTATTTGGCGAACATCGGCACTTTCACATGCTCCGCTTGACCGGGACGTTATGAGAACTTATGACTCGTAGGGCTGCGATGCTGTGCGCCAATAGTATCAAAATGATCCGATGAAGAAGGAAAACTCATTTAGCAGGCAACGTGGCTTTTCTATGCCGGAAAATCTTGGCATGCTGACTAGATAGATGGGTGATGGGTCACGGGAGGCTATGGAACAAACTTGCTCGTGTTGAAGTGGACATGACTCTGCCGAAGTCTGCTCGGTTCAAACTCGTAAATCGCCCTTTACGCGGCGTGCTACGTCAGAGTCAGTCTCTACTGTGTTCTATTCCTGAAGCAATTTTTCAAATTGACGCCGTGGAATTTAACACTCGTGTTTGACTTGTCAACTTCAAAAGCAAGGAACCATAGAAACTAAAACAAACTGTCCAATTGTGCCCAGAAAGCCCTGAATATGACGCGCTTTTAAGATGTTGCAAAACAATGCAGACTTGTAGATTGAAGAACGAATCTCAGCTGACGTGGCGACTGCTTAGGTTCGACAACAGTGCATGAAGGCGACGCTGAAGCCAACAAGCTAAGGACAACGACTTAATACTTTGCCTGCACTGATCCATAAGACATCCCGTTGAACTCAAGGTTAAACAAGATAGATGCAGAAGTAGGTGTCATGGCAATCTCATAAATAACTTCGTAGAATTCCTGTTCCAAGGAATTTGTCCTACGGCGGAATAAGTATTTTGGAATTGCGCTCAGGTTCGCTTCCAAAGTGCACACCTCGAAGACGTCTATGGTATAGAGTGAGCAAACAATCCGCAGCGACGTGTATGATTCCATCCTACCTTCGGTGAAATGGTCTGGTGCTTCATCAAGGTTGCAGATGTACAGCGAATCGCGTACTAGTTTTAATTCCTTCTTGCGATCTTCTTCTGCGACGTCAAGGCACCAGCTCATTTTGATCGGCTCGTCCTCAGAGATAGGATTTCCCTGGATGTAAATTAATTATTGGGAATTAGATAATTGAGGCCTGCTGCGTGGACTCACCTTTTTAATGTACCACCTCATGCGATTGGACACGAACCACTTTTCATTCAACTTGTCCCAATATTTGTCCCCAGCGTTATGACGCCGCGGATCGTACTCCTCCTCGAATTTGGTCCCGTAGTGACATCGAGCAATCCGCTGTCCGACCTGATTTCCTCCTAGCCCTCGGAGAACAGCGCCACTGAGACCATGTTAGGCGGGCCGAAGATTGCTGCAGAAGACGGGGATACTTACCGAACAACGGCAGACCATCTGTGACAAATGTCAGTGTGTGGAATTTTAATAGCATCCAGAAAGACTCACGCATTAGGCGGCTGCATCACGATTACATTCACCACAGCGGATTGTAAACGGCGGAAGAGATACTCGGAAGAACCAAAACCTCCAACCAAAAGGATAGCCTGTTCATTATCAATCATAAGTGGCTCTAAAGGCCAAAGCTACCTGTTCGTGGCCGCTCACCTTGGCCTGCATTCCAGCCATGGATACTTGTAGCATCTGGTCCTGCACCAGCGTCTCAACATCATCGGCGACAGGAAGAAATATGCCCCCGACACTCTCCCTACTCGTGGTCAGCCTGTATATATAGGTTTGTTACTGAAGAGGACTTGACCAACTTACTTTGTCATATTCAAGAATCCACCCTCCAGCCCTATCTCCGGCTTGTCGCTGACACCGCTAAAAGGCATAGAGTAGTCCACTTCGGAGTATGGGTCGTCATCTTCAATCAAAGCACCGGCAAAATTCGGCTTCACAACGTCCCGCCAGTAATTCATTGCTGTTTGGCGAGTTTTGTGGGATAGCCTTTGGTATGTTTTCTTCCCAAGAAGTCCAACCAGATAGCTCTCGAACCGCTGATCAAGAAGTACGGATCCGCAGATGTCCCCTAAGTTCAACTAGTGAGCATTGCTTCAAGGTGTATCTTCAGTGGTAGATATACCAGTGCCCTGAGTGACTTCCATCAATTCAAGGGGGTTGACACTCTTCACGCAGTAGGAGATCAGGTCCTGCATTGGTTAATCTCTTCTTCTTCATTGCCCCTTTTGTATATTACGTACGACTGTACCACCGCCCGCATCGCATATTATGACCACGTCACCGTTCTGGTAAATGTTCAGTGTGCTGTTTCCTAGTCTTCGGGGGCGCGCTTACCTCGATAGTATTGGGCTGAATTGCGTCGAGGCAAGAGAGAGCTGCTGCCTCGGGTTCGGACACCAGGGTCACATCCAGCGCAGAAATACCGGCATCAGTCGCTGCAGTTAAAGTGATGTTCTTGGCTTTGTCAGTCCAAACAGCAGGCACAGTTAGCACGTATTTGATTTCCATGCTGTCCAAGGCGTTTCCGAACCGACGACGGAGGATTTCCTTTGCCGAATTCACAAGAAGCTGGAGGTAATCCCGAGCGACGTCAAGTGGCTGCTTGTCATACTTTGCCAATATCTCCTTGGACTCAACCGCAGGTGTGTAATCAATTTCCTGGGTCGGGTCAAGCAGGAGCTTGACACCCCGAATGACCTCGCCAAACATCGGAGTCTGATAGCCCCACAGGAGTTTTCCGTTCTCGTAGGATATGGTTGTGGGCACTTTGGGCGTTGTTCCTGCCAATATGAGCTCTTGGATTCCTAATTTCAGGACGTTGAACCTTACTATTTCTAGCCCCAGGCCAGAGTGTGATAACCTCGACATCGTCAGGACTAGACTGGAGAGCCCAGGCGACGCTGGATAAGTGAGCATCATGAAGCCATAGCCATACCATAGTATGAATCAGAACATATTTACCCGCTGTAGGTGGTGCCAAAGTCGATACCCACGACAATACACGGGCCTCCGGCCATCGTTAGAAACACCGAGTTGATTTCGAGGACACGAGATCAGGAGAGAACAAGATGAAGGAAAGTTTAGCGTCTGCAAAGCAGCTTCGTAGGGGAGAGGCAAGATAATAGTCTGGACTGGGCTGAGGCGTAGTGCGGAAGAGGACTAAGAGTGCTCGAATGATTGCGATAAGAAAAGGGGTGAGAGATATGTAATTGAGAAGGTCAAGTAGGTGAATATGATTGATGGTGGATCTTATAACCGGCAGTCCTTGCAGCTTGGTCAGCTCACTTCCTGTTTCTTTGTGCCTGAGATTGACCTCACTTTACCAGTCAAATCGTTCAAGATCTTTCACTCTTACTTCTACTAAGATGAGCATCGGCTTCATCCTTTCTCACTCAATTCCCGAATGCTTTCGTGGCTGTCTTCATTTCGACTTGTCTCTGGAATGAATGCTAACTCACTGGTAGAAACAGGTACATAACCTCAATTACTTTCCAATTGAGACGCAGCTAACCGTGACGCAGAGCATAAGCAATTGATTTCTCAACAACACCAAGCTCAAGCTCAGAAAGGACGGCCGTCTTGCTCACATACAGAGCCCAGCGGCGATCAACTTATCGCAAACGCAGCAACCGAGACCAGAGGCGCGATGGCTGACGACTGGTATGAGAGAGTCCGCGCGCGTCATTCAAACGATATGGACCAAATCTACCATTGGGGAAAGGAAGCAGAGGAAAAATGTCGGAGGCAAAAGGAGGAGAATGAAGAGATCCGTCACCAAACCTCGACACTGTTACAGCAAAAGGATCAGCACATTGCAGAGCTTACGAAACGATTGAATGACTTGCAGTATCAGCCCGATATTCTGAATGATGACGAGGTGATTCAGACCATGGCCAAGCTCTGTCAACAACTGGACGTTTGGGTCAAGGGCAGCTTCAAGGACCAGCAGCTACTGCAAAATCTTCCGCAGCTCGAACTCGTGAATCTGCCGTACAGTCTGGGAACGCCCGATAAGTTGCAGAATATACATCACAAGTGGGCTTTTATTCAGGCATTCGTCGCCTCATATCTCTTCTACTATTTCTTTGACACGTACATGGTGGGAGTCAGGCACCCAGACATGGAGTATTACCTGAGTGCCATGGAGTCAGAAATTTTTAACAAATGTATGTTCTAACTCCAGCATTGACCTACCACTTTTATCACTGCTGCTGACTATTCCTTGTCCAGGCCCAGGCAATGTTGCTGCCAACTGGCGCTCAGCCACCAGCATGGCCATCCAATCTATCACCGAAGGAGATCTGGAGGACGCAGGCACGGAGTGTATCAAAGGAATTGAGCAACTCGGCTTCTGTGCATCTACTAATCCCAGATTGAGGACAGAGAAGCTATATGAGCTTCTTCGAAGCTGCGCGGACTTTAAGCTACGTCTTGAGCGACAGCCAGCTCGATATGAGTTCTCATATACCTCCTCGGGTCACAGATTCATACCTGGGACAATGCAAAGCGTGACGGGACAAGAAGAAGAAGATGCTGTTGTGGAATTCTGTCTGTGGCCTGGACTACGGAAGGGCGATGATCTCCTCCACCCCGAGACTGTCTGGAGCAAGATGGATAAAGCTTCCGCGAGCGACTCCAACCCCGGAACAGAAATGGCTCCCACCCCTCATGATGTGGCTGGAGTCAGTAGCCAGATTTTGGAAGATACTCTTGGATCCGGATAAGTCCGCATTCATTTGCAAAACCATCTTGTCCCTGAATGAAATTCGTGCCTTAACGGATTTGCCCTTTGCGAAAGGCTCTTTATTCCTGGAATCTTGCATCGCTTGTCAGACACCTTTGCTGTGATCCTGTTGTTTACTTGGTCTTCTACGGAGGCGTGCTTTCTCTGGCTCTTTGGGTTTTATGAGCACTTCGTGTACCTGACATCTGCTTTCCCTGCTCAGAGGAGGATTATGGCAGTGTTGCATAATTTTCGTACTTCCCTAGTTTGTATCCCCGTTTGCTTATTCCTGCATTCCACTTAATGTCACCAGAGCGTCGAGATTGATATCACAGGTAGATGAATCACACAATACAAAAGCTTCAGATATGCATAATCAGTTCTCTAGTTTAGTATCTACTACCAGTT
The DNA here is from genome assembly GCA_011319215.2 of Scortechinia acanthostroma. Taxonomy (NCBI): domain Eukaryota; kingdom Fungi; phylum Ascomycota; class Sordariomycetes; order Coronophorales; family Scortechiniaceae; genus Scortechinia; species Scortechinia acanthostroma. The sequence goes on from JAABUG020008887.1 coordinate 60,849, forward strand.
GCGGACCGCACTGCCCACTCGCTGGATGGCAAGCTGCACCACTGTGTTGTCTGCTGTCTCTCTGCGCTCCCTATTTACTTGGTGTCCCGAGTTTCAAGCATCCACAGGGTTGTCATCCGGCAAGGCCAAGCTGCGCATCTAATCCTTCTCGCTGGTATTATTCAAATACTCCGTCCACCTGTCCGTCTAGTCGTGGATTAGAGTCATTATGTCCACATTGGCACTGTTTTCCGCTTATTCTCCCACTTTTTAGCGCAACACCAAAGCTCTGTCTGTTTCTTGAATATTCTGGAGAGAGAAGGAGACTGAAGTGCAGTATTACTCTTATATTGAGCTAGGAAGATTACAACCAGACAGCATGGACCGAACAAATTATGCAATCCAAATATTCTGCTCATCTCCATACCCATACGCAATAAACGAGTCCCGGTAATACCTCTGCAGCACCACCTGCTCATACGTCTTGTCATCCACGCAGTAGTCACCCCCCGTAGGTCCGATATGCGCACAGTGGATATCCGGCCGGTACTTGACCATATGCTCATGCACCTCGCGACAGAGCAGCGTATCCCTTCCCAGCTCGAACGCCTGTCCGAAGCGCGTCTTATTCGTCAGGAAATCCATGCAAGCATCCATATTCTCGTATTGCTGGTTCGCCCCCTTGCAGTTCTCCTCATGTGTCTGGCAGATCGTGCTCGCTAGTAGCTGCGTAAGCGCTGCCTGCACTACAGCCGGGTCGGTGGTATTCATCTTCGCGGCTTGCGCTTTGAGAAGCGCGTCGAGGAGGAAGCCGAACCAGCGGAATGTGGCGTCGTACTGCGTGATCTTCTGCTGCGCGTCCCATTCGATCCAGGTGTCGATCGTTACGGGGATGATGATTCCGAAGGAGGTCGCGTTGAAGGTGACGACTGTCGTGGCGGAGGCAATGTTGTCGTTGGCTGTGAACTGCGTGATATTGTAGGCGATGGGGACGCCAACGAGACTAAGGTGTTCTGGCTCGGAGAAAAGACCAAAGATATATTCGTTGTTGAGCTCGCGGCCGTCAAAAGTGCGTGTGATGTCGACTCGACCTTGGACCTGGAACGGATACGTCAGTACGCGTTGTGGTTCATGCGTGATCAGAAGGGAATACATTTTCGGCAAAGACAGAGTCGTCTGTTGCGTTGATCTGTGCTAGGTTCGCCGGGTAGAGAAAGGTGTCCCAGAAACCTTTCTCCAGAGACCAGAGCTCGTCAAAGGAGTAGCTGGGATTGTCGTTGGCATGATGAACGGGGCTCGACGCCGTCGCCAGGCCCGAGAGGCAACAAGCTGCAAGAAAAGCACCGCCAACCGTGTGTGAATACATCGTTTGAGACTAATCTCGGGTTGTATTTGAAGACTTCATCCTTATTTCAAACGCAGCAGCGGAATAGTGCTGCTAATTTATGGTGACAGGTACACATGGAATGCAGGATCCACGACGCGTCTTATGAGACAGAGAATGTGAACTGGACCAACTATTGGAATCAGCTGAACGTCACATCTCAAACCAGACGATATCAGCAAACCAGCCAATCATCGCGAGAAAAAGCAAAGGAAACGTCTTTCCGGCTCCAATCGGCAGTGTGAGACATTCCTTATGATCGACGCGCCCCTTGCTGGCCTTGCAGCTCACTGCCATAGTGGCATTCCTAATTTCCTACTATACTCAAAGCGGAGTTTTCGTGTCGCTTGCATCCCGGTTGGCGTCGTTGACTCGTTGACGTCCGCTGAGAGTTTAGCTGACAGCTGCTCTAATCTGCACTGAGCCATTGACATGTCTCTCATATGCAGCCAGGACCGTGCCTTGGGTCATTTGCAGAGGATCCTGACGCAGATGGTACGCCACCGCACATGGTGATTGATCTGACACGAGAGGAGAAGTTACAAGTCTGGATCCATAGTCTTTATACGTTGCTAATTGGGCGTGGCCGCGTGATGATGTGATCACCTGTGGACTTGTTGGAAAGCGGCCTGAATACTTAGCGGAAGTTCGGGACTGACGACCGAGGACACAATGTGGTGTGTCATACTTATTTGACATGTGGAGGAGACATCGGCCGTGTATGGGACGGATTGCGCACTCCATAAACCGCCATCGCAAGGAAGAATCGGGGAGATTCTCTGTTGATGGCTGTGACCGGGTCTAAGTGGAAGGCCACTTTATGACCGAGGGACTTCAAAACGCCTCCGAATTAGGCTCATCCATCTAGCAATATTATGCGAGAGAGCCAATAGCTTATGTGAACATTTTACTTGGTTCAGAGATTGATGTCCAACTATATACAGTGGTATAAGGCACCTTGGAAGAAACGAGGCGTTCTCCATTCAAGACCCAGAGGGTCGCCTAGGAAAACCACCCCTTCAACGCAGAAGCAACAGCCTGGGCCGTGAGATTGTGGATTGCAATGCCCGGGTGGTAATCGTTAAACCACAGGCAGGTAGTGCCATCGCTGTTATAGCAGGTGGCGTTGGTCGCACCATAAGCCGTGGGATTATCTATTGCCTTATTGAATGGCGGCTGCGTATCCACGATTGTTGCCGTGACACCGCTGTTCTTGGACTTGAAGTTGGCGAGGTATGTCGCGATCAGGTTGTTGTACTTTGTGATCACTGCTGCTTCCGCAGTAGTGGCAGAGGTTCCTTGGGAGAGCATGAGCGGGGAGCGGTTGATTGCTGTAGTTTATTAGCATCCATAGGTGGTAATGGAAGGGAAACAAAGCTTACGAGGAACGCTGAGGAGCACGTAGTTCCGCACACCAGCGTTGTAGAGAATTTGCAGCTGCCCAAAATAGCTATCCATGATCTGGACGAGGAGTTCGTCAATATTGGACTGCCAGTACGAGTTGCCAACGTCATTCACCCCCATCCAGACGCCCACAAGGGTATTCTTGCTGGTCCACGGCGCGTAGGAGGGCTTCGAGGCTATGCTGTTAGTGAACTCGGTTACCTGGTCGATGAAGCTAAGGACGGTAGAGGTATATGGAGCGACAAGGCTTGCGTTAGTCGTCGCTCCACCGTAGGCAAAGTTGTATGAGAGAGTCAGAGACGTGTTGTATTTGGAGATGAGGAATCCAATCCAGTTCAAGCCTCCGCTCGTTGTCCATCCTGGCATACTGGGGTTCCCGAGGGGGTTTGAAGCAGAGGGCTTGGTGCTGTTGATGTCGAATCCCGTCTGCGAGTAGGAGTCGCCACTACCTTGATTAGTTCGTTACGCAGGGTATGAAAGTGAAGGCAACTCACAAAGTGATGAAGTACTTCAAATCTGTTGGTGCAGCGGTAGTGGATGTTGTGGTCGATGTGCTCGAGGTCTTGATAGTTGTTGTGCTAGATGTCTGCGCAGTGCTTGTTCCAGGGACGCATTGAGCTAACGTTGTCTATTAGAAGTGATCTATCTTCATGAGCATGATCCGCTACCGACATACAGTACCAGGAGTTCCAAGCTGTACAGACAGCTCCGGAGACGCACGAGGTAGGGCCCGAGTAGCCCTGGCCACCACACTGACCGTATAATGGTGCTTGGGCATTGGCACCAAGTACCAGAGCCAAGGAGGCTGTCACTGATACGATTGACGTGCGCAGCATTTTGAAAGGCCAAGAATGAGAACAGATTGGAAGATGAGAGGAAATTCACGCGATGATCGTTGTTTCAGTGAAGGCTTTTGATGAAACAACCACGAAATATATAGTCCTCGACGGCTCTTCGTCAAAAGCCATTGAAGAAGATTCATTGGTGGAAAGAAGCTTGACATCCATTCTCTGAGTCTTCAGGATTGCGGATTCATCGACGTCCGTGACGAAAAGGGTAACTGGCAATCAAATCTCGGCCAGTTCCTCCGACAAGCCGGATCAAAGGGATTGCCCTCGTTTTAACCGTCCAAACTGGCCACATTTATTGGCTCCATGTTTCCACCTGGGGACGAGCTTGGCCTTCTTGATTTCTTCAGCCATTTCCCCGCAGTTTAGTCCCGCAACCCGTGATGAATGGGGGGGCTTGAATCGACGGCATGAACATCTTGCATCTTGATGACCTTCTGGATAATATCTGATTCCTTTGTGTGAACCATTTAGGCGTGTTACTATTCAACAGAAGTTCCATGCCCTAAACCCTTGAACAGGGAAATAGTCCGCTGTATCCAAGTCATTCTCAGCAACAGCTGTATGGAAGATGACGCGAGGGCAGCCGCTGGCAGACTGGTATGATTGAGATTGTTGAATTCTGTATCTAGAAAGCAAGCTGCGTGCTGATGAGGCAGTAGGGTGAGCCTACGCAGAGAATGGAGAGGGACAACATCCAGGTGCTGTCGGCAAAAGCTCACCAAGATCACAAAACGTAGGACGTTGCAGCGCCAAGGATTATCTTTTACCTGATATTGCCAAGTTGGGTTGTATGATGTATCTAAGGTGGCCATTCCGATGGAAAGAAGATCAATATCTGCAGAGATATCCTTGGTTCTCTAGCCTATCCTCGAATTCTAGACACCCCTTGCATCCTCCGTGGTTGCACAGAAGATCTACCTTGTAGCTATAAATTAGCCTTCCTGTTGATGTCGAACTCTGATATTCGCATCTTCTGAAGTATTATCTCTTTACCTTTTCCAAAGCTCAACTACCGAACGATTTTCATATACATAAACATTCCGTTAGTGTCTACAGTGTCAACAATGAAGCTCTCTTTGATCCTCACGACAATGGCTGTCCTTTCTGGCCCTGTCCTTGCGAGGAACTGCAAAAGGGGCCTTAGGTACTGTGGACGGACCCTTCTTCAAATTGGCTAGTGTCTCACCGATGTATGCCCTCGATATAGGTTTTGTCCTATCATCATAGGTTTCCCTATATCTTTATGCAAATGCAAAGGGCTTCTATTGGAGATTCTCCGTAACCCTCACCGCGTCCTTGGTGTCCTCGGCTCCATAGCCTGAGGTCTCGTCGCCTTTAGATTTATAGGTCCTTATAAGAATGATTAATCTTCCATCGACATATGATCCTCGTAGGGATCATGGGTGACTGTAGGAGCCTACATTCCGTTGATCCAAAGAGTACACCGGACAATATAGGGCAGGTGACCCAGTGCCATCTGGATTGTCTCTCACTCGTCCTTCTTTCAGTTCTCACTAGATTCTCTTGTATCCGGCTACACAACCGATATGCCTAGCCTAGCCTCGCATCCTCTCCTCTCACCTCTTTGCGAAGGTATCACAATCGGAGACATAGTGACGACAAAGTCACAGGTGCTTCGGAATATTGCTCGCTCTTCGATTAACAAGCTAGTTCAGCCTAGCTCCTCGAGCCCTTGCTTCGTATGTCAGTAGCCGAAATTCCGATAGGATGAAGTTCGCTGTTTTCAGGATAATCACCCACTAACTAAGAGGCCCTTGTTCAGGAGATCTCTCCTCCTTTGTCCGTCAATATGAGCAAACACAAAGATGTTTAATCCTTATGAGTTAGAATACAAAAAAACCCACTAGTTGGACAACAAGTGCAGGAGGGCAGAGTTATAATCTTGCAGGCAATATAAATGAGTGGTTAGTGGTCACCATATCTTCTACAGCCATATTTATTGCGAAAATAGAATAGTAGAATATCTGCTTGTGATAGTGTTACCTTTCAGTGTAGTAGCCCAATGAACGATTTCTGCGGCGCATAGGGTGGCTGCAGTGCATGGCATGGCGCGGCAGGAACATTGTGAATATGGCAGTGTTTACAGGCAAACCGATAGGTACATACTGACTTAGAACGTAGGAGGCGGCTCTTAGCGTAGCAGTACCTTTTTGCGGGCTGCATGGCTCTGAAAGAAACATGCTTTATATAAATTATGAGAATCCATAGCTAAGAGCAGGGTCTGCTCCTGCTCCTCTCCATATTTACCTGAAGACAGCAACCCTTAGCACTTCACTACAATGTCAGACCAACGCATTATCGATATCAATGTCCTATCTTGGGACGCTTGGAATGTGTATGTCCGCTGTCCGTTCTGCCGACAAGTACATCAACACGGCTTTGTAGACTACACTCCTGGTCTCCGTCTCTCCCATTGCGAGAAGCGAGCTTCGTCCTACCGATTTCATTTCCCGATCGAGAGCAAGGCCGGTCAAGTCGCCTATGAGATCGACAAGCAGAACGCTCCTTTCGCCTTCCAATGACGGCGAGGCAAGCAAGGCATCAGCCATGAGAAGGAAGAGCTCGGACAACTTGAGGTACCTCCCGAAGTTGAGGCAGTGCGACTACTTCAAAGAAAGCTAAGAAAGCTACGCCACGAGAAGACAGACAAAGAACCCATTATCGATTGCTCCAACCGTCGGAGAACGCACTACCAATCGCTCTGAAGGGCTGTTATTCTGGTCAGCGCGCCGTCCGAGGCGATCTGCAAAGACTGTCAGATATTCGGGGTCGCCTGACTGAGATATTTGGAGTAGTGTCTACTGAGCTGGCTGAACTTCGAATCTGACTCTACCGAGTATTACATGCTGCAAAGGTCCAAGTATTTACTGCTGTACTCGTTGCACCCAATATCAGTTCGGTTCAGGAAATGAAATGTACAATTCCAGGCGTAGCGTGCCGCCATGCTTGAAGGGATCTGATGGCACTTTGACATTGGCTGACAGCCTTGTGGGAATTCTATCCAAGACTTGTAGTTAGGTAATCGAAGTGTGAAGTGGCTGATTTTATAAGAGCTGAAGTCAGGCTGGATATACGAACTCTCCTCAGCAAACTGAATCCTGACCAATGCCGGATGCTTGACTGTGATCGATCTGCAGGGTAAAGACTTGGCAATTGTCCGATATCGAATGGCTCCGCGGGGATTTCTGCATGTCTTAACTGTAAGATTTTAGCTGCTTGCCAATCACGCTCTACATATGTCTTGAGTGGATCAAGATGGCAGTGACATCGCGATCCAGATCCTGAACGAATAGCGGGGTGTGGGTTCATAAAGCAGGCTGTGTCCTCTGAGTAGAGTTTCCAGTGAGCAAGCAATTGGTAATCAGCAATCATGCTCTGGACTCTACTGCTTGCTGTCCTTCAGGGATACGTTGGTATGTATCTTGATAGACGAACAGGTTATACGGCTGACAGGTTCAGCCTTGGGTCTGGCTGTCACAGCTAGCTCCATCACGATCCATCCCGGTCCATCTCACACCCGCGAGCCATCATCGACCAGTGGCCAGTGGCTGATCATCTCCAATACGTCCATCTTCTGGCCGACTTACACTGATTACTTCTATGGACCAACAAAGGGTCCCGAAGCACATATAGTAACCTGCAATGCGAAGTGGGTTGAATACTATGGCCGGTCCACCGGACTGCGCTCCCTGGGCCCAACGGGCACGAGCATTTCTTATGACCCATATCCGACCAGCGAGGGGGCCTGCAGAACCTCCTCGTCCCTCGAAAACTACTCCGACACCCATACGGGACCGGTGACGACCCTCTGCGACGGCATCCCACGCGCGCTGGGTCCACGAGAGATCGTGACATCCTACTATCCCGGCACAGGATCCTGCAGCTCTTCCACCACAACCTTTTCATATACTGTTGAGCTCTACCGGGAGCCCCGGGCACCGAGGTGCGCCCTCAACACACAAGAATGCATCCCGGTCTGGTCAACGTACAGAGAACTGTCCAGTTCGTACTACCACACTGTCACCACTGTCACTCCAGGCGACACCAAGAGCCCCATCCCACCCTATAGCTGTCCGACGCCGACGCGATCCTACCCCGAAGAAAACCCCTGCTCAGCCTGCCACTTCCTCCCCGGCACAGCAACAGTATTCTACTGGCCCGTGACCACCGCTGGAGGCGACCTATGTCTGCAAAATGGCACCACCATCCCCGCTACACCTACCGGAAGCGGCCCCAACACCGCTGTAGTCAATGGGCAGACCCTCATCTCGCCAAGCATCTACGTCTCATTCACCTCAATCTACGCCTGGAGTAACCGGCGCGCCCACCCAGGAAGCCAATGCGGCGACACCCACACCGACACCATCATCGCCGTGGACCCCATCAGCGTGTCTTCAGTCCGCAACCACCGCAACGCAAAGTACCCCACCATCGGGACTGCATACCCATTCAACTTCGCCGAGTTCACACCCCAGGAAGTGGGCAATTACACCATGCCACTGATCCCCTGGCCGCAGTACCGGGGCGGATCACAGTGTCCGCTGTACGATCCATCCTGCACGATGATCCGCGACGACTACATGCCGTTTTTGGATCTTCCGGAGGCGGTCCGCCAGATTGATAAGCTGTGGACGGTGTGTGATGCGCATTGGTATATTCCTCCTGTTACCTTGGTGCCTTTGAGGGGGGATATTAAGATTCAAGCTACGCCCACGGCTGATGCGAATGGGAATGTTATGGCTATGGCGGTCCCGGAGTCGGTGGCGGCTGTGCCTACGCCTGAACCGACAGGTGGTAGTACGGACTGAGGCAGCAAAGGAAAGCCAAATGAGACTACAGATTGTAAACGATGTACTGAGTGAGATTGAGTGCATGAGATTATCATTAGTCAATAAAAGCAAAGACTTGAACATAGCTCTGTTCTGCTCTATCGCCCTCGTTCCACAGTCAGTCCCATTAAGCAGTAGGGCGATGACTCGTAGTCAAGTTCAGCATGAACAAGTCGAGTCTAGAAAACGCTTCCACTCATAATATCCTCCCTCTTACCTAGGTGAAACAACGGAATATGCGCGATCGGAGCGGGCACAGTCACAGTCTGTCCACCAGCATATGTCTGGTTAGTCCACCAGTACGTCCACGGCTTCGTCTCATTCTGCCCCGTCTGCGGCAAATACACCTCCCACTCGGTTGCATTGGGCAAAGTCACCGGCGTGACAAGCAGCCTTGGACCAAACATGTATTGCTGGGTGGTGGCGTTGACATTTCCCTGCGTCATCCTCGCGATCTGCGGATCTGTGCGCTCGAAATCCATATACAGAGGCCTCATAATTGCCCTACCCGTTTGATGAAACTGCTCAAAGACAGCCTGCAGGTACGCCTTGAGCTGATACCGCAAGTGTATGTACGAGACAATGATAGGCGTGTTCTCCTCGCCATACGACCACGGTTCGTTATTGCAGGTGTACGCATTCTGGACATTGCACTTCCTCGATCCGTGCGTGCGCATAAATGGCAGGAATGTCGCCCACTGGAACCACCGCACGTACAGCTCGCGGTACTCGGGCGTGTCGATGTTGGAGCTCCACGCCACTGTCGGGTCGGACTGGAACCCCCCTGCGTCCATCGTCCACCATCCCCAGCCCGTGGCGGCCGCGGAGAGCCCACTGGCAACTTGCACGCCTAGCGTATCCCACACCGAAGTTGTATCGCCCGACCAGATCATACTGCAGAAGCGCTGGGAGCCGATGTACCCCGAGCGGCTCAGGCTGATGTGGTCGCATGCTTGGCCGGGTTTTGTGCCGGTGACGTTGCGGAACCCCTCGTCGATGGCTTGCTGGTGCGCCCAGGGGTACAGCTTGCCTGCGCTGAGCTGGGTGCCCGCGGCGTAGAGGACGTCTGGGAGGGAGAACGGGATGGACTCGATGTATGAGCTCTGTCCGTTGTTCTCGTACGCCTCGCCTAGCGCTCCGCCGTCGGCTTGGTCGATCCAGAAGTTCTTGATGCCTTTGTCGTAGTAGTTGCGTTTCAGCGTCTTCCAGAGAAACGCCCGAGCGGCTGGATTTGTTGAGTCGATGTTCCGGATATAAGATCCGTTCCAGGAGTCCGTGGTGCCGGGTCCGGATCGCGTGGCGGACAGCAGCCCGTTCGAAATGAGTTCCAGGTAGTTTTCACTGTTGTCGGCTACGCTGGGCCAGAGCGAAGCCATCATCTCGGCGCCCGTGAGATCCTTAACTTTCTTCGCCATGGACGCCACATCGGGCCAGAGACGAGGGTCCAATGCCCAGTTCCCCTGGGCAGCCCAGGATTGGTAGTCGATGACGATCATGGAGACCGGGATCTTGTGGTCTTTGAAATTCTGGGCGAGCAGCTCCACCTCGGTTTGGTTCTCGTACCGCAGCTTCGACTGGATGTAACCGAGTGAGGCGTCGGGAGGCGTAGGCGCACGACCGGTCAGTGCCGAGAGCCGACGCTGCAATGTATCGTAGTCTCCTCGCTCCGCGGCGACAATCGCATAGTCGACCACCGTGGCCGACTCGGCTGTGAACTTGGTCCGCAGGGCCCCAAACTCCATCCGGCCCTCGGACGCCATGTTCCACACAAAGCCGTAGCCCTTGTTACTCATAAACACCGGCGTCGGGATATGCGTGTTGAAGTTGATCAGGTCGATCACGGACCCCTTCTTGTTGACCATATGATCCTGCTGTGTGCCCGTGCCGTAGATCTGCTCGTCCGGCGTCGAGCTGAACGAGAACTCTGCAGAGAAGTCGCTCCCTGGTCCGCGCCAGGAGTAGTACCTCGGGTTAACCGACTTGAGAGGCGCATACTCGTTCGTAAGCAGCGTCTCCGACCCGTCCTGTTCCACCCGGTAAAAGGCTAACCGATAGCCCCCGGCGTTCCCACCCCAACCAGACGTGCGGACGACCATATTGCCATTCCGAATAGCCACCGTCCGATTGCCATTAAAGGCAGTGTCAAAGTTTAGGCCATGGGCTTTTCCATCTTCGAAACCCTCGAGAGGCGGGTCGTAGATGAAGCTGACCTCGTTGCCGGTGGGCGGACGATAGGGCCAGGCGCGAACGCGAAACCCGTCGTAGCCGAATGGTTGGACAAGAACGGTCTCGAAGCCATGTTGCATGCGGAAACCGGTCGAATTGGGCATCACATAGTCCGCCTCGCGGGTTTGTATGGGGTTCGCCCATACCGTGGACACGGCGCACAGGCTGACCAGCCAGCGATTGATAGGCAGCATCATTGCGGTTGACTATTGTTATGGTCCTGGTCTCCTGCATCTTGCCGTAAAATGGGAAGTATTTAAGGTGTCTGGTGAATTTATCCGTTCAGAATGAAATAGGCTGATATTGATGCTGTGTTACATCAGTTACTGCAGGTGTCTGCACTGATCGACATATTCGGCCCCATCGGTAGGCTTCGGGAGGAAAGCCGAAGGTGAAAGCATTCAGTCAACCCCCGCGAACTGAATGAGAGTGTGCGGGGTGATTTCCGCAGGCATATCATTTCTCTTTTCGGTGTCGATAGACGATGGTATATGCTCGAAATGTGGCATGTCGGCTGAAATTGAGTACCTTAGGACTTCTGCCTATTCTGCTCTTTGAGGATGTAGGATTATTCTTTGGTGTCTGGACCATTCTGATAACTTGTCCAAAGTCAGTTCCATCATTTCATCTTTCGATTGTATGGTAGAAGGGGAATAGAAGGGTTTGGCAATCTATACCTCCACAATATCGCACAGTGGGGGGTGGTGGGTCCTTGTATATCCGGGTCCACTCGGATCTGATGGAGAAGGCTTGAAAATAGCCTAATATCATTGAATTCCTAGCTTATCAATGGTATGGTGTCTTTGAGGGGATCTGATGTCATACGAGCGGATTATCAGCCCTGTCAACAAGCTTTGTGGCAGAATAAGACGAAGCCACAACCGAAGCACCCACTGTCGCCATAACTGGTATATAATGCGAGAGATGTCGGTTATCATGATGGCTGCCACAATATGTGTCTTGAGTGGCTTAGTTAATAGATGAGAAATGCCTCCTTGTAAAGGTCACATCATTGTATACTGCTTGAGTGATGTATGATTCTAGTCTTGCGATAATATCTGGCTTATCTTACAGTCTGGGGACAATAATGAGCCAGATGCGCCAGAGCTGTCCAATAGCAACATCTTTGTTTGCAGTAAACAAGGCTCAACAATAATCCCATGCAATGAGGCTGGGGCCAATTATACAGGCTAATACCTAATGTATCCTTCTACCATTTGGCACTAGTGACAGCATCACGACAAGCTAAGTGGCCATCATTATAGGAGTGATTTAAATATACATATGATGTGATACGTATATTGGTGGTAATGTTATATATAGATGGATCGATACCCTCCCACTAGATAACCAGTGATTAATCTCAGTATATGGCTACCTATACCTCTTGGGGATAGATGTAGGTGATCATGAAGTCTGCACCTTGCTCCGTACTCCTCAGTCTATAGGAGCATCTCCCCTTCTGGGGTAATCTTTGGTTTACAGGGCACCTAGATGCAAGGCTCAGAATTGAAGACTATACAACATACATAGCGCAGCCTAGCTATACTATTATTGATTCCTAATAGAATCATCCAGAAGAGGTCTACGGTCAGGTGCTTGCCGAACCCTAATTGGATGGGTCCATCCATTCCAGATTCCTAGGTATTTACCTTACCTGTACCTACGGAGTACATCAGACCGGAATCTCCCCGTGTCCTACTCTCTGCTATATAAGGAAGGAGTTCATCCTAAGGTAGTATAGAAACCGGGAAGTGATATATATGATTGGCTAATGACGTAACACCTGACCAGCGCCTTAAGCCGACCCACCAATCAGAATGCTTGGTTTCCGCTTTCCAACCAATCAGATCGCGTATACGATCAACTTGGCGAAGAGCATAGGTAATGATGGGCTAGAATTGCCTGGAAGCGTCCACCAAGACTGGCATCTTGTGTCTCTACTGGAGACTCACCGGTGAACGAGAACTCAAACAGTTCGTCTAGGTGATATCCTTCATCCTGCCCTCAGAATATGTCCAGTGGCGGTCTTGGCAGCCTTACACGTCATCCCGTTGCGTTCAGACAATCGGTTCAGGGACCCTCCGTTTGCAGGGGCAAGCCGAGTATCACATTGGCGGAACCATGATTAAAAGTGGGTGCCGGAGTTCAATTTCCCTGAGATCTCTGTTGTATATGCGGCCATGGTGACGGAAGGACCCATCCTCCCGTCAGGTAATGGGTCTTATCATGGAGGTAGTGGCTGAGACAGATTATCTGCTTGGCTGGAATAGTTGGAGCACTTGGAGATAGTTGACATCAGACATGCTGCAATCGGTTAGAGCGAAGGAATAGAACTAGAATTTAAAGGAATCGCCCAGACGGTCACGCGTCTGTATGGCCAAGCAACTTTAACACATCTCCTCTTTTAGCGAAGAGCACTCTGTCTTTCCTTCACATAAATCAAACCACTTGATATTCACTTCGGCCTGAGAGACCTTCTCACCAGAGCCCCTCTGACAGACACTATGACCACTACTGCGTCTGTTGTTGTTACAGACCGTATGTCTGCACCTTAGATTGAAGGGAGTAGATATGGCTAACTATCCGCCAGCACCTACTCCTCCCCTTGCCCGGAAGGTGACCGGGGATCGACTTCAGGATGAATTCACGAGGCTACGAGAACTACTCACTGTTTCATCCGCCAAGCTGAAGCAGATTACTGACCACTTTGTCCATGAACTAGAAGTTGGTAAGTACACTGCAGGATTTCTGATATCTCAAGAATAAATGCTAACTGGTCTCAGGACTCAGTGGCCAAGGCGGCGACATTGTATGTCATATCAGCTTTCTGTCTACCTGGTAGACTAGAGGCTAAGGCTAATGAATCGACAGCCAATGAACCCAACATGGGTGATGGAACTGCCCCACGGCGACGAAAAGGGAACCTTCTTTACTATGGACATGGGAGGCACCAACTTTCGCGTCTGCAAAGTGACCCTCAACGGCAGCGCGAAGTACGACGTCGAACAGATGGACAACAAGATCCCCAAATCGTTGAAGTCCGGTACCGCAGACCAACTGTACCACTACATTGCCGACTGCCTGCAGCAGTTTGTCGATCGCTATTCCATTTCGGAGAAGGAGCTCGCTGAGACGCCTCTCGCTTTTACGTTTTCTTACCCTGTCACCCAAACATCCATCTCGAATGGAATTCTCCAGCGATGGACCAAGGGGTTTGACATTAAGGGTGTCGAGGGAACGGACGTCGTTGTTGAGCTACAGAAGGTTCTCAAGGAGAAGGTAGTGCTGCACTTCCTGGCGCACTTCGTGGAGAGCATTGGATTAACTTGAACAGGGTCTCCCCACTAAAATCATCGCCTTGGTAAACGACACAGTCGGCACCCTGATGGCTTCGTCCTACGTCGACTCCAAAACCGAAATCGGTAGCATCTTCGGCACAGGCAGTAACGCAGCGTACATGGAGCGATGCTCCCAGATCCCGAAACTGGCTGATCACCATCTCCCCGACGACGCATTCATGGCCATCAACTGCGAATACGGCGCCTTTGATAATAGCCAGCGAGTGCTCCCTTTCACCGACTACGACGCCGAGATCGATCGCGCCTCGCCCAGGCCAGGTCAGCAGCGATACGAGAAGATGGTTGCTGGATTCTACCTGGGTGAGATTTTCCGGCTCGTCTTGCTTGATCTGCACAATCGCAAGGCCATCTTTAAAGGCCAGGATACCACCAAGCTAAGCGAGCCGTATGCTCTGGACTGCTCTTTCCTGGCGACCATTGAGAGCGACGGCACCTCAGATCTCCAGAGAGCCAAGGATCTATTTGAGAAAACGCTGTCCATCACGCCCTCCCCGTCCGAGCTACGCTTCTGCTACGACCTGGCGCATATGATTTCGCTGCGGTCGGCGAGGCTGTACGCGACCGGCATCGCAGCGATCATGAAGAAGCGGGGTTTGGAAAGCTGTCATGTCGCCGTGGATGGATCCGTATTCAACAAGTATCCGTGCTTCCCGGAGAGGGCAATTGGTGCGCTGAAGGAGATCCTGGGGTGGCCCGC
>JAABUG020009996.1:0-75488 GCA_011319215.2 Scortechinia acanthostroma
ACTCGCACCGACGCAATCAATCCGCACTCCCTGGTCTGCCCCTGGGCCCTCCTCCTGCCCCATCCTCAGGCGCCTCCGGATACTCCGATTACAACACCCAGCAGGGTAATCATCAGCAAAAGGATAATAACAACCATGGTCGTACCCGAGGGCCTCCAGGTGGTGGTCATCAACGTCGTCATTCGCTCGCTTTACCAGAAGCTAAAAAGGCCGCGGAGCTCGCTCAGCAAAAGCGAACAGCATCCGGCTTTCAGTTTCCCGCCCCAGGCGCTGGGGCCAGCTCAGAGAACCTATCAGGCTCTGAGGATAAGCCGACCTCGACCACACCACAACCTCAACAGGGACTTGGTCTGCAACGCGCCGGGAACATCCGGGCTGGCGGCCATGGTCGCAGTCAGTCCGTTGCTGTCGGCAACAGCCGAGGATCGTTGTCCGGACGCGGTATGGGTGGCTTTCAATTTCCGCAATCTAGCGACATTGGTGGGCAGTCTGAGAACCAACGACGTGGTAGCCAGCCTGGCCATGCACGCACCTCATCGAGGAATTTCGACGGTAACTGGCGTCAGCCTAACAATCAGAATCAGCAACAGGATCAGCAGAAGACATTCGGACAGCAAGGTAGCACTTTCCAACCCGGCCACCGCGCTCGTGCATCCATGAATCAATCGATGGGCTCTCTCGGCTCCTTCCAGTATCCTGGTCAGCCCCAGCTTATCCAGTTGCCTCAGGGTCAGGTTGTTATGGCGCCACCTCAAATGTTCGGCGCTGGCCAGCAGCTGAGCCCGTTGCAACTGGCACAGCTCCAAGCCCTGCAGCAACAAAACGGTCAATTGAATGGTCAAGCGCTCGGTCTGCAGGCTAGCCAACACGCTCCGCCACAGCTGTCTGCTCAGCAGCAACAGCAGCAACAGCAACAGCAGCGCAAAACCCTATTCACTCCTTATCTGCCTCAGGCGAACCTGCCCGCCCTTCTGAGCAACGGTCAATTGGTGGCTGGTATTCTTCGAGTCAACAAGAAGAACCGTTCCGATGCCTATGTGACCACTGCGGATTTGGATGCCGACATCTTCATCTGTGGTAGCAAGGACCGGAACCGTGCGCTCGAGGGTGATTTTGTTGCTGTTGAACTTTTGGACGTGGACGAGGTCTGGACTCAGAAGAAAGAAAAGGAGGAGAAAAAGAAACGCAAAGATATCACAGATGCTCGCTCCGGCAGCACCGCAGGAACGGATAAATTATCGAGGTCGGATTCTGGTGCCAATGGCGATCGCCAAGAAATTGGACCTGATGGCAGCATCCGACGTCGTGGCAGTCTGCGCCAGCGACCAACACAGAAGAAGAATGATGATGTTGAAGTCGAGGGCCAGAGCCTCCTCCTCGTCGAGGAAGATGAGATCAGTGACGAACAGAAGCCACTTTATGCAGGTCACATCGTTGCTGTCATCGAGCGTATTGCCGGTCAAATGTTCTCGGGAACTTTGGGGCTCCTTCGGCCTAGCAGCCAGGCCACAAAGGAGAAGCAGGAAGCCGAACGGCAGGCCAGAGATGGCGCTCACGGCCGTCACCAGCACGATCGTCAACAGGAGAAGCCGAAAATCGTGTGGTTCAAGCCCACCGACAAGCGTGTCCCCCTTATCGCTATCCCTACAGAGCAGGCGCCCCGCGATTTCGTGGAGAAGCATCAAGAATATGCCAACCGTATCTTTGTCGCTTGCATCAAGAGATGGCCAATCACATCCCTTCATCCCTTCGGAACTCTGGTGGAACAGCTCGGTGAAATGGGCGATTTGAAGGTGGAAACGGACGCTCTTCTCCGGGACAACAACTTTGGTGCTGACGAGTTCTCGGATGCCGTGATGAAGAGCATTGGCTGGGAGGACTGGTCCGTTGCCAGTGAGGGCGATGCGCTTCTTGAGTCCCGTCGGGACTTCCGTTCCGAAACCACCTTCACCATTGATCCAAGCGGAGCTATGGAGCTAGATAATGCCTATCACATCAAGTCTCTGGCCGATGGCAGGGTGGAAATTGGTATTCATGTTTCTGACATCGCCCACTTTGTGAAGGCGAACTCCCTGGTTGACCGGGAAGCAAAGAAGCGAGGCACGGCGGTCTACCTCATGGATCGACTGGTCAATATGCTGCCTCGGCGAGTCTCTACGGAGCTCTGCTCTCTCCTTCCGGAACAGGATCGCCTTACGGTCAGCGTTGTATTCACTGCTAACCCTGAAACTGGCGCTGTCGACGAAGATGTTTGGATCGGCAAGGGTATCGTCAAGAGTGCAGGCCGATTGAGTTATGAGGAGGTTAACTCTGCGATCAAGGGGGAGTCCGATCTATCTGTGGCCGGAATATCCGCCAACACCATTCAGACCCTGAATGTCAGTGACACTTTATCCTCTTTCCTCCGTCACTGAGCGCTAATGCGGCTTATAGGCTATCACAAAGAAGTTCCGAGAAGCCAGATTTGGCAACCGTGTCTCGAACCTGCCACCTCTGCGCCTTCTACATCAGCTGGATGATGAGAATGTGCCTGTAGAAAGGAACATCTTTGATTCTACCGATGCACGCGAGCTGGTGGAGGAATTGAGACACAAGGCGAACTTCTTCGTTGCCCGCAAACTGCTTGCCGCCATGCCCGAGAAGGCTTTCCTTCGCCGCCAACCATCACCAAACTCACGCCGCCTTCATTCCTTCATTGACAGGATGAATGGCCTCGGCTATGACTTTGACCCGTCGAGCAGTGGAACTTTGCAGAGTAGCCTTTGCAAAGTACAGGATGATGATTTGCGAAAGGTTCGTGTTCGATTTTTCTATTGGACTTCCTGACTTACTGACTGGATTAGGGTATGGAAGTCGTTTTGTTGAAGGCTATGCAACGTGCGAAATACTACGTGGCTAGCACTGTACCGGATGAGCAGCGCCATCACTACACCCTCAACCTCCCCGTCTATACTCATTTTACCAACCCGTCCCGTCGCTATGCGGATATTATCGTTCATCGTCAGCTCGAGGCTGTTTTGTCGAATGGTGCAATCGAGTTCACGGACGATGTGGAGTCTTTGAGCAAGACGGCGGATCTGTGCAATACCAAGAAGGATTCGGCGCACAATGCACAGGAGCAGAGCGTCCACATCGAGGCTTGCCGTAGCATGGACAAGAAGAGACAAGAGATCGGTGGCGACTTGATCAGTGAGGGAATCGTTCTATGTGTCTACGAGTCGGCCTTTGATGTCCTCATTCCCGAGTTCGGTTTCGAGAAGCGTGTCCATTGCGATCAACTGCCTCTCAAGAAGGCGGAGTACCGCAAGGAGACCCGTGTCCTGGAGCTTTACTGGGAGAAGGGCGTTCCATCTTCTGCCTACATTCCAGAGGACGAACGGCCTCGACCTGCCAATTCCCGTGCGGCTCAGGCTGCGGCCGCGGCTCGCGAAGCAGAGGCTGCCAGAGAGCGTGCGCGCGAACGTGATGAGGCCATCCGCAAGCAGACTGAGACTGGAACCATGTCTGCCGACGATGTCGATGCTCTTTTCGACGACGATGATGATATCTCCGAGGTCACCGAGATGGCTGCGGGCGTCTCTTTGAACTCGGCTGCTGACCGCACAACCCAGAGCATGCCACCTTCACCCACTCGTAACGGTCATCTTCAGCAGACTCCTCACCGTACTCGGTCCGATCCAAAGATTCCAAGCAGCAACAACGACGTGCCGGAGGCCAAGATGACCAACAAGGAGAAATACCTCAAACTGTTCAAGCTTCGCGAGGAGGACGGAGAGTACATTCAGGATGTGACCGAGATGACCCGGGTTCCTATCATTCTCAAGACTGACCTAACCAAGAGCCCTCCGTAAGTTTCAGTGGCTTCATTTTTCCGGCTAATTACTAACATTGACTCTCTAGTTGTCTCACTATTCGCTCCGTCAACCCTTATGCCTTGTAGGCGAGAGTCTTTAGGTGTCTTACTCGAATATGCTTGAAGGTTTATACTTAAGCATTATGGCTGTGATATCGATTCGACTGCTGCTCTGCAATATTACATCGATCGCCTGGTCCACTGGAGGTGTTTGCATACCATTCCAGCGCGGTCACATGGCGACTTGCTTCGAACAGAGGTCGATTGCAAATTCGTGGGGATACCAACCTAGGGAAGATCAGAAGTGTTAAGAGGTGACCGGATGAAAAGCGTAAACGCTTAGTTACGCGACAGCATCTTTCAGGAGGAGGCCGCAGGTGAAACCTCGGCGGGAATCTGTCCACGTTTTTAATGTTAAATAGTTGCATAGCTTATTTGATTGGCGGTTCGGATGGCTTTAAAGCTTGTTGCCGACAAACGCAGGGAGGGCACTAGTAGTTAAGTTGCCGCTGGCTATCATAAGTATACGATGCCTTTCATGCACTAATATGTCATCCTTAATCAAGAAAGTACGATGCTTGCTATACTAAGTCCCGATGCATGCGTCGCTTATAGAAGAGATAAAAAGATGGAAGAAATCACAAACCCGAGCACGTTCATCCCGAGCAGAAAAATTTATTGATTCCCAATGCGTCGCATATGCCTTCCAACGCCAAGACCGAGTAGTAAAATCCAGAGATGCATAGAAGCACGCAGTGGTAGCGTCAAAAGTAACCAGAAAACCGCATACGTATACGGAGGACTATAACCTGCGGATCCCAATCCTCGGCTTCGCCTTCTTCATACTCGAAGCCGAGACCTTCCGCGAGCCAGACACCGCTCTGGACTTTGAGCCTGACGGACACGTAACCGCCGCGGATGGCCCGAGAAGCGACGAGGGATAGTGCGGCTGACTCTTCCGCGCGGACGCGCCCAGGTCCTTGGAGGAACTAACTGTGGCCTGATTCTGATTTTGATTCTCCTTGCTGTCGTCGCGGCGATGGGAGCGCAGATCGAGAGGCGCCGAGGCGTCCCCGTCTTCGAAGATGATGATCACGTCGTCGCGGATGCGGGCCGAGGCGTTGATGCCTTTATCGAGGAGGGAGAGTTTTGGGGATTTGCGCTGGGGCTGGGGTTGTGGGGAGGGGTCGCGATCACGGGGGTGATTGGCGGCGATGTTCTTTTCTGAGGTGGTCATTGTTCGTGCGGGTGGATCGAGATCGAAGTCCATGGGTGTTGAGTCTGGGTCTGGAACTAGATCTAGGTCTGGATCTAGGGTTGTGGTGAGGACAGCGAGGGGGCGTTTGCCGTGGGCGTTTTTGCGGGGGCTGGGAGGGGCGAGTTTCACGGGGGTGGGGGAGAGTGATGGGTCGTTTTCTTTAGTGGTGGAGGGGTGGGATGGTTCTCCGTCGCTTGCGCCGTCGTCGTCTGTTTCTGGGTTGTTGATGTTGTCGTGGGTGTGGGTGGGTTCCTTCATTTTCATCGTCAGGGACTGGACCCTTGTTCCTATGCGTTGTCGTAGACCGCGGGTACCCTCGTGCTCCGGGATGACTGTTCCAGCGTCCTCGCCTCTCGATTTCGCCTCTACGACTGCGGTTCTCAGATCTGGTGGTACCGGCGCGTGGATGGATGTCATGAGCTTGGCCTGGCGCGCGAACGCATCGTAGTCTTCCTGCAGGAGAGCGCCGGCCGCGGAATTCAGCGCGGAGTCGGGGTTAGGATAGATAAGGAGGCAGGAGATGGTCTATAGGCCAGGGGAGTCAGTCGTTGCTTTTTGCAAGATTGATGTAGGAGACCCACAACTAAGACATCCCTCAACGTCAACGTCGACTTCCAATCCCTCTTTAGCGTATCCACGCACACCGCGCCCGTCGACTCCTCCACGTTCGGATGCCATATCCGGGTCTTGAACGTCGCCTTGGGCGGACTCTTCGGGTAATCCTCTGGCATTTTCAGATGCAATCGCCACAGGCCCTGAGAGTACGGTGTGCCCTGCGGACCGGCCAGCAGGGTGGTGAGTTGGGTCAGATCATCGGATGATTCTTCGGTAGGGAAAAGGTAGTTTGGAGGGAGGTCCTCGTGTAATGCGGCGTGGTCTGCGGCTAGACGGCGGAAGGATGAGCGCTATGGATGTCAGTTGTCAATATGATCCTGGTATTTGCTCAATTGAAACTGAACTGACCATTTTGTCTGTGTATCTGCTCGTCTCCGGGATCTTCCTAGGGATCACCCTGCGCTGGACTGCAACTCAATTGACTTGGGTAATTAGCACTATATCCTCACAAAGAAAAAAGGGCTAAGTAAGTCAATTGAACCCAGACTGGTGTAGATCGCAGCCTGTTATTGCCAATCACCACCTTTAGACTAGATAGCAGAGTATGTGGTCTTTTGTTTTGATGATGCGAACCTGATGAACGCACTAGTCCAATGGCGGTAAGGAATAGCAATGTGGAGATAGAGTCACGTGGTTGACGCGCGACGCGTCTCGCGTTTTAGGAAATGTAATTGATTCTGCCTTGGTGCCTGGTTTATTCTACGGTAGGAACTATACTACGGTTTTAGTGGGATAGCAACGCCTTTAAGAGGGATTATTTGTCATAATGGCATTCAGTCATCGTACTGGTTTCCTCTTACATGCCAGGGTTCGATCATAATTACATGCAGTGGATTGCACATCTGTTCATTGCGCTGCTTGGGACGATGCGCAGTCCGTGTGTCAATATACTGAGCTGTGTCTGATAAACTGCTGGTTTCTCTGCGAGCCAGAGGCATTGCTCGTTGGGATCGTTCCCTTCGCGGAGAATATCGCTGAATGGGAAGACGAATTTCTTAAGGAGGTTGTTGCCGAGTATCAGATGGCCGGGGCGACGGATGCGTACAGGACGGTGCTACGCATACGAGTAAAGCTGATGATGATCTCAGTTTTGTGAAGACTGTCAAGTAGAAGTTGATAACTGGAGATCATTGAGATGGAGTGTTTAGCTTGGCAACATGATTGCCGTCGGTAGATGGCATGAAACCTTGCAGATTGATATATCCGTGATCACTCAACATCATTCGTTCCCATGACCTTGTCCAGACCCTTTTCCGCCGTCTCCCACTCTCTCCGAATAACATCCAGCACCCAATCCCCTCGAGGCTTGAGCTTGAATCTCCGTTCCCGAGGCATAGTCATGAATCCCACGACGACCATCTCCCACGGATCCACCGGCTCCGCTTCGTCCTCCAGCTCGAAATCAAACGCCCACAGCAAAGTAGCAACCTGCATGAACGTCCCATCAATAGCGACCCTTCTCCCCTGACAGATCCGCCGACCCTGCCCAAACACCGGCAGCGGAAGGTCCGTCCGCAATCTTGCCTTTCCGTCGTCACCATCGCGCAACCACCTCTCAGGAATGAACTCCTGTAGGTCACCCAGCGCAGGGTCAAAGACCTGCTCGTCGCGGCCGATGGCCCACGCATTCGCCATGAGAGTGACCCCCTTGGGGATTTTGACGCCCTTGAACTCGTCGTCCTTGTCTGCGCGGCGGGGGATGGAGCCAGGGGAGATGGGTCTCCAGCGGAAGAGCTCGTGGGCGACGGCGTCGACGAACGCGAGCTGCGTGCGGTCCGAGAAGCGCGGGAGACGGTCGCGGCCGACGACCTCGTCGAGGACGGCGTGCGCGCGCGCCACAAAGGACGGCTGGTGTAGGGCTGCGATGAACAGCCAGAGCAGCTGGCGAGGGGAGGTCTCCATGCCGCCTTGGATGGAGGTGGCAAGTGTGAAGGCGAGGTCGAGGTCGGGGACTTGAGACGAGGGGGCGTGCTTTCCTGCGGTGGAGATGGCTTGCTTTGTGGCGTTCCAGCCGGCGGCGTTCTTCCCGTGCTGGAACAGGCGCATGTAGAGGTCGACTTGGGCGGCGAAGAGGCGGTCTGCTGCGCGCTTCCAGGGGGATAGGATGGCGGGGAGGTGACGCAGGGCCGGGACGATATCGGGCAGGGCGGGGTTAGCGGCGAGGTGGGTGACCTGGACCTGGATGTCGATGATCTCGTGCAGAATGTGCTCGTCGGGGTGTGGGATGCGCAGGCCGTAATGCAGCGCCAGGATGACGCTGGACTGGGTGCGTTCCAGCAGCGGGTAGATGGTGTCGGTGCTGATCTTGGTGCCGTCTTGACAGCACCGCAAGGCGTTGACTAGGTCGACCAGCAGCTGTTTGGCCTCGAGTTCCATCAGGGGCTGGTACTTCGGGGCGGCGGGCGTGCCGAGACTGGGAGAGAGGATGCGGTGGTGCAGCTTGAGATGGTCGTCGTAGTCGTGCATCAGCGTGAAGCGAGACTGCCCTGGCGCAGCGCCGGTGATCATCTCCATGCTCACCGAGGGCGGACGGTTGCTGTACCACTGGCTGCGGCGGCTGAACAACTCCGTCACGGCCTCGTACGAATTGATCACGACGATTGGGATAATCCCAAACAGTTTGGGGACTGCTAGCGGGCCATTCTGTTTGGCCCAAGAGTCCCAGTTTGCCAGGGGCTTTTCAATGGGCGAGCTATGGAGGTCGCCGATGAGAGGGAGTTTAAGGAGTGTGTTCTTTTTGCTGCCATCCTTTCTGCTCATGTACAACACTGTCAACAGGCCTATGACGAGGACAACCACAACAGAAGTGGCAGCCATATTGAGGTCGACGGATGTTGAGATGTGTTGTGGAGGAGACGGCAACAGTGAAACAATGGGCTGTCAATTGCAGAGTTTCGGCAGATGATCCGGGAGGAGCTTGTTGGAGACGTTATTAATCACAATAATACTATTGTCTAGAGTCTAGTCTAGACTAGAATGGTCGTCTAGACACCTTGTTTAGTTAAGTGGTTGGAGAGCTGTAGTTAGGGCCTCTTAGGCATGGGGCTAATGCATGATCTAGTACTCAGTTAGTCTACGTTGCGATGCCGGCAACCGTTTTGCCGGCATTACACCGGCATTATCCAGATTCCAAGCAATTATCCTGACTCAGTATGCCGATCCCATTCTGTCATAACTCATAAGACACTAAAAGAGAAAGCGAGAATGACCGGCCAATATGGGAAGGTTATCTCCTCGACCTGAAACAGGCCAAGCCATAAGTCGGAGGACTAGGACTCGACGGATCAGCGCCGAGCATTATGCAGTATGCAGAATACAGGTACTAACCGTACTATTATTATGAAGGTGCATATTCTGACGAATTTTCAGGAGACGTCTCATAAATTCAAATTGCAATGTGATATGTACTGCGCTTTTCAGATTGCTCGAGCCGTGACAAGACATATCGCGTGGATATGACAAAATAGGCAGTAGGGCTATCTGACTTGTTAGCCTCACCTGTCAACGATCAGCACTCCAGGATGCAAATGTCAAAAGCACGGAAAGTGGGCCTGTCCCCTGGTCGGTAATAGCCTGTCTCTCATCCCTGCAATACTTTGGGGGCCGCAGCATTTAACCCTGAAATTCCCTGATGGAGGACAATTGAAGATATCCGCCTCTTTCACGTCTGCCAGTTCCTCGTCAATGTCAGCCTGCCCCTAAGAATGACGGTCACCTTTCCTATCCAGACCCGGGATCAAAAGGCTGTGCTTGGTGTGGCCCTCACTTTCTCCATCCTAGCCGTCGTCGCGGTGTCCTTGCGCTTGTTGGCCCATCATATTGCGCATAAGCCATGGACTTCGAGTGATTACTTCATCATTGCCGCCTGTGTAAGTCAGAAATCTATCTATAGTGTCTACATATGCTTATACCATGTGTCTCGCAGTTCTTCGCCGTCGGTCTCCAGTCAATCAGTATCACCGGCGTATTCCAAGCCGGCATCGGCTTCGACCACGTCTTGGCGATTGTGACCGTCTACGGCCCGGAGCCCATCACCAAACTGTTGCAGTTGATCATCCCGCTGCAGTTCACCTGGGTGCTGAGCCTCAGCTGCACCAAAATCTCCATCCTCCTGCTGTACCTCCGGATCTTCCCCGTCGTGCGGGTCGTGCGGGTCGCCTGGGTCACAATCGGCGTCATCGTCGCTTGGGCCATCGCGACTATCCTGGCCGGGTGTCTCATCTGCCGCCCCTTCGCCTTCAATTGGGACCAGACCATCCCCGGCGGATCTTGCGGAGACCAGGTCACCTCGTTCACGGTGACGGGGGTGATCAATCTCGTCACTGACGTGGCTGTGCTTGTCACTCCGATGCCGTCGCTGTACAAGCTGCAGATGGCAACGTACAAGAAGGTGACCCTGATTACCGTTTTTGGGTTGGGAATAGTGTAAGTCCCCTCAACCCGCTATCCCGTGTCCCATTCCTTTGTTATTCTGATACTGACCCAACCAGCACCTGCGTCATCAGCGCCCTCCGCATCTCCGTCCTGTCCTCAATGGACTTCACCGACATCACCTACTCGATCCCGCGCGCCAACATCTTCAGCGGCCTGGAGCCCTGCCTCGCCGTCATCCTCGCTTCAGTCCCTATGATGCGACCGCTACTCGGTCGATCGGTCTACTCGCCCAACGGAACAGGACCCAAGACCTCCCACCCGTCTGCAACCCCCAAGCCAGATCCCCGTGTTTCCGGTGACGGCTTCCGCCGCCTGGAAGATGACTCGAGCCAGGTCCGCCTGCAGCCACTGAGGCAGAAGAACTTTGCTGTCGGCGTAAGGGAGGAGGATTCCTTGAGTGGGGGGAGCGAGGAGTCGTTGGCTCGTGAGAGTAGGAGGCCGAGGGAACCTCCTCTGGGCTAGACTGGCTTCTCGTCTATATATCTGTGTAAGAACAGCTTCGGGATGGAGAAATATCCCGCCAAAAAGTCTTGTATGTTAATAAAGCGCTCGTCAAATTATATACCAAAGCTTGATGGATATCAAATATGGGTGTTGCAGCGCTTCGCCTGCTGTTGGTCTTTCCGTATGATAAATCACAAGTAAAGATTCAATGAAGTCGAGTAACTCAAGAGATCTTTGTTCCGGTAGCTTTTCAAGCTCTTCGCATAAGGAGCCTACCTTTACGAACGGAGTCTCCAAACCAGTGTCCGGATGTATAAACGCTGTCCACTCCAAACATTCCGCGATGAGGAATTCTTCCTCATAATCGCGATTGCTGACGGGGGTCCTATCGCCCAATAAGAGGTCTAGTCTTGGATAGAAGCGGAGGTCTGTTAAGGTCCTGATGAGCGATGGACCCTAACACACTACTGTTTGGGCTGTTGGTGTCAGTCCCACCGGGCGAGACGATGCCTGTGGCCTTGGACATTGTGAGATGTGAGTAATTCCATGAGTTGTGCTTTTCTCTCGTACCACGTTTGCCTTTTAGCTTCTTGAGACATGGAACCGGTCGTTTCAAGGACGAGAAAAGCCGAGTTAGGGTTCGACTAGATTATGTTCTTCATTTGTTTGTTCATATTGATTGCCCGCCCATTGACAGGAGACCGGAGGGTGCATAAGACTGGCGGTGGATTTGATATGGGTTGATCTGCACCGGTGTCTGATCCAACCCAGATCCACCTATTCTGCGGATTGGTTCAAACCAGTCTAGGTGAATACACTTATATAGACATAGAGGGATTTGGTAAATCATTCGGCTACTCTGACTTCCTCACCGGCCTTTCATATGGAGGACCGAGGACACCTGCAGGGAGATACGCCGGGCCAATCTCGCCTATATCTCCAGCCCAACGGAAGAACTCCTTCCAGCCCCCCGAATACCACGAGCCATCAAAACAACTAGCAGACTGTTCATCCTGACGAAACTGACGCACGACATTTCGGCAATCATGAAGGAAGACATTCAGCACCTTCCAGTCATCGAGAGCCTTCTCATCTTCCACAAAGAGGTGGGTTACCACACATTGCGCATGATAGTACATGTAGTGCTCTGCAAACGCAGCTGGATCAAGCTCTGGATAGGGTGGGCTTCTTTCGTATTCCTCCTCCCGCTCGCTCGAAGATCTCCAACAACTCTTTCTCGCGCTTTTCGACGATGTCGATATCCCTTTCATTTGTTACGCGCTCTGGGAAGATCTCGAGCAATCCGGCCACGTCCAGTTCAGCGAATAATTCCTTGTCGTCCAGGGCGACAAAGTGGCAACCGACAGCATCCTGATCATGAACAAATTGTTTGAATAGAGACTTGTGAGTGTCCTGCTTCTCTGGATCGTAGCATGTGCGCAGCCAGAGCCCTTCTTCTTCTGATCCCACATATCCTGCATAGCGGCGGAGGGAATCTGGCCGCAGTGGGCGCAGGATGGTCTCGATCTGGGACTCTGTTGGCTGTAAGGGAGCAGACCGGGCACGCTGGTGGTATGGCTGTTGGGTTGGTTAGTCTTCAGACTTCAATCTAATGCACGGAGTTTCAACTTACCTCCCTGCCTAGCACACCCAGGTCAATGAATTGACGGACTAGCCGGCGGCGGCGCTCATCTGGAGTCTCATGTTCCGGGTGAGTGCACCCCATTGCTCCTGGATACCATGAGTCAAGGTTGGAAAGAAGAAAAAGGAAGGGAAATCCATACCAGCAAATATATATCGAGAGGAAGACTTCCCCATTCTGGCATGGGAGGAACGAGATCGATCTCATCGCCATATTCCTCATAGTCACCTTCTGCGTAGATGTAAATTGGCATGATCGTGATGGAAGTGGGCTGAGAGGAGGAAGAGTGCAGCGAGAGACTTGCCAAGAGCCCCCCAGGAGGATGGTTGATGGTTATATAGACGGCGGTCTTGGCTGAGCAGCCTGGGCTACTCGTTTTAGGCAGATACCCCAAGGACCCTTGCTGTCTGTCATCCACTGGGTTTGTAGCGTGCTATCTAGCTTGAACTCAAATACATCTCTTCTTGAGACATTAGAGTTGATCCACTTCACGCTTCAATATCATTGCGTTTGTGATGTCGCTGTCATTCTGCTGTATGGTCTGTGAATGTGATGGCTCAAAGCCCTAGACTATAGCCCTAATTTCTAATTACAGGCTATGAGCCCATGGTTCTATGTATCGTACCTGACGACATGCCACGTTCTTCAATTGACAATCCAGGACTTCTCTTGCTATGGAACAGTATTATAATTACGACCACATCTATCCTAAATTCAGTCCGTTAACTGTCTGTTGATTTCGTGCACTCCACGCCCCACGAACGTGAGGTATGTCTGTAGCTAGTCCGGAACGTCGAGACCCCGTCTCCCCCCGGAGGTCGCGCCGACTGGCTGGGCAGGCTCCCGAGGTCGACTCTAGGAACGGGTCTGCCTCCAAGGCCAATCGTCAGCAGTCAGTGAATGGCATGCCGGGACCGCCCGAGACATTCACTGATCTGATAGAGGCCGCGAGGGCGAGGGTCGAGCGTTATGTGAATGGAACTAGACCACAAGAAAAATATCTCCGTCCCTCCCTGAACGCCTTCCTGCAATGGTTACCTCCAGGAGGTCAAACTTCTGTGGCTAGAGACATTGTCGACACTGGAAACGATGACCAAAAGCTGTGGCAGGTGTTCCATGATCTCCTCACCGGTGTTCTCTACCCAAATAAGTGAGAGAAAAGAATCACGGAGTATGTATGCTGATCAATCTAGTGATGGCAGAGAGCCCTACACCCCCAGAACCTGAATCGCGCTTTAACCTCAGCTTCAGGGAGCTCGACCTTGAGGTGTTTGCAGGGACGCTCATCCAACCAGAGGTCCGAGACAGCGATTTTCGTGACGACTGTGCGCGCCGAGACGGTTATCGCTGTTGTGTCACTGGCTATCTAGATCTCAAAAAATGGAAGCAGATTGGACGGCCAGCTCATGAGCCCAAAGGCTTCGTGGAGTGCGCCGACATCATTCCCTGCAGTTACGCATCCTGGACCGGAAGCCAGGTATTTCTCCTATGTATTTCTCCTGATGATATTATCTGATATTGACTTGTATGAATCCTCGAAGCGGTGGGAAGTGTTTTATAAATGCTTCCCCAGGATATGTCGTAGTCGGTTGAGGACGCTGTCAAACGGGATGATGTTGATCACTCCCCTGCACGATTCATTCAGAATGTTTCATCTGGCCTTTGTCAGAACAGTAAGTCTGACATATCTACTCATTTATTCCATCAGTTCTACTCTCACATGCTCATTCTGTAAAGGAAGAGCAGAATGTCTACGCTATCAAGACTTATCCCGACGTAACCAGCGACATTCCGCCTTTGCTGCGTAGTGATCGCAAGGTCAAATTTCAATGCAGTAAAGGCGCGGAAAATCCCTCCCTGCCAGATCCAGAGTTCCTAGACTGCCATAATCGGGTGGCCGAGATCATTAACGCTGCGAATATGGCATATTACATCTGGGAGAAAACCCAAGACTGGAGGGACCTGAAAAAGTATGGTGGCACAGATGGCTGTCTTCGTTCCAATGGTTCGACCGATATCACGCGCATTCTAAACACCGCTCTGTGGCCAGCTGTTGCGGAATAAACTGTGTCGGTGCCACCGAAGATGACTGGCATAATTACTGCGGACAGCGCCTGCTGCGTCTCATTCCTGGAGACGAAGCTGCAAATGACACCCAATGCTCGGCGTTTACTCGCCCAGTTTGACGATAGTACCCCGGGTTGGAACATCCTGCTTCTCGAAAGCATTTTCATTATCATGCTGAAAAGCTATACCCATAACCCGGAGGGTACAGGCTGGTTTGATAATGCGCCGGTTAAGCGATTATATGATACGCTTTCAAGTAGTTTTGTTTGTTATATTGCCCTTCAAGGCCTCAACCGGGCCCTCCCAATCCGCCAACGGATTACATCGGTTGCTCCAAAGACTTGTGCGAAGTGCAAAGGAACGGATGGTCGATGGACGTCAAAGAACTTCTTTCAAGAAGCTCTTTTGTGACTGCAAGATCCCGACAACCGTCCCGACTGTATATGTTATGGCTTTGCGTGGACGGCGAATTCGCCCATGGAGACAATCGACGCGGGTCTCAGCATCGGCAGCAAACAGAATCCCGCTCTGCAGAGGCTGTCACACGCCCTAAAATTGAGATCATGACCCAGAGGTCATATCCATGAAGACAGAGTTGCAGTACTTCATCGATTTTGAGCTCGATGACAGAGAGCGGAGAGAAGATCAGTGACAGACAGCCTGCAACGACACAGAAGGCCACAGTTTGGCTCTGCAATAAACGTACCTTGTTGATAGCGAGATCCTCGTTACGGAATTTGAGAATCTCTTCTTGCCAAAAGCAGAAATCCCACACGAAGTCGACATTGAGTTTGATCAGGGACGCGTCTGAATCAACGCAAGAGACCATAACCCCACCGGCAGGAAAGTACTGCCCAACACGACTATCCTTGGGGGAAGACTGTCCAGCAATCCAACAAGACATATAAAGCACGGCCTACAAATACATCCAGCCACCCGAGCAGGATTCACCACGCTTATTTGCGTCGATGGCCGCGCTTGAAGACCTTGGTCGAGGGCTCACCGCAAGGAGCAGATGCGCTAGCACAAGACTACCTAGGCAGAACAGCGCTCCACATGGCAGTTCAGGATGAGAACCTAGAACTGGTTGTCATTCTTGTTAGAAGAGGGGAAGCTTTGCTACTTCTACGTGTTCTCGACCACGATGGGTATTCGGCCAGAATTCTCGTGCTATCCGGTATTTTGAGGAACACTACTTGCGCATATGGTGGTAATGGTCAAATTCGTGAGATTACTGAGGGCTATACGCTTAACAAGGCCCTGTATTCGCAATGTGCGGAGGAGATGCGGCACAATCATGAATTGTGACTCTAAAAAACGCAGAGCTTGATTCGGACGGGGCTTTTGATCCCGCGCACTCAGCAGCGAGCACGACAATGGACAAACTCCCTGCCCTCTCGTTTGCGGTTGATACTATCGCGAGCGAGCAGCCCAAGGCTAACCCCGTCATCATGACCTCTGATACACTCAACAAGGCCTTTTGAGGAATAGGTTTTTATGAGGGCTGCTACAGTCAATACTTTGAATGACGGCATGAGGTTAATCTCAGCTAATATAGAAACATCAGGGATATTTGACGACAGTTTGATTGAAGGTGTGGGATATCGGCCAGGGCAAGCTGGAACACACGCTACTGCAAGTATGGAGGATGACATTCTCTCCAGATGGCCAGAAGCTCCAAAGCAATCCGCAATCGCAACTCAAAAAGCCTTTCTCGCCGGCTCCTGTGCAGATCCAGGAGACGGCCGAGGCCGTTGGATGGCTCCAGTACCAATCCAGCGGAGTTACGGAGCTGCAGAACCAGAGGTAGATATGACTATCACCATTAAACCCACTTTTTATGAACAAATGGCTAACAGATCAGTCGCCTCATCATAAACCAGGGACAGGACGAGGTATACCTCACGCTGATGGCTCCAAGTACTCGCTATGTTGAGTACCTGGCGCGCACAGCGCCGACCACCACCACTGATCCATGCAATCAACACATTTTCCTTTGATAGTCTTCCTTGACAGCGACCTTCATACATAATCATTTCCTCATAGATAATCATTTCAGACACAATCAATCATCATGTCTAACGCGTCAGAGTCAGAGAACGCCCCCCAGCTCGCCGTGGTCTATCGGCCCCTCAAGGCTTTAAAGGAATGGGCAAAGACCAACAAGGACAACCTCCCAGAGGAGGAGACCGCGAAGCTAAAGCAGATTATCACCGATATTGCGGCTGGCCCAGACGCGGGCAGGCCCCTCGCAATCAGTACCTTGGAAGAGAGTCTAATGAGGAAGATCTTTGGGCTGGGCCTAGATAAAGCCATATATATCTCACCGTACAACGTGGAAGTGCCTAAGGACTTCAGTAAGTTACAGTTCAGCTCCTGCTATGCAATAGTGATAGCCGCAAGTAACTAATCTTCCATATAGAGGAGTCAATGAACAAGGTGACCAGGTAACCAGGCAGGGCCGGCCCTCAGTCGAGCCCTTTGCCCGGACCCTGGTCAGCCTGGTCTTAATCAAAGCAATTTGCGCCATGGTGAGGACGAGGGCGAGGCCAGATCCTCAAAGGGCCAGGATCTTGTTTTTTAGACCAGGAGACTCGCCTGGATATCCTGGAGGAGTTCATGACCATGCAGACATTTGGACCATGGGAAATTAAGAAGGAAGCACCCGCAAAGCCTATGCCTCGTACTGCTGGCATTATGCGGGTATACGACACCTGATCTCACCGGATCTACGCTGAATTAGACCGATCAGATACCGCCATTAAACTCGACTAGGAGAGGCATCTGGTAGAGCAATTACGCCGCGAAGAGCTCCAGTCGCACGCTCCAGCCTCCAGCCTCGTGAGCCAGCAGAATACCGGCGGATCCCAACACAGCCCAATGGAAATCCGCTACCCGCGGGCCAACAGACGTTGAACCTACGTTCAGCTTTGCGTCCTGGGCGGGAACCCAGGTATTGTTTCTCTAGAAAACAAACGCTATTGTCTCATGAACTGACTCAAAACAGGGTTTGAGTAGCCTCCCACCGGTGGGAAGTCTTGTTTAGGTGCTTCCCAACGCTCCTTGATCATAGATTAAGGAGCGGGACCATCAACATGCTGTCGAACGGTCTGATATTGGCCAAATCCATACACGCGGTGTTTGGAAGTTTTCATATTGCCTTTGTTAAGGCTGTAAGTCTAACTTGATTACTCATTCATTCTAATCATTCTACTCACACATTGCTTTTATTCTGTAAAGGACGAGCAGGATGCCTATGACATTAAGACCTATCCTGCCTCTCCTGCCCACAGATCTCAAGGTCAGATTTAGATGCGCTCCAGATGCGGACCTCACTCTTCCAGATCCCGCATATCTGGAAGCCCACCACCGTGTGGCTGAGGTGTTCCATGCGTCGGGGCTCGCGGAGTACATCGAGCGCAAGATCAGAGATTGGGAAGATCTGAAAGAGTCCGGTGGTGCTGACGGTTCCCTTCGCGCAGACGGGTCTACAGATATCACGGGCATCTTGGAAACTGCTCTGTGGACTGCCGTCGCGGGATGAGTTAGAGCTGGCTATTTGCTTACAGGAACTTACTGGGTAGTGCGTGCGACTACAAGGTCTTGAGTAGAGATCTTGGTAGATCTCCTAAGAAACATCGAGTAATCATCCGTCTGCAAGCAAGGTAAGCTCACAGATCTCTTGTATATCGACAGACAGCTAATCGGGGAACAGCTATTTATCACTTTGACAGACACCAATTCCACCATAGCCAAAATGAGCATCCGGCCTGTAAGCATTTCTTTGATCAACTGTGTGCTATGCCCTTGCTAATTTTCCCTGGCACCCAAGTATGATATTGAGACGCTCTCTCAAGTATTGCCAGAAGACCAAGTCGATAACTGTAAGATTCTAGAGCAACTGATGTATTTCTACAGAGACAGTGCGACTTAGCTCGCAGAGAAGGATCACAACTGGTTAGAGGACCATCGTGAATCCAGAACCCCCGCCAAGGATACCAGCAGTGCCTTCAGACCATGATTGGTGTCCCCAAGAAAGAGGACTGTTTCCAGGTCCTTGAAATTGGCTCCACACCTACCGACAAGTTCCGAGTCCTTGACGTCCGAAGAGGAGGGTCTCCTTGTTGACTTTCCACGAGGAGTACCAGGCTGCAAGCGTTGAAGATTTTGAGGGCGCTGTAACTGGTGTCTGGGACCTCCTCTTGAACCGTTGCTTTAATCAAAGTGACGGTTTTATCCATAGAACACAGGACAAGGTCGATGGCCGCTATATTGATATGAATAGCTACCAGTGGGGAGTTCGCCCGAGACTTTCACTGTCATGAGCAGCTATGCTACTAAGGGACGATGGATACTACTACCGTGAAGTCGAGTCGATGTCTACGCAACGTGTTATTTACGAGAGTTGTCATCTTGTGCAAGAATCAGATCGATGCAGTCACAAGGAACAACCAAGATCCAATATGGATTGTCGTTGACTCTACGTTTCCAGAAGGGTTCTGGACACTACTTCCTGGAGATGTTTTGAAGTGAAAGGGTAGTCAGAACAAGCCCTACTGGTTGTTACGTATGATCACTCTCGGAATTCAGATTAGCAGACGTATTAGTAGAAAGGAACCCGTCTAACTGCCATGATCCCAACCTCTAGTCAGATTGGTACAATATTCTAGTCCTTCAATTAGTATGTACCATCTACTCTGGAATAATACACAGTGAGCCACTAAAAGGTGTTTTAAGTGGACGAAAGCTATTTCCTCAAAAACGTCAAAGCTGCAAGGCAAAGAGCATCCACTCCAGTTCTCATCGTTGGTTGAATAACAGGTGCAAAAAGAGCCGAATGGTTCCCAGGGATCTCATCTGTGCCATTGCCCTCTCGCAGTGCCTTATCCCAGAGTTCTGGATCAATACCCCCAATGAACCAGAAGCAGCATGGAATACCTCTGCAAGTACCCAGCGTAGAAAAGTCCTCGCTGACATTGGTCCTCGGTGTATCCGCATCAAAGTCCTCAAAATGCGTTTCGAAAGATGCAGCTAATTGAGACGCCACATGTTCGTCATTTACAGTGGGCGGAAACCGCCGTGTTGGAGTGAACACCGGCGGTTTCGGCGAGCCACTAGCCATGCACTCGGCCTCGACAATGCGCTGAACAGCAGAAAGAATCTTCTGCCGCGTCTCCAGCTTGACAGTCCGGAAATCAAGCCCAATCTCAGCGCGATCCGCAATGATATTCTCGGTCTGCCCCGCTTGCAGACTGCCAACTGTTACGACGGCCAGATCGCTGGGGTCAATCTCTCTGCTCACGATCCCCTGCAGCCTAACGACAATATGCGCAGCGAGAAGCGCAGGATCGACTGTCTGATGCGGCAAGGATCCATGGCCACCGCGCCCATAGACGGTAACTTTAAGACTGTCAGCAGCAGCCATGATCGTCCCGGGCCGGGAGCCGACGCTTCCTGCGCGCATGCGCATGACGTGCTGGCCAAAGATATAATCGGGGACAGGGATCTTGGAATAAAGGCCATCGTCCACCATCGCCTGCGCGCCACCGCCTCGTTCCTCGTTGGGCTGAAACAGCACGATCAGTGTGCCGCTCCATGCATGCTGCATGTTCGCAAGAGTCTCAGCCGCTGCCAGTAGGCATGTCATGTGCATGTCATGGCCACATGCATGCATCACTGGTTTTTCAACGCCGTCGGCGTCGCGCATGGTGGCTGAGCTGGCGTATGGCAGTCCGGTGAGTTCCTTGACGGGGAGTGCGTCCATGTCAGCCCGTAGAAGGACGGTCTTGCCAGCGCCATTTCTGAGGACACCTGCGAGTCCATAGCCGCCGATGTTTGTGTGGATATCATAGGCTTTCAATTGGGAGAGATGGGCTGCGACCTTTTGAGAGGTAGATTCTTCTTGGAGAGACAGTTCGGGATGGGCGTGGAAATGCTTGTAGAGATCCTCGTACGGAGTCAATTCTATAGAAACACTCTTCAATATGTCCGATAGGTTCTGTGCCATCTTTGTCG
The DNA here is from genome assembly GCA_011319215.2 of Scortechinia acanthostroma. NCBI lineage: Eukaryota > Fungi > Ascomycota > Sordariomycetes > Coronophorales > Scortechiniaceae > Scortechinia > Scortechinia acanthostroma. The sequence goes on from JAABUG020009996.1 coordinate 20,329, forward strand.
GCAATGCATGAGGGTAAAGAGAGAACCTCGGTGATCGCTCATGGGCGAAAAGCGGGGAGGGGTAAACACTAGAGCAGAAAGGGTAAGATCAAAAGCGCTAGAAAATCAGTCCTCTACCTAATTATTAGAGCCCCGCGAGTGCCATCGTAGTTGGCCAATTCCACCAAACTTGTAGCGCTGCGGAGTGCACTGGTAAGGCTATCCAAGTTGGAGGTAAACGGGTCCAGCCGGTTATCCCAGGCAATATCCCCATGCTCATCGAGCCAGAAAATCTTAATCAGTCCAGTCTTGATGGCCTCTCGGTCCAGCAGGTAAAGACCAACCTGGATTCTCAACTCGGCTCGAGCGAGGTCCCGTTAATCCTCCCTCTCCTCCTCAGCCTGCCTCACCAGGAACTCGTCGTTCTGCCCACTCTTGTACTGCAGATCGGTCTCGCCGCCATTCTGGTCAATAATGCCATGAAAGTCCGTGATGCCAGGAAGGCGGACTAATACCCGACGCCATGAGTCCTTGCTGCCATCATCAAAGGCATAGTGGGCGGACTCGTCTAGGATCTTGTTCTCTGCGACACCCCATCCAGGTACATCGGATCTCTGTTTCATCTCTTCATATTTGCTCGCGAGATCCGGGTCGTAGCATGTCCGCAGCCAGACGGTCTGCAAGCCGTCACTGCTGACGACGCTGATATTACGCTCGTGCACTGTCTGGTGTGTGGCCAGCACGCGCTTGATCTCCTCGCTGACTACAGGCGGAGAAATCTCAGATTCGGCACGCTGCTGATACGGCTGGAATGGCAGTCAGCCTGTATCTTGCTGCAGTGGGCAAAGGAGGACATACCCAGCGTTCCATTAGTGTCAGCTTTTGTCACTCCCAGACGAGCCGCTCCCACTGTTCCTGACTGTCTCCCGTGGCATCGTGATTCCAGCGTTCCTGTGTGCGAGGTCAGACAAGAGCAGAACTGGATGGACGCGACTTGTAATCTGCGGGACCAACCGAAATGAAGAGGTCGAATGGTAGAAGACCGTAATCGGCTCGGTTTTCCAGCGTTCTCTTCGACATCTGGGACTGAGGGCCAAGCCGACGAAGTGGAGGGAGGAAAAGAGAGGAGGCGAAGCTCACAACCGGCCTACCCAGCCACTAAGACTAAGATAGCTCCTCCAAGGCTTCCAGTCCAAGCCTTGCCTTGGCAGACTGGACCCCGCTGGCCAAGAAAAGCGGAACGATCTGCGTGCCGTTGACTGGCTTCTCAGCTCGCGCTACCCAATGTTAGCCAGTACATGTTTCAGATCTAAGGATTTAGGAGCCTTCCCTTCACAGCCCCAGCCCGCCAGGCCCATAAATTACATACTACTACCAATGCGTAGGCCAAGAAATGTTGATGCCTTATAACCTTGCCGCATCCCAGCTACTGATTCTGTTGGCCTCTACAGCTTTCTTTCAACCACAAACGGTAAGACTACCAAATTCACCTACGAGTCTTATTTTTATGCATTTTTAGTCTAATACATACAAGGATCAGAACAACCACACAGCGAATCATCATGCTAGACTGGTTCAAAAGCCTGTTCGGACTCACCGAAGAAGCCAAACAAAAGAGAGCCCGAAGGCGCCGGAGTGTGGCTCGAAGCAGGAGAGTTCGAGCGCGGGAGAGAGAACTGCGACGACAAAACCAAGGACAAAAGCTCAAGTTCTTCTCGGGCCCGGGGACCTACCCACCTCCTGTAGGGGCATGAGTACCCTAAGCTAATTAGTATACTGGAATTCTATAACTATAGGTATACTGCATCCGTTTCTTCCTCGTCATCGGACGCGTAATTTCAGGAACTGATTGTGTTGTTCGACTTCCATGGTCGTTAGTTCTGAGCAGACTGCTTTGTGCTTTGTTCAATACTCCAGTCAGTGGACCCACGATATCACCGGAGATGCAGTAGGCAGTCCAGGCTTCAGATGTTTGGTTTCAGTGTGCCAAGATGTACGTCTGATCTGCTATCTGGATCGACAGTTTTTGTACCCCTAATTTTTGTTCAAATCGATAGTCATTGCATCTCAAGCTGATTCAAGTTGGTCCTGTTGTGGAACAGTTACTCTGTCATCCAGGTCAAGGACCCATAATTGACAGGAGTCACAGAATAGTCCAAGAACCTCTCAGCACCAGTTCAAACCAACGGCATTTCCAGAACCCCGGTATCCCACCCTATTTTCCCCATTACGAGGATCTCCCTCAAAGCAGATCTGTCTGCCCTCTCTTCTATTGCTACATATTCGTGAAAACCAGCAATCAGGATAGCCGCTTAGAACCCAGCTCAATCCCTAGCAGAGACCTCAGTGACCTCCCCGTCCGTGAATCTAATAGAGATCCCCAGACGAGCAGCATCGCGCGGGTACCATGAGTGTCCGGAAACACACAAGATCATGACACGCTCATCATCGCCTAACGCCCCTCCCGCTACAATCATATTATCCCGCATCTGCGGGAACGGAAAGACATCACATCCAGCCAAGGATGATGCGGGCTCCGCTGTAAGGACGTGGGAAAAGCACTAGGAATATCTATGTCTCGTAGCCTGGGACAGGACTGAATGAACAAACTGGCTGGTATACGCATAGCCACTTGGCAGTGACATTTTCATAGGCCGCCGCGCGTAGGACTTACTTCTACTGAGAGAGGAGGTTATCTACGCTTGGGAGACTCAAAAAGGTACTTTTCATGGCATCTGTTTTAAATTGGCTCATCAGTTCTTTGATATAGTGTTGCAATGTACAGTTGGAGTATTAGTTTAGGGTTAATCTCCAGAATATGACAACAACACGAGGGACAGACACACTCCTCGTGGGTTGGACACGCACCGTGCTGGCCGGGTTCACACCATTATCTGACCAATATTGTTATTATTAGAGTCTCGCAGTCCTGCAGTCAGACAAGTCAGTCTGTTAGTCGTCGAAGTTAACCCACTCAAGACAAGGACTGTCGCCACACAATATGATCTGCTTTAGTTGAATCGAGTAAACCCCGATTCGAACGGCCGCTACTCGCGATACACCATCAACATCGCTAACACACCTACCTACAAACGATGTCTGTAAGCATAAAAAAAAACTGGTAGCTTCTCTTTGATTGAGCGTGTCATCCTTAGTGCAGGGGCCATGCTAATCTTCTCTGTATCGTTTCAAATTGACCAAATGCCCGAAGGCAGGAGGAAGAGATTAAAGTGATTGATATCCCAAGGGAAGTCTTGCATCATTGGTCGGTAAGCCGGGGTGGCCAAATTTCGCCTTCTTGGGGGCCAGCAAAGGAACGATACGAGGGGACGAGCCATTTTCACATAAAACTAATAGGTCACTGACGCCATCCAACCGTCGACAGAAGCTAGTGCTTTAATCGTTGTGCTAACCACTGCAATGAAGTGGTTGGAATTATTATACTCCGTAGAGAGGTACATGCGTAGGATAAAATGGGGTGATGAATGTCAGAGACAAAATATTATCCCTATTTCAGCCGAGTTACTTATATGCAGGACGCTTATTAGAGTTCTTAGAATGGGGCATACAATTAATATTATTGGCTGAATCTCAGCACTTTAACATTCCGGCGTTCCGCGCGGCACCTAAGTGGGACTAGCGGCGGGAGCTAATGCAAGGTGATTACAACGGCCCAAACAGATTACATCTCTTTGCCCATTAAAGAAGAGCTATTTGCTAGGGCAAGACTGTCTTGTGAGAACAAGAATAGGTGTCCAACATCAATTCCCGCTTCGCAACGGATTCTAAAAGGTCGCCTTTCATTAGGTCCATTAGTGTAGGCATGTGTAGGCTAACATACATCCAACTTCCAGATGTAGAGTTGAACAGGTCAGAGCCGCCCATTGTAGGATAATTCTTGAAGGTTCGGAACGAAGAGAACTTTGTCAATGGAAAACGCAGCGAACCGTGATCGAACGTCACTCGATATCCGCCGACGATCGTTCTTCCTCTTGTAAGTATCAAAGCCATTTTGAAGCATGAGCATTTTGAAGCATGAGAGAGAAGGGGCTGCAGGCGTGCTTGTCAAGGAGAGTTTCTGGACCTCAAATGTCTTAAGAATGACCTGTACAGGATGTTTGATATATTCGAAGGTGGAGGATGCTATTCCAGGAGGACATCTTCGTTTGCCAACTAATATCTGTTTGTGGATCATTGAAAGCACAGGACCTTCTTCCCTGTCAATTGACAGCGGTAACTAAAGCGGAGCTTCAATTTCCAGTTTCTTTCATCACAGGCGAGGCCCAGGACTCTTGCTAGGTGCTGAAAGAAGCTAGCTTCGCCAGCAATCTTTGTAGGTGCTGTTTAGTATATTGAGATTCTATGGTCATAAAGTTGCATAGGATTATAGTCGAGGATCTCTGCCTACGGAAGTATTCTCAGGTGGGTATAAGAATACCGACGTCATTCCTTGCCCGAAGGCCACACCCGTTGAATACCACTAAACTACCGTTTTCTTATATAGGCGCCGCTGAAGTCGGCATTATCATCCTTCTATATCCTGGATAGCGTCATCTGAATTCGCCTTGCGAACTCATTACCATGACGGACGTTTTTGATGTGAGTACTACTGATGATTGGTGAACAGTAGCAACTGTAATCCGCGCATAGAATTAGGGCTTACGATAAGGTTTCCGGCCTTAACTGTATTTTGTAACCACTTCCAGTCCAGCCTACATAGGCGAACCTGATAGAATTTATATTAGCCAAGTTGTCTGGCGAAGCTTCGGGCGAAGGATTCGCCAAGAAAGCTTGAGAGGGCTTCTCAGTTGATGTACGGGTCCAGCCATGGAAGATTGGTGGCCAACGCTTTTATACATGGTAAAAGAGAAACCTCGAGTCTTACAGACCTAACCAATGGTGTCTTGTTTATAGACACTGCACTCCTCTATAGTTCGCAGCCTACAGAACTACCTACCGTATGTACATGAAAGAGATACAGGACCGTGTCGATTTACCTTATGCCCTGGGTTGAAGCTGAGTAGTCCTTATGATTAGGATTAATGCTACTTCATCTTTGAGTTAAGGATTCAAACCTTGACATTCGCCTATAACTCAGTCCATATCAGTAGGTGTAATTATATTAGTCCACTATTATCATAGGAGAAAGGTTTAATAGGGCCACATTCATACTCTTTCTCTATTCACTGTAGAACCTATGTAAGTAAGGTATACCTAATATTCACTGATTCTCTCCTTCAACTAACCTTTATAATAAAAACCTAGCAAGTATATTCACTCTTAAGTATGCAGCGAATGATATCCCTTAAGTCTTACTTGTCTCATATGTAGACTTCCCCATCTTTCTCCTCCCTCTCCTAAGTCTACCATAAGACCCGTCTCACAAATAGACAGGCTAGCTCCGGGTATGAGAAAGACACTTCATTATTTCATTAACATATATGAGTATGGAGCTTCACAATGTATACAGCTTTTCAAGCTAATAGCAGGATTAGTGAAAACTAGCAAGCTGAAAGAGAAGAAATTCAATATGCAAGGCCAGTCAAACGCTCTTCTCTTCTCCTGCAAACGCGCAGACTGGTCGTCAACTCTTTCAGAGCCGTGCGATTGCTCTGGCTTATAAGGGCAGAGCTCTCCATCTGGACGATTTTTCAAATGGCATCTGGTCTAAGATGTAAAGGTTCTCGCTGCTCGCTTCGCCTGCCCCCAGCTTCCGGGCGTTGGGACCAGCAGCGCAACGATGCATCGCCGGCATCCCACTCCATCTTCCAGCGAGAGAGTATGGGTCTCGGAGTCCAGTTTTGCTGAGGCTGTCTGGCTCGTCGACTCGCCTATTACCGGATTAGAGAACGTCTATGCAGGTGGACGACCTATTCACTACTTTCCTGGAGACAATTCTGAGTAAATGCCCAGGGGGACTCTTACCCCCGGATCCTCTGATAAATAGGATCAGCACTTTGATCAATATACCAACCTATGGCGAGTCCTGAGGCCTGCTGATCTCGACAGCCTTTGAGAACTATTTCCGGAGGCAGTAGTCCGGCACTTTGGCATAAGAGATACATATAACTATCACTGTTAAACCTACTTTCTATAAACATATGGCTAACAGATCAGTCGCCTCATAATCTATCAGGGCCACCACGAGGTATTCCTCGCCCTCATGACACCAGGGACCCGTTACGTTGAGTGCCTGGAGAGGACCGTCCCAACAACCAGTCTCCGTGACCTTGATGACAATAAGGTCGATCTGAAAGCAATAGCCGGAAAAAAGCGTCCAAGCCTTACGGGAGGTAGCCTAGAATCTCAATTCTGACCCTACTGAGTGGACTTCAAAGCGTGATCTCCGCTTTCGCTATTTGGATGCCTTTCATTGTCCCATATGACGGAATATGGCCCAGTGTGGCTCTGGAAATCGGATACTCCGAGACGTATGAGAAGAAGTGCGTCCAATCACCCATGCTATGCACGCTCTTATGGCTCATGATATTGGCAAACATATCACAGTCTACTCCGTTCCAGCAGGTTTGTCCTATAGTCTGAGTACCATGATGTGTGTGCTCAGTAGTTATAGAAACAAACCTGCCCAATGATCTCACCCTGATTCATGAACAGAGGGACCACTACTCCCTTCAGCCGGCCGAGGAGATGACCTTAGAAGGTTTGTTTGTCCAGTATTCCAATATCAGGACATTGTCAAACGCCGGACAGGCAACCAGGAGTGGAACATACCCACCCGATGAAATATTCGACATCCACCCTATTTCACAGATGCCGATGCTGAACCACATCGCCAGGATGATTCGCACATCGACAGACTTTATGAATCGCTGGCTAGGCGCAATGGAGTTAATTACGCCTGTGGCATCTGGCAACATAGATACAATGCTGTACCCATTGTGATCAAGGAGGAAGCAGGGGGATCCTGCTGATGATCAACTCCAAGCGTGTCGGACATGTATTTTGGGGAGAAATACTCAGAATACCGCATTTGCAGGCAAAATTGCTGGTATGTCTTCCTTTGATGGTCATCTTGGAAGAAACGGGCTAATCCTCTCACTTCACAGCGAACCTAAAAGCAGCAGCCCTCTGATCCTTCCCGGGCTTGCTGTCTACGCCACTGCGTAAAAACGAAAACCAAACTTGCCAAGGCATATGAGCCAGCTCCTATTAATGCATATCTGGAGAACAATGCAGAGTGCGTGGGTGATTGTACCATTAGAGACTAATGTTCGGCCTACCCTATCTGCCCGAATTTGACCCTTTGGGACCATCCCCAGTGGGGATTTGACAGCTATATCGTGAGTACATCCTTTTGACATCCGCAAACTCTATATGTATTTGCTGACATATAGCATAGAGATTAGACTGCAAGTAAATACCTAAACAATAAACCCTATTAGGATCTTCAGGAATGCTAACTTTACAAGCAGGTCAAAACCCTAAGTCCCTCGGGACTTTGCAACCGGCCACCAGGAGACAAGAGGTACGGCCTGCGAAACCCCAACTGGCCACTCCTCTTCAATAGACAACAAGTTACTAACACAAAATCTAGTAGACCCGTTATTTGCTACACCAACAACCGGTCAACATGGATGACGAAGAAACCGCCCTCGATGTTAGGATGAGAGGAATCTGCGGAGTCTAAATAAATACACAGGTTCTCCGTGAACTGGATCCCACCGGGCTAGCCGCAGCAATGTGCACAGCAATGCGAATCGCCTTCAATGCACATGAAAGAAAGACAAGTGGTGGTAAGCAAGTTACACTTAGGCAAATGAGTGGATAGAAGAAAGTGTATGAAACCCGGCCCCTATTTTCACATCTTGTAGTTGCGATAGCTGGCTGAGATACTTACTACTTCATTTAGGGATTTTGGACCTAGAATTTTGCATGATGTTTTTGACGACGATGTCCTCCATTCTAAGTATTGGTATCCCAAGGATGCCTGGCAATCAGACAAACCAAAGGACCAACCTCATGTCATGTTCACTCTTGCACATCAGTATAAGGTGAAAGATAACGGCCTTCTACGCGGAGAGGTACTGGCCATCGTGGCACACCTTCAGCTGGTTCTGGGAGAGACCCATGATTACATGCTGTAGCGCCCTTTCCAGCTTAACATAATATCTCTCTTTCCCTATGGGAAGACCAGAATATTTAAACGCCATGAAGACTTATAAGGAATCCCGCAGCCGCTGTGAGCAGTTGCGGCCTAATAATGCAAAGTCAGCTTTCAATCGGTGAAGTCGTGCAATCTCCCCCGGCTAGATCCTGCGTTTCTAGACCGCCACTACAGGGTGGCTGAGATCCTCCATGCTATGGGTCTGGCCGAATGATCCGCGAGTTTTGCTGCTGGCCCTGCTCGAGTCTCTGGTATTACCTGGAATCCGTGCCAAAGCAGCACATTGTATTTTCGCCAAACCCTTTGGCCGGTGTGCAGAGTCGACGAGTATGTTCCCACTGGCCGGGAGGACGAACAGTTCATCGCTCCCTTGTTTCATGCTATGCTCGACAATTTGTGTGAAGAAGGCCAAACCTCGATAGCCCGCGATCTGGTGAAGAAAGCTAAAGATGATCGAACGATCTGGGAACAGTTCCGGAATATTTATACTGGGCTGTTGCGAAACCTATCCGCTCCGCCTGATGCTCAAGTTCGTATCATATATCCTCTTCACTGAAGATGTTACTAACCTGGTTTAGGGACCCGCGGTCAACAAGTCGGAGATCCACGGCTTGGCCTTGGACTCCTGAGGATTGCAGCAAACTGCCATCCACGATGACCGGCTTTCCGGTCCCATATGGGGCAAGACTTGGCATCCTTGCGCCAACTGCAAGGCCCTAATTGAGATTATGGGAGGATCGCTTGCCAACTTCGACAAATTCAACGGCCGACAGGGTGCTCCGGCCTAGTGGCGAGCAAAATATTCAACTACTCCTGTAAACCTAGTAGGTGTGATAACGTATACTTTCTACATACTCCGGCAGGCCTGACGTGATCTTGAAACACAACAACCACGCCTTGAAGATCGTTGGGGAACTTATGAATCGAGAATCCGGCATGACCAGAGAAAAAGGAGCCAGTCCAAGTGGCCAGGTTCAAAGTTGCGAAGATATGGCATAGAGGGCTACCATTCTGGAGCCCGACTGGCCTCCTGGGTTGTTTTTACCGTCTTTAGGCCCAGCACCGGCTGGTGCCACTAAGAGGAACTTCTTTTTGCCGCTTGTAGCGGTTTATGGAAAGTGGTGCGCTGTGATATCACAGTCACCGTGGCCGAGTATTCCAGTGCACCTGGAATAGACCTGATTGACGACCATACCAGGAACGGGTGCTCGCAATGGATGGGATACGGTTGCACGCAGCAGACATGTACCAGGTATATGTCCGCGCCATGGTTCTCCGTGATATTATCATGTCTACCCACTCGACCGAAATGGATGTCGATAATGGTCCAGGTCAATCCCCAGTGAGGCAACGTTCGGTCACGGCGATATAACATGGTTCCCCTTTACCCGTCGGATGTTGGTTCTCCTTTAGAGAATTCGGAGAACTGGCTCGAGCGTCGGATCAACCAGCTGGGGGCCTCTGGACGCCGCTGGTTGGACAGAATCGAGAGCATTCACCCACCCAAAGGAATCAAAATGGTTCCGGAATGGGCTCCTTACAAGAGGCCATCCAGGGTGCACCAATGATTGCCAGCGTCTTGGATTACATGACATATGAACACAGCGTCTTGCCTGGAGACTTTTTAAACGAGCAGATTCGGGTACACTCGACCGAAGTGAAATGCCTCGTCTTCAACAACGAGACGTGCGGGATATCGTCTTGTTATTGTCATCGTGTCGGTGCTGCTAACGACGAAAGAAGCATATGCATCTTCCCGGTTCCTCAAGGAGGTCGCAGAAAGGTAATTAATGCATGGCTTTTACTCTGCACGATTTTGACATGGATTCAGCACTCTATCCGATCCCGATGAACCATGCTCAGCAGCGTATCACACTGCAATGGGAGTATATCGTTCGAGACAATATGGATTTGCTCCTCTTACACCTCCGCCTCTGCCTTTGATGCTCGATGAACTTTGAGAGCGTGTGGATGTTGGACTTAAGAGACTTGTGATTGCTCGAGGGGTACGATCAGGAGGCTGAGGTGATTCCCTTCGAGACTGTAGATTGTTAGTCTGCTTCTTGAGCGTCGGTACTACCGGGTACTCAGGCAATCGGACATCATCTGAAAATCATCAATGACAAGACAGTGGAGGCAGACTTTGAGCCAATGGGATAATGAAGACATTACTGCGTTGATGGCGTCCTTCACCCCAAAGGAGGTCCAAGAACTCCTTGATTCAAAACTGCTACCGAGTCCGATACCATGTCTGATACCCGAGTCCGATACCATGATCGCTACCGAGTCCGGTACCATGTTCGCTGCGAAGTCTGCTACCAATGCTGACACTCTGTTCCTTACTATATGCTGGTCCATTCTTAGCAATGTCAAGAAGTCGATCAACCATCACTTTCAGTGCATCCTATCCTCTCTTTCGAAGCAATGCAGCGAGGGAGAGACTGAATTTCCCTTGGTCCTCGGAGCCTGGGGGAGACCTGCCGGTACAGGCAAATCCATGCTGATTATCAGAATTATCTCCAAGCTCTCTCAGCAGTCATCTAAGCTGGCTCTAGGCCTGGCATATTTCTTCTTCCAAGCGTTGCAGCAAAACATGACCAACCTAACAGATGCCCTATAATTATTAGTCTAGATGCTTCTCATTCAACAGCCCCATCTTCTCTTATATATAAGAGAAACACTCAGAAACACTGGTTCCGACTATTTTAATAATTCTAATATCTTCTAGCCTCTGCCAAGATATTCAAAGACATGCTAGCGGATAGAGACCTTTCCCTAGTATATCTAGTTCTCAATGCCCCTGACAAATATAACCAGACAGACCGCCCCAGAATCCTGGATCTGAGAAAGCTGATTTCAGAGACCCTCGGTATCACTAACAAAGTCAAGTGGCTTCTATCAAATGCCGCTCAGGGAACACATAGACAAACGGGACGCATCCACCACTATCTCAGATTTCATAGCGGTGTTGAACAAAAAGCAAACGAACTGGTTTGACAAGTTTGGCGGTATGGCAATTCCCCGTCGTCTGCCCCCATAAACGGCTGCATGGAATGCACCACGCGGTGGTTACCGGGGGGTTTATTCCCAAGCGGCATGGTCTACAGAGCCAGGCGTCTATGGTAAGGTGATTCAGGCCAAGGAGACATATATCTACGTTGGCTCCGCCACTTCAGTCAGTGGTGGGTTGAACAAGAGACGACTTGAGCATGAGAACTCGACGGCTGTTTTTCGCAGGTCAGTTAGACCTGGGGCCCACTCCGCGGGATATCCTGCCACTGGACCTAGATGTCCTGACATCAAGGGCATTTGGGACCCGGAGGTGAGAAGATCCTAACTATTCCGCGATAACTACGGGCGGTTTTACTGAAAGCAGCGTCCATAGAGTGCATGAGGGGATTCGTTCAGAATTGCAAAAACAAGATCAAATATTATTATTAATTCAACAGAAGATAATCTCTATGTGCGCCGCCTGAATGCATTTGGACAAGAAGCGGTAAAGCAATGCATGATGATACAATCCCAGCGATTTAACCTGTAAAGAAGCAGAACGTGTGCGTTATTCGTTTCATGAAAGATACATTGCTCTGTCTAATAACGACTGGCCATTAGGATCGACTCGTGAGAAAGGATAGGGTATTCAGAAGCAGTGGACCAGCGGTAGATTAGAGCTGTTTACAGGAAGGCAGCCAGAGCGGCACCAGCCATGACGGACAGACCGAGGGAGCCGGTCGCCATGGGCATGGCAGCGTTGGAGGTCGAGCTGGAGCTGGTCTTGGTGGAGGAGGCGCCGGACTTGATGGTAGAGGTTGACTGGGTTGTGGTCTCGGTGGCAGTTGCGGTCGAGGTGGTCTGGGTAGAGGTCTTGACGCCGCTGCTCGAAGCGATGGTGGAGAAGGAAGAGGGGAGGCCGCTGGATCCGACGACGGTAGGAGCAGTTGGGATCACGGGCTGCGAAGTGGTGGTGCCAGTAGTGGTGGCGGTGGTGGTAGCAGCGGTAGTGGTGGTAGTGTCGGTAGTGGTAGCACCGGTAGCGCTGGCCTCAGGACCGATGACAGTGACACCTGTGGTTTGCACATTCTGTTCATGTCAGTACGGGCTGAAGCGGAGGTTAGAATGGAAGGAAGCGTGACATACCATAGAGCCCGAAGACTGAGCGGCGGCAAGGGCCGACAGGGCAAGGACGACGATGGAGGAACGCATCTTGTAGTATTTGTTTGATAGATGACCCAAGTGAATGTACTTGCAGGAAGATTTAGCTGGTAGATTTGATATGGGTAACAAGCGTGATATATGGGAGCTTGAGTTTCAGGTATAAGACTGTCCTCAGGTGGGCAGGATCATTTAAATAGACACATGAGACCAGGCTGCCAGGCACCACCAGGAGGGATCACAATTCACAACAATAGAAACACTCCGCCACTGACCAGTTGCCATCCCCCATCAGCCCTGTCTGACTACAGACTCATAGTAGTAATAGGACCCACCAGCTAGGCTTCTGGCATCTTCTCGACCAGTCAGTTAGTCCCTAGGGCGCGGGAAGGAGAGACACTACGGCCTACGCTCGAGAGCCTAGACTAAGCCCTGCATTGCAAAATACGTAACTCCAGGCAAGACTTTTGATGGGTTGAAAAAGAAACGGAGTGGCTGTAGAGGGTTGCGTATGCTGCTCTATCTTTGGCACACCTCCACCAATGGGATTGCCGCACTGCAGATCCTTGAATGAGACTGTCTGACTCTGATTCATCATATTGTGTTGATTATTTCTGTATTTATTATTCTCTTGGCTGTCCCTTACTCGAATATCTATCAAATCGTCATCTATTTGTACTCGGATCTTATTATTCGATCGATACCACCAAGACAGATCTCCCACAGACAGTGACACACCAACTCCTGGCTTCCTCTGCAGTACAACTTTGCTAAAATCAGGCACAATTCTTATTTCGCCAAGATGTCCGAACCAACAGACGGCAAACCAAATAGGAATAGTAGCAAACAACGGTCATCGCCGCATACCGTGCATACATTGTCTACCAACGCCGCACAGTCAGGCTGACTGAGCTTTGCAGTGGTGGATGCGCTACCGTGTAACCTGAGCTGACCAACAGTACACATCACCTACCTTAGGTATTGCTTGCGCGTATGAAGACGTTGATGGTGAGACTCGTGACCTTAGTCCACGTATGAAGTATACGCAGTCTAGTAACCACTGAAATTGACTTCAGATGATATGCAAACAGCATCATATGCTTATATTGAGTACAGCCTACTAATTACTTTGATCAAAAGTGCCGATAATTCTTTTCTGACGAAGGAAGAAAGTTAGCAGAATCTGCATGTCTCTGTGGATGTGCGTGTCCGGAGTACGTATGTCTGCGTCAGCTTGTCTTATGCCCAGGCGGAGTTGATGTCTGCGTATTAAATGCTAGTACATTAAATCAGATTCACAGTAGGATGAATTAGCTACTAACAGATTGTTTAGGAGAACAGCCCTTTCAACTCAGGCACAGTAACACAGTAATTACCTGATGCAAGGGAAGTGGAAGGATGGTGCCCCTGTTCATTTGATCCTTCAGTCCGGACCTTGAGATCTCAAGTCAATGGAAGAAGTCCTCAGTTACAGTCCTTACTCCCTATAACCGTCGCAGAGTGGTATGACAGTAAAACTAGCTGTCTGCTGTGAGTCTGTGGTGAGACTAGACCTGAGAGAGCATTTCTGGGGAAGATTAACGTCACCCCACCCAAGATAACAAAGCAATTACTCTGGACATATATTCTGTGGTAACTAGTATTAAGATAGCTTGTATCAAGGTCAAATTATCACAGAATATTCCAAACTTATCAATTGCGACTGTGGGTCTAAATTCTGCCACTCGCCTAATCTGGAACATTCTTGCCGGACACCAGGTTTCATCTTTTGTCTGCAACAGCGAACACGGGATATTTCCCTTTATCCCTTTCTTGGTATGCAAGGTCTGGATTCTGGTCACTCCATTGGTCATTTTTGACACACCTCGATTGCCTGAAACCAGGTCTCTGGGTTGTGGTCCTTGTGGACTATGGCCACCCCATGCCCGCGTGGGTTCAAATAATGTCGAATGGTGATGCATGTCCTGCTCGTCAATTGTGTTTGATGCTTATATGCGAGGGAAAGTTCCGTCCTGGATTATCTTGCCATAGACCATCCTACGCCGGTTCAGCTGGATCATGATGCGCTGATAATTCCTGGCCCACATCATCAAACAATCTTTCAAAATGAAAAGCCACAAGGATTTAGAGGATTGGGTGTCTACTGAGAACACAAAGGACCAAGCAAATGGCTATTCAGTCTTCTACTTCGGCGACATGAAGTCCGATGGCCGCATGGTCCATCCACTACCATGGAACCTTTCCCGCGACGGTTAGATCCCGCGATATTTATTAACTGACCGCGAATCACCGCGACGAATTGACCATGCGATCTCTCGAAAAGTCTTACCATTTACCAAAATGTCTCTCAGAAGTCTGCCAATCGAACTTGTGAATAAAACTTGCAGCTATCTGGAGCAACCGGAGTGGGCCGCACTCAGATTATCTTGTCGCTCCCTTTACGCAAAGTCTTTGGATGCATTCGCAGATCGCTATTTCAAAAGCATTTGCTTCATTGCCACTAGCGAAGGCATTCGACAACTAGAAGAGTTGGCAAAAAGTGAAAGCGTCAGCGTCCGAATCCGACAGTTATGGATGATTCCGACCGTCTTCGAAGGTCGCCACGGACGGAGCCTTGTCGAGTTCAGGAGGTCTCAATATTCACAACCACTGAGTCGCCTCAGGGAGAATGATGATGTGCTACATGCTCGATATGCAATATATCAAGCTATAGAAGCCGATAATCTGGCTCTTCTTGAATCAGACACCTTTGCCTCTAGGCTTCACACGTGCTTCGCTTCGTTCACAAACCTCGAGTCCGTCGGATTGAAGCATTATGCAACGGACTTTTTACTAGATCGACGGCAAACGGATTTTCGATATCTAGGATTGCAGGAGTTGAGAGATCAAGTTGAATATGTGTATCACCACTCAGGCTTGAATTGTCTCCAATGGCACCAGGTAGCCAAGGTCAACTCTCTGGCCTTATCGAGGGTTTTACAAGGACTCAATGGATCCAACCAAAAGATCAGAGCCTTGAACACATGTGGTGCCAACTTCTGCGGCTCAACTTCTCCTAATCTTCCTCTCATGCAAGAGCAATACGATTCTCTCCTTCTCAAGATTGGAGACCTGGAACACCTTCATATGTGCATCTGTTATGACGAGGACGACCTAGCTGGTACTCCAACTTCAAACACCTACATTGATCTTTTGATTTCCGTTGCACCCCGTCTGAAAATGCTCGTTTTCTCACAATGGTATCGAGGTCCACGCGATATGGAAGAATGTTACTTCTCAGAGCTCTCTCAGAACATCAGGTTCACCCGACTAAAAGAGCTTCATCTCCACTGGATTCAAATTGGATTTGAGTCTTTCAAATCATTTCTTAACACCACCAAGGAAACTCTGGATTTTCTCTCACTCGAGCTGGTAACTTTAAAAGCTAATACTCCCCCGTCCACTAATTACGAGCCTACTTGTTGGAGGCACATTTGGGAATTCCTTGGAGCAGAGTTGTCACTAAAAAGATTTTACATGGGAAACATTGGCTATTGGAGACGTAAGGTGATGATTCAAGGGCCTGACGAATTAGTTGAGCCGACATACTCTGCTACTTTTAATGCAGATGTAACCGACATTTGTTTCAATGATTGGATCAGGCAGCTCAAGCCAATTGTGTCAGAAAGTCGGGATTTATCAGCACGAAAATATCCAGGTTTGCAGCTCACTAAGCCCCCAAAGCCACGGAGTTTTTTTTTTGTTAATATCAATTGTTAGACTTGCTTCGTGGGAGGAAACCGCGATCAAACGATGCACCCGCTTCCGGCCCTCAAATACACGAGAGACGCCCCCAACCCCGCGGATTGGGACCAGAGGACGCTGGGCCCCTGATAATCTGCCGTTCACCAAGGAGATCCGACGTACGTGAGCTACTCTCACAAAATACCACGATCATTACATCAAGCTTAAAGCTAGGGTTGGGGTTGGACTGAGCATTATTCACAATCGGAAAACCCTGAAAGATCAATTCAGCTGGAAAACAAGCAGACGACATTTTCCGGCCTGCCTGCCGTCCTCCACTTTATCGGAGCATCCGGGTATGGCCTACTCCAGTGTTCCACTTCAGATACTGTCACAATTGACTGAAGGTCAAACGTCAGTAGCCCGAGATGTGGTGGAAGCTCAAGATGATAAAGGTGTCTGGGAAGAGTTCCGCAATATTTATACTGGGCTGTTGGTGCCGAGTAAGTGACGGTCTGGAAGGACTAATAGGATTCCTATCACCAATTGTATGCTCTCTATTATCCGGAGCTCATTGCCCTGAAATATGGCGTTTCTAGCCCACTACAGCGTCTTCCCGAAAGAGCTCTTTCGGTTGAACTCAGGCAATGCTATCTGCATACGTGGACCGGGTTGTCAAAGACATTGGCAATTCGATGTCATAACTGAAGATGGGCAAAGTAAAGCCCAAAGCCATCCTGAATCCAAATGTATACCAGGGTGAGAGACCTTTATCCACGGATTCTAGCTGATGCAGCTCGCCGGCAGCCATTCAGCCTCTATGTGGCACGCTATAGTCAGTTCTTTGATACAAGCAGCAAGGCTGATTGTGGGACGTTTGGCCTCTGGTATAAACTTGCGCTCACCTTTTACTTACGACAGAGGATCAACTCTCTCAGCCTGCAAGTCAACAAGAAGATCCATCAAGCGATTGCGAATGTGGCACTTCGCCCTCACCAGAGTATCACCTATGTTAGTGCAGATTCACTAGACAGATAGACCTGACAATATCCAAGGATGATTGGCACTATTATCGAGGCTAACACCTGCTCCGTCTGCCTAGGGATGGAGGCTTGTTGCCGCACTCTCCGCTGAAAACAAGAACAGACAGAAGTTGCTCACGCGTCAGCCCATGAGCCTGCGGAATCGTCCATGATGTTTGAGCTTCCACTTTGGGCATTTATACTTGTGCTGTTTTGATGGCTTCGGCCTTGGGCTGATGATTAGCATACAATAAAGCATACCATCGGATGAATAAGATAATCATCACACAACTCGCGGCCATGGGACTTGACAACGATCTGTAGAGGGACGAGCAGGCACAGCTCTAGGCGCCGCCTTCCGGGCCCAGCAACTGGATCTGAAGCTGGGCGGCTTTAAGGGCGCTTTGCCACCGTATCCAGGCTATAAGAAAGCCCTGGATTTCATCCCGAAGAACCAAGCCAGTATGGCTAAGGTTGTGGGAGAGGTGAAGGTGCCATGGATACTCAAGCATAACCTGCAAGACTGAGTTCGTCAGTTGAGACTGGATGATAAGCCTTTCAGGCACATCTTATTAGGTTAGTATTCGGAGCTATTAACATGGAGACATTTATACTTACATACATAGGTCAAATTGCGGAGTACACGTTTAAGTTATACCTAAAATAATGTGTTTTGACCATATACAACTAAACGATCTTTCTTTGGGTCAATGTTGGTTAAGCATAGGGACTGGAGTATTCTCCAGTAATTCATAATAGAGATAGAGGGAGCATATCAGGCCAGACAGTCTCATTTTCTCAGAGTCTTTACCATGTCGGGGTATTAGCCCTAGCAAACTCGGACTTTGACACTAGCACGGGGATGCGGAATCAGAGGTGGACGGTTTTACTAGGCGACGCTGATGTCAGGACTCCTCAGCGCACCTAACGGCCAGACCTCTCATACTTGCCGGAGCAGCTCCCTGCCGGCCGCTCGAGCATGGGTAGCAGTGCAGCATGTATTAGCCGTGCAGTTATGGGTCGACAGCTGAAGGTACCACTCATTTCATTTCCCTTGGTGTTAGAGGAGATATAAGTCAAGGCTCAAGCTGGCCGTAAACAGGAGGACTACTTTGTTTGTTTCTGTACCCATCTTCTTTGCCTAGATATAGTGATTCTCCACCGTGAAAATCTGCCAGGCTGGAAGAATCTGAGGATAGCAGGGATGAGGCCGTCCCTGTGAATATAGGTGGCCATCAATACTATTGTACAATCTGGGTGTCGTTGATTTATATTGCTAAGAGGTCCATCAGAAATTCTGAATCGAAGTGTAGACTTTTAAAATCCAGAAAAGACCTCGACATATAAACTAGTAAACATATAGCAGAGTCATATACTGAAATACAAAGAATGGCCCTGACTTTATCCACAGCATGGCATTTCCGCAGACGATGCCACTATAAGCTCTAACTTCTATACCGACTTCGACATTCAGGCACTTAGCCTTGGGCTTTCCCACACTAGGAATACCCAACAAGCACTGGCTTCCAAGGCAAGAGAACCCCGTCCCAGTAGAGGACGCAATCACATCTCCTTGACAAACCCAACCTCCACCACCCGATCAGCCTGGACATTCAGATGCTGGATCTTGGTCCTGCTCGCGTCCCGCATCCACAAGAACGCCATCAGTATCATCCGACGAAAGAAGTTAGTCTCCCTTGCAATACGAAGCTGCTCCTTGCCCACAATATAGATGACCTGCGATTTCCACGCACGATGAAGAGCATCGGTCTCCTTTTGCGCGTCTGCCGAGCTGAGGGCCGGGGTTTCTCGAGCCAGGAATTCCCGGATATTATCCAGCACTAGGATTCCCAGGTCCGGGGTGATGACCTCGTCTGTGTAGCCGTGGCGGACAATAAGTCTGAAGCAGTTCGGGATGGGTTGCTTTCCTGTCCCGATACCGTATGTGTAGCAGCGACTGATTGTGTACCTCTCACTAGGCGCGACGGTTGGAACGGACAAGGGCCGCAGGTGGAAGAACACGATCACCTCTGGCGCGGCGCCAAACTTCTGGATGAAATGGAGAAAGACCGCTGGGGTGGTGGCAGAGCTGCCAGATTTGTCGAAGAAGATACCGAGCCCGCTGATGGGGGTGATGGTCGAGCCGCCAAGGTTCGAGTGAAGAGTGAGCTGGTTGTCGCGCAAGAGCGTCGTCCGGGACAGGGGCACATTGTCGGATTCCTCGGCAGTCCATTGTTCTTCTTTGCCGTAGCGCCACAGCACGAATATGAGGGTCAAGACGACTCCAAGCATGAGGGTGAACCAAGCACCGTGCGGAACTTTGGTCAAAGCGGACGTGAGGAACATGCCATCCCACAGGGCGAAAATGATGAAGACCGGCAGAACAATGTAGATTGGCAGTCTCCACACAATGAGAGCAACTAGCGTCACCATGCAGGTAGTGAGGAAGGACACGAGAATGACGCAAGCACCGTACGCTTCTCCCAGGGCGGTTGTCTAGAGCACCATCAGTCTGTCGCACCAATCAAAGATATCAAGGGGCTTACGTTGTTATATACAGCAGTCACGACGACCGTGCCAATCATCATGAGCCAATTGGCGATAGGGATGTAGATCTGGCCATGGAATGTGTTTGAGACGTGATAGATTTTGACTTGGGGGAAGTAAGAAAGCTTCATGGTTTGCGACAGAAGCTACGGCATGGTTAGGATTGATCGGAGACAAAAGAGGTAACAGTCATACCTGGAATGACCCGGTGATGACAGCCTGACTGGCGACAATGCAGGCAAGGACCGCAACCACAAGACTCGGGTACAACATGCCTGGCGGAACGGTAAGGTAGAACGGATTGGCGTATGCACTGGGGATCCGGCTGATATAGGCGCCTTGTCCGATATACTGAGCCGTGACTATTAGCATCACAATCGCAGTCAAGGGTTCGGTTCAGGGACGCGTACCGAAAGCAAGAGGCATGGGTACGCAAAACAGAGCCATGAAATCTGCACAGCTCTAAGCAAAATCAGCATCGTTCTTCGCAACTATGCGAAGACATAAGACAATACCGCTTGCTAAAAGCACCGAGATCTGCGAACAAGGTTTCAACACCCGTAAAGGCAAGCAGGATGCCACCAAGCTGCAGCCAGCCATTACGCCCATTTCGCACCAGGAAAGCTCCGGCAAAGTGTGGCGAGAAGCCTTTCAGGACAGATGCATCGTACATGATGAGGTTCTAAGATATGTTAGTGATAGTGATTATTCCGACATCGTCTACCTTACGTATATCCCAAAGCTCAGGTTGAATAACAACCAAACAATCACAATCGGTGCGAAGGTGTTTCCAATCTTACTCGTACCAAACGGTTGGATTAAGAACACCACGACGAGGATGGCGCAAGAAACGCCAACCACTGTCGTGGAAGAGAGATTGGGATTGACGACGGTGATACTGGATAGATCAGTCAACGGGTCATTCTTCTAACGACGAGGGAACACACCCTTGAATGGCTCCGAGAATTGACTGAGCCGGTGTCAAAATACCATCTGAGATCGAATCAGTACAGACTCGTCCATGTTCATCGAGGACACCTTACCTGCTAGCAGCAGTGAGACACCGAAAACCCCGACCACCTTGAACGTCCACTTTATGAACGTGCTCCGTTCTATAACTTTGCGAGTCACCAAGTTGGGCTTTTGTAGATCATCCGTAGCATATCTCTCCATGCGAACCATATTTTGGTGACGAGGATCGCGACGAACTAGGTTGGACTATGTCCAATGAGCACAGAAGTTCAGAGTCGATCAGCAACCACAACATACGTAGCGGGAGATCAGCGAGTACAAGGCAAATGTGCCACCCTCGCCCTCGTCGTCTGCGTTCAACACAATGAAACAATATTTGACCGTGACCATGATGGTGAGGGCCCAGATGATCAACGAAACCGCTCCGAGGACATCTTCGGGACTCGGTTCACTGGTGAAGGTGGACGAGTAGACATACAGCGGGCTGGTCCCGATGTCTCCATAGATGACTCCAAGGGATTGGTATGACAGCCTGAACATTATCAGTATTCAACAGTATGCACTAGCATCGAGGTATGGGACTGGTTACACACCAAGCTAGTGTCCATCCCTTGAAGATCTGCGGGCCATCAGTATCCTGCAAAGGACACAATGGTTTGTACCGTCACTCACCTGCTTTTTGTGGAAGTCCCTCTCATCGTAATCTCCTCCCTGAGTGACAGACTCTAGTTCAACATCTGCAGTCTCTGGATCGTTAGTGAGCTTGCGCTGCAGAGGGTTCTCGTAATGTGCTGGCCGGGACGGGAACACGCCGCCGCCAGACGAAGCAGGGAATACTGGTTTAGCATCGTCGCTCGATGCGTCTGCGTTTTCCATGCCAGGTTGATGCTTTTACGTGTGTGTCTGTCAGGGACGGAGGGAGATAGAGATCTTTCTCAGGAGGGGAACAGAGCCCCTCTTTAAGCGTCGACGAGCCCCGGCGAATTGTTGAACATGCTGCGTTTTGACTACCGTTAAGGGAGGAAAAAGCCTCAGCCAGGATGTTAGCTTTTCCATTCTCGTCATCGACAGAGTTAGGGTTTGATTATGTTCGGTTAGGCGCCACGAGTGTGGAAGCCGTGAGAGTCCTGGAAAGTGTGGATATTGGATGCCATAAATCCCGCGTCCTCCCACCATATCATACAGAGCTCAATGGCACCTTAGATTTTCACGATGAAATGATCCTGACATCGACTAGTTTCGGTCGATAGAGATAAGGCTATTTCAGCATGCAAGGACGGCCAATCCCATGGGCACACCTGCAAAGGCCACGCGGAGGTTAATTACATGAGGCAATTGTCTCCTCCACACAAACTTCATCCGGATATCTTCTTGGGCGCGGCAGTGCTTGATGTTTTTGAACATCAAAATGACAGTCAGATTCTGTTTCTGATAAGGCCGCAAAAGTACTCGTCCGAATTATTTAGGTAAGCATACCCAGCAGCAAGTTGAAATTTGATGAAGGAATCATCCTGCCATCCTTCAGTTGAAGTACCATCCTTGGCTGCCAAAATCCCCATCTCTGGATGCAACGCAGCAGGGTATGATGTTCCTTTCTGATAACAGTGCATTATATTACACATGAATGACATTCTGCTTTCCATATTTGTGAGCGAATGCCGGGCCTTGGAGTGTTGGCAAATCATGATAGGAGAGGAAAGAAGAACATATGGAATGGCTACATAATCGGATTTCAACATGATATAAGCCAACCCCAGACTTCGGCTCAACTCGCAGTGAAAGTCACCCTCGAAAGGGAAGTCGACATTGGACGTCCGCCAAAGCATTACTGGCGTCCTGGACCCCCTAATGTCACGGATTCTGGGTGCCTCGCTTCTTCCTTCGTTTTTGCATCTTCTATAATAAGCCTGTGTAGATGGTCAGCAAGTCGATGGATCTGCACATTCTGATGAGGCGGTGCCTGTCTGTGGTACTGCCTTATGAACATTGCCATGAGGAAGTACAAGTCATTGAAACATTGTGCTTATGACCCTGACCATTCGTCGAAACGATGAATACGATGGAACCAAGTCCCTTTGCGAGTAGCTTGCAGCTAGCATATGGCTATGCGGAGTATAGGTTCGATTTCACTCACCACTCACTCGATATCGCGGCGCACTTCTTCGGCTTACCAGTTAGATGAGCGGTTAATCGGCCCTTCATTTTCATGGGCCCGTAAGCGGAGTATTCGCCTTCTGTACAGACAGAGGCACGTCATGGAAATGTACTTTCCCGTATTCACTACCTGTACCTCGCTTCGTCTCGTCATTGCGATGGTTTTCGTAGCATCCTAGACTAGCGGATAATCGTCAAAGCCGTAGTGCATGACCAGTTCTCCAAATGCCCCTTCTGAAGCATATCGTGGAAATATCAGGACCTGACCGTCGGGTATTCTCGAAAATCATATGCTGCGGGCAGATGCCGTCATCAATTATAATTGAGGCGATCTATCAATGTAATCCACATAACCTCATCTCCAAGACATTGAATCTCCTTATTTGGCTTCCTCCAATGCATCCTTCCCCCGAACCCATTCGGCAAATTCCTTCCGCTTCGCCTAGTCCTGAATCAGCTCATGTCAACTTGACACCAAAGGGCAAGTCAACTCACCTTAATATCCCAGAAACTGTATCGCTCCTCCAGCCGCAGATAAGGATTCCTGGCGCCACCTTCTCTCTCAATCTCCCCAGCCCATTCGCTCCAGCTAATGGGCTTGAGTTTCTCTGTGCCTAGGACGAGTCCCGCGCAGACGATGACGAGGGAGACCAAGGCCTCGATGACGATGTCATGGGGAAGCGCGGTGGAGGCTGAGGAAAGGCGCACGTTACTGTATAGGACTGTGTGTTCGTGGGCGGAGTAGGCTCTGCATATTTAGATTCGGCTGGTTAGTCTTTGGAGTAATTGGCGGGTCGAGAGATGTGGCATACGCATGTGCGAGCAGAACGAGCCCGAAGAGTGTGAGTATTCGCGATAGGAAGCCCATAGTGGCCGGTTTGGCGGTTTCTCACGACGAGGTTCGGAATTATGGTTAGGGTCGGCGGTCTGACAATGCAATCGGGTACTCCGGGTGAAAATGAGATGTAAATGGTTGTTGTGTAGATTTGCAGCTCTCACTGGATTAGACAGCTTCCATATACCGAGCTAGGATGTTATCGACCAATTGTGCTTGTACGGGTGACGGCAGGATCATGATACGCACTTAGGTACCTACAAAGTACGGTGTGGCTTCTGGACTTTTGCCGGTACCTAAGCTTGGCAAGACACCAGCATTTGTTAGGGAGACCTACCTTGCGGAGTAATATCAAAACACTACACCGTAGCCTCTAGTGACTCGATGTAGAATTATCTCTGAGTGAAAGCAATATATAGCTCCTTGTAATCTTGTCAATCTAAGATCTGACCGATGCAACTTTCTCCTACAATTCACGGCCTCTCTACCTCTGCATTGGAGACAGTCTAAACACAAGCCTAAGATGCCTACGCATCCGATTACCATACGCGTCCAAGCATTGACTGTGATGACCATTGGTGTCGACATCAAGGTGGTTGAGGCAACCCTCGGTCTATCTCGTCAAACCATCCAATACTGGGTTAAGAAGGCTAGGGAGCGAGGCTACAATCCAGCGGTTGATCTACGGATTCTGCCGGAGTATGTGAAGATGGCAAACATACAGGTCGCCCGAAAAAGAGCAATGAGTTTACCGAGGAAGCTGTTCTTGGACCAGTGACAGAAGACTTGAATGGGCGTGAGGAACCTTCTGAGGTTCCAACATTTGAAAGCTGGTATCTCTTATATTCTTCTGTTTTACCCATCGTGTAGAAGAATGGCTCAGCGCAGCCAAACCAACGACTAAACTAGGTTTTGCTAATGAATGAAGCAGGAACGGTTGCTATAGGCGTTACCCACAAAGATTGAACCTTTGAGGATTGGAAGAACGTGATGTGTACAGTGAGTCGTCTGTTTCTTCTTAGACAACAGCGCAAGTCATGTTGGGCGTATGAAAGATGGTACAAACGATTCCACGGTTGTATAGCGGCGTTAAATGGGAGTTAGCGATTTCATGTTCTGGGGTTGTTTTCATCTTAAGATAAGAAGCTAGTTGCGAGAGATTACTTTTTCGAATGGGCAGCTTGAGCCTATACTAGGTACCTCGGTATACGAAAGGCAGTTTGTATGGCGCCTATGAAACTTCGGACGGGACGAACTCCTGGCCGTATGCATACCTACCTGAAGTGGAATAAGAACGGCATCGTCCAATGATTTACTGGCATTTACTGGCAAGTTCATACTACAATAGAAGACGAACTTGAATGTGGGTATTTTGTGCATTGGGTTTGATTTTCATCAAAACGACTGGAGACTGCTCCAGTCGACTTCTAGTTGTTTCATGACACTACAAGTCGCATAAATAATCCATCATCACACCGTTGGTCTTCATAACGGGCATTTCATTTACAGCTTCTGCATAGCGGCCTGCGATATAATGTCAGCACCTATTGCCTCGCCGGCATATTCAAGGTTGAAACTTACGACATCGGTGGACTGGACGTGGTCCTCATCCTCCTCAATCTGCTGCTGAAGCTCATCCAGAGAGACCTTCTCGTCCTCAACGACAAGGTTGATCTGGAGCTTCTTAATACCGAAACCAACGGGAACCCACTTGTGGGCACCCCAGACAAGACCGTCCATCTCAATCTTCTTGACGTTCTCGAGGAGCTCATCGAGGTTGGTCTCGTCATCTAAACAGGCAATTAGTTTCGCGTTGGGAATGGTACTATGAGCGGTCAAACATACCCCAAGGCTTAACCTCGAGAGTCACAATGGACTTGGCAGCAGGCTTAACCTTGCCCTCCTTCTTCTTCTTGTACTCAGCAAGGCGAGCCTCACGCTGTGCAACAACTTCAGGGTCCTCTTCCTCGTCCTCATCGCTGCCGAAGAGGTCCATGTCGTCGTCTTCCTCAGCAGCGGGCTTGTCCTTGGGGTTGGTGGGCATCTCGGTGGACTCGGGGCCGTAGGCAGTGTAAGCCTTGGAGGCATCACCGGGAAGGCTGGAGAACTCAGGCTCGAAAGAAGCAATGTGCTTGTACCAGCGAGCAACGTGAGGGTACTTCTCAGCGTCAGGAGCGCCAGAGAAGGCCTTGAAGGTCACAACATCGGCCTGAGAAGGAGCATCGCTATGGTGACATGTTAGCCAAGGATTATCTAGGTATTGCTTCTTTGAGCACAAGTTGTATTTGTCTCAGGAGTAACACGCAGATTTTTCCTCGTAATCAGAAACGCGATTGCTCGCAATTGTTGTGTAGTCATCCAGCGGGGTCTTAAGCCGCCTCCTAAACACGGACCAATTTCTTTTCATCATGCAATCGAGGTGAAGCTTGTGCGGAGGAGGATACAATTCCAAAGAGGTGAATCTTACCCAACGATGTAGCTCCTGCTAGCCAAGTAGTTGTTGGCAACTGAGGGGCACCATTAGCTACTGACCAGAGGCAATAGAACGAAAAGAAGACATACTGGTGAGGCCAGCCTCAGAGACGAAGTCGGTGAAACCCATTGTGATAATGATATATGGAATTGAAAATATGTGTGTGGTTAGAAAAGAAGAGGGGAAGAAGGAAGTAATAAATAGGAGAGGGGTGAGGTGTCCAGTAGAAGAAGTTTTTTTTCTCCCAAAGAGGGTCCCTGGGCAAAAGCGGGTTCAGGAGCGAAAAAAGCCCCTCGATGGGGCTGCACGTGATCTAGGAGGTGACGGAGCTTGGTCGGTCCTGCTGGAGAGCTTCCGCCACTCACAGTGCTCACAAAGGTGGAGCTTTCGAGAAGCATCATGAATTCACGATGCTTGGATCACCTTGGGACCGTCGGGGTACGGGGTTATATAGGAAGTCACAGGCTCGTACACCTGGCGTTCAATTTTATCTTGTCTCTTCCTGAAACCTACGAACGAAATCTGTATTCAGCTACACATCCTGCTCACTAAACCGCCATGGCGTCGAGGCAGCTCGCTCGAGGTCGGCTTCTTCGAGCGCCAGCTCTATCACCGAACCGTATAATCCGTCCTTCGCAGACATTACGTTGTCTTCCACAAACACAGTCTCTTCTGCCTAGAGCCTCCCTCGCTGCCGCCCTACAGTCGGTATCTTCAATTCGCCACTATGCTAATGGACGACCACATCCGCCGGGTGGTACACATCGAATGAATCTGGGCGGCGAGCCGGAGAAGTCCGCATTGGAACAATATGGTGTCGATCTCACGGAAAAGGCCAAGAAAGGGAAACTCGACCCAGTTATTGGAAGGGATTCGGAAATCCACCGCACAATCCAAGTGTTATCGAGGAGAACGAAGAACAATCCAGTCCTCATCGGAGCGGCCGGTACCGGCAAAACTGCGATTTTGGAAGGATTGGCTCAACGAATCGTACAAGGGGATGTACCAGAAAGCATCAAGGACAAGCGTGTCATTGCCCTTGATCTTGGCTCACTCATTGCTGGTGCAAAGTTCCGGGGTGACTTTGAAGAACGTTTGAAATCCGTTCTCAAGGAAGTCGAGGACGCGCAAGGTGGAGTGATTCTCTTCATCGACGAACTTCATACCCTGCTTGGGCTAGGCAAGGCTGAGGGCAGTATCGATGCTAGTAACCTTCTCAAGCCAGCACTGTCCAGAGGTGAACTGCAGTGCTGTGGTGCGACCACCCTGAACGAGTACAGATTGATCGAGAAAGATGTCGCTCTGGCACGACGATTCCAACCTATCCAAGTTGGCGAGCCCTCAGTCGCCGCTACGATCTCCATCTTGCGTGGTATCAAGAACAAGTACGAAGTGCACCACGGTGTGCGGATTACCGACGCAGCCTTAGTCGCCGCAGCAACGTACAGCAACCGCTACATCACTGACCGGTTCCTTCCCGACAAGGCTATCGATCTCGTTGACGAGGCGGCCTCGGCTCTACGTCTACAGCAAGAATCAAAGCCCGATGTGATCAGAGAACTAGATCGCCAAATTACTACTATTCAGATCGAGCTTGAATCTCTCCGCAAGGAGACTGACATCAGTAGTCGTGAGCGACGCGAAAAGCTGCAGGAGGACTTGAAGGCCAAACAAGAAGAGTCTGCGAAACTTACTGAGGTCTGGGAGAAGGAGAAGGCAGAGATCGAGTCCCTTAAGCGCACTAAGGAAGAGCTTGAACGTGCTCGGTTCGAGCTCGACCAAGCACAGAGGGAGGGTAATTTCGCGAAGGCCGGAGAGTTGAGATATTCGACTATTCCAAGCCTTGAGGCAAAACTGCCCAAAGATGGAGAGGAGGCGGCCGGGGAAGGGACGACATTGATTCACGACTCCGTGACGCCGGATGACATTGCGAACGTCGTGTCTCGGACAACTGGCATTCCTGTCAACAAGCTCATGGCTGGTGAGGTGGAGAAACTCATCCACATGGAGGATATGCTTAGACAGTCGGTTCGTGGACAGGACGAAGCTCTCACAGCCGTCGCCAACGCCGTGCGGATGCAAAGAGCGGGCCTGAGTGGTCAGAATCGTCCGCTGGCATCGTTCATGTTCTTGGGACCTACCGGTGTCGGAAAGACAGAACTGTGCAAGAGGATGGCGGAGTTTTTGTTCTCAACTGAGACTGCCGTCTTGAGATTCGATATGAGCGAATTTCAGGAGAAACACACAATCAGTCGTCTTATCGGGTCACCTGCCGGATACGTCGGTTACGATGATGCGGGACAGCTCACGGAGGCTGTGAGACGGAAACCGTACGCAGTCCTGTTGTTCGACGAGTTTGAAAAGGCTCATCGCGACATCTCTGCCTTGCTTCTGCAGGTACTAGACGAAGGCTTCCTAACAGATTCCCAAGGCCATAAAGTCGATTTCAGAAATACCCTCATTGTCCTAACTTCGAATCTCGGTGCCGACATCCTTGTTGGTGCGGACCCATTGCATTCCTTCAAGGATTACGGCGATGCCGAACTCTCCCCTGACATCAAAAAGGCGGTTATGGACGTCGTGCAGAGTGCCTATCCGCCGGAGTTCCTCAACCGTATTGATGAATTCATCATCTTCAAACGACTTTCGCGCGAGGCGTTGCGGGATATTGTTGATATCCGAATCAAGGAACTCCAGTCAAGGCTTGATGACCGCCGCATTGTCCTGCAAGTCGACAATGAGATCAAAGATTGGCTCTGCGAGAAGGGGTACGATCCGAAGTATGGTGCTCGGCCTCTCAATCGCTTGATAGCCAAGGAAATTGGTAATAGGCTCGCTGATAAGATTATTCGTGGTCAATTGACCTCGGGGCAAACTGCCATCATCTCGTTCAACGCGGACAGAACCGCGCTTGAAGTCACAGCAGACGGCGCAAAAGAGGAAAAGGCATGATTTATTCAATATAAGGAGTTTGTTCGTTTGTCGGTTTCGGTGTATCATATGTCTGCATTTAACTTGGTTCTTGGCTGGTTCAAGATCTGGCGCCACTCGGCTTTGGAGTTTATATTTTTCTGGTATGTACATTAGCATCTCCTCTTGTGTATATTAAATGAGTGACATGAACGAATATAATTGCATGAACGAACAAAATCTCTTCTGTTTCAGAACTGTAGCAACCAAAACGGTGTGAACCTGGAAGCCTGAGGCTTAAGACTAACCGTAGCCCGGTATCATCGACTTGAGATGCAGTCCAACCCCTCCTCAATAGTCTCATCAGCGTCTTCTACCTCAAAGGATTCTCATCAATATGTCGTCTCAAGTGAAGAGAAGACGCACAGCATATCAGTCATACATTACACCGCATTCTCGCAACTCGAGAAACAGCCGTACGCACGAATCCGTGCCCTTACGCCAAAGACCGAATATTTCGAACAATCCCATCTCCAATTCGCAAAGATCTTCTGCATTAGGACCGCTTCAATCAAACAATGAAACTGATCGCAGGGTCCGTAATAGCTCATTGGAGAGGTCGTCTGACGAAGATCTTGAGCAGGTCATTGTCGCTATCGATATCCGAGAATCAGGTACCGTCGGTTGCTCTTACTATTCAGCTCAGGAAGAAAGACTCTACCTTTTAGGAGATATACGATCTTCAAGTAATGATGCAATTGATAGCTGTTGGTCGTGATCTTCCCATTGGCATTGGGGAAAGCACTGAAAACAGGCTAGTGATCGAACAGACGAAGCCCACAGTGCTCCTCACCTCAGCTCGCGTTGACTACTTGAATACAGGACAAAGCTCTGAACAAGATGGTACGATAATTCTGATACTGCTTGCGTTCGCATGTAGCTGACTGGCGGTTCTATAGGCACTCATCGTTACCTGCCTTATCAACTCGATATACGCCCGTCACAAGAATTCAGCCATCCCAATGCTACCGCTAAATTGGCGGCTCTGGAGGTTGCGTCAGCTCACGAGCAGCGGATTAAGTTCTTTGTTCCTCACAATGGCTTGATTGACCCTGAGCAACTGGACGCGGAGAGCTTGGGATTTACACTTCAGGAGGGAAGGCTTCTGCACATGGCAAGCACCATCGATATGGAGAATACTGTCACCATAGGCTGTGCCGGGGCTGTCC
The DNA here is from genome assembly GCA_011319215.2 of Scortechinia acanthostroma. Taxonomy (NCBI): domain Eukaryota; kingdom Fungi; phylum Ascomycota; class Sordariomycetes; order Coronophorales; family Scortechiniaceae; genus Scortechinia; species Scortechinia acanthostroma. The sequence continues at coordinate 50,450 of JAABUG020009996.1, forward strand.
TCGCATACCTCCAAAGGCGAAGAACCACTGACTCGATCACTACGCTTGGCTCTACTGGAACATATGAGGTCCGCTCTGTCGAGATGTTCAGTCTCAAAGGAACCATGTAAGTCTCGTAAATTCAAGTCCCCGATTGCGACATGCGCTCTGACAGTGTCCTAGGTTTATCAATAGAAGCACTTTACTTTCACTGCAAATCACGGAGTCCGAGTCACACCCCAGTATGCTCAATCAAGGGCCCGGCAGAAAGTCACCAGCCTCGAAAGAAGGCCTCTCCGTATATGGTTTGTTTCAGCGCTTCGCACATACGCCGCAGGGGAGAAACCGACTTCGACAAATGTTCCTTCGCCCAAGTGTCGAGATGAATGTCATCTGCGAGCGTCATGACTTCATCAGCGTTTACCTGAGGCAGGATAACTATAATGCCTTGAATAAGATTGCGAAGAGCTTGAAGCATATCAAGAATCTTCGGCCTGTGATGATCAACCTCCGAAAGGGCGTCAGTACGGGGAGCGCTAAGATCACCGGTTTCAAGACAACAGTTTGGGCTACACTACTTGCTGTACGTCAACCTAGTACTGACGCGCAATCTGTACGGGCCTGGCTAATATCGCTCAGTTCGCCTTTTATGGCATTGATATTCATGACGCGTTGAAGGAGACATTCGGTGCAGATACTCTGAACTTGCGCACTCAGGTACGACGGTCTATGGGAAAGCTGCAAACATGCTAACGAATGTCCAGGCTCTCCGTGTATTCGAAGCATCTCAACTGTATCGAGTAGGAAGGATGATTCAAGAAATTGTATAATCCGCTAAGGACTTGGGGACGCTCCAGCTAATTCTTCCCCAGGTCGACATTGATTGCTCCGAAGACCAAGGTAGAACCGTCGTGAAGCCAGGTCTTGACCGAGAACTTGACCGGATGAAGGACACATATGACGGTCTAAACGATCTCTTGAAAGAAGTTGCGACAGAGATAGCAGCGACGATCCCCGAAAGCCTCGATATCGACGTGAACGTGATATACTTTCCCCAGCTCGGGTTCAGTATTGCAGTCCCGCTCAACGACAGGGGTGAAGCGGCTTACAGCGGCACTGCAGATGATTGGGAGCTTATATTTGTTACTGAGAATCGAGCATATTTTAAGGACTTCAGAATGAGGGAGATGGACCAGACGTTGGGTGACATATACGGGCTGATTTGCGGTATTTCACGGATAATCCCTTTCTCGCGACGACGAGCTAACTTCCATGCTTTTCAAGAAAAAGAAATTGAGATTGTCTATGAACTCGCGCAGAAGGTTCTGCAATATGAGGATGTGCTCGTGCAAGCATCAGATATGTGTGGCCAGATTGACAGGTAATGCATTGACACGCACTTTGATGATATAGACTCATGCTTTCAGTCTCCTTGCCATGGCTCAAGCAGGGAGTTTCTATAATATGGTTCGCCCCAGGATGGTGCAGGAGAATATAATCAAAATCAAAGGTGGCAGGTGAGATCCTCCTGGTAATGTATTCTTCTAGTTGGTTGACATATCCAAGGCACATACTTCAGGAGTTGACAGTACCATCATACGTACCAAATGACACGTTTCTAGTAGGAGGCAGCTTGGAGACTGGAAGTCCAGCCTCACAGGAGGATGAACCAGAAATGCTGAACAAACCCCATGGTCCAAGTATGCTTATTCTTACCGGTCCCAATTACTCAGGGAAAAGCGTCTACATGAAACAGGTATGGATCTCAGTGAACACGTATCTGAGGCTTCAGCTGAGAGACAGGTTGCTCTGAACGTATATCTGGCACAAGTCGGAAGGTGTGTGCTATACTCATACGATGTGACAGCGAATTGATTGTAGCAGCTTCATTCCAGCAGAGAAGGCAGAAATCGGAGTGACTGACAAGATTCTGGTGAAAATGAACTGCCGGGAGAGCGTGTCAAGTGTATGCTTCCGAGACCTAACAGAGAGGATAAGCTGTTATGAGCTGCTGACTAGCACCAGATCCAAAGTACATTCATGAACGACCTACAACAAATCTCCTTTGATCTGAAGCAGGTAACCGGGAGGAGCTTACTCCTAATCGATGAATTCGGCAAGGGAACCAACGAAAGTGGTTTGTCTCTCCATTATCTCCAGCAGTCTACCAGGACTTAACTACGACTCGCAGATGGCATCGGCCTCGCATGCGGGATACTCGAGCATCTGCTCAGTCTTGAGGACGCACCAAAGGTCATCGCGGCAACGCATTTCCACGAAATATTCGAGAACGGATTCCTCCAGCCAAGGCCTAGACTCCAGCTGGGTCATATGGAGGTTCGCATCTCTGGGGAGGCTCGCCAAGTGGAAGACCAGATCACCTATCTCTATAAGTATGGTCCTGAGTGAACATTGACGTCAACGCAGAGGCTCCATGATATCTGATTCATAACGAGTACAGTTTCCGACCAGGTCGCAGCAACAAAAGTTTTGGGACGATGTATGTGCCGTGCCTCTCTCAATAATCGATCTTACCTCGAGATACTTATTTGAGCAGTTGCGCAGCAATGAACGGGATAAGTCAAACAATCGTTGACCGGGCGAATGAGCTCGCGTCTCTCTCTGCTCGCGGCGAAAACCTGCTCGCTGCTTGTGCCACGTTGTCGGCTGAAGAGATAGATACTCTGGCTGAAGCGGTAGGATTATCTCATTACCAGGGCGAGGTGGAAGGCTGATGGTAATCTTTGCCGAATCTAGGATGTTCTAGCGAGGCGTTTCCTGGGCTGGGATTTGTCGGACGCTTCCGATGCTGAAGGGGTGAGAGACATGCTCGAGTCACTCTTTGCTGGAATGGAAGAGTGAAGATGGTACATCTTCTGACGAGATTGCGCTGAAGCTTTCAATTCCGTTTTACTCGAGCGTGGTATTGTCTTACTTTCGCTTAGCAGATGTAGAGTATCATTGAGTATCTTATGGACAGGTGGAAAGGATGCAGGTGCAGGAGAAAAGTAGACTGTGAGAATTTGAAAGTGGTGTATATCATCAGATGAATTATATATGTACACGCAAACCCTTTTTTAGAGAACACAATGAACGCCCGTAGTGCATGTGTGCAAAGAGAAGAAGTGAAGGACGATCTATAGCTTGACACTCTTGACCAGGTTCTTTTTGATACCAGTAAGTTCACCACCGTAGCCACCAGGGCCTTCACCTCCCTTGTAAATCTGGCGTATGCTACCGAGCTTCTTCTTCTTCTCTTCAAACTTCTTCCTCTTCTTGACACGGGGGTTGCGGGAATCCTTATTGCGCTTCGGCGCAAGACCCTTGTTCTTCTCGATTTGGTAGGTGATGGCACGTTTGCCGTCTGGTCCAATTGCCTCTTGGATCTCCACGCGTCCGCCTTCGCGGGCTGCGGCCGCATAAGCCTCTGCGCGGGCCTTCTTGTCGTCCTTCTTCTGCTTGGTGCGGGCCGCGACCATATCGTAGTACTCGTCATCGTCAGTTCCGGCCCCGCCGTCCCTGATCTCCTTGGCGACTCTATGGTCTTCCTCATCACTGTCGCCGCCAAGCTCCTCCAACTTGTCTGGTCTTTGCCTACCACGCTTCTCGGCTTCAGCGTTCAAGCGAGCTTGACGATCCTTCAACCGCTCGCGGTAAGGCAGATCCGCATCACCACCAGCGTCTCGGCCAGCTGCACTGCGCTTGTTGGCCTTCTGTGCAAGCTGGGAGGTGTAGAAACGCAGCGAGCGTTTCTGCCTGGCTTTTTCTTCGGCCTCCTTCGCGGTAAGAGCGTCCTCATCACCAAAGTCCGAGTCTTCGGCGTCCAATGCCGACTTGATTTTCTGGTTCTTGCGCTTTTTGATGGGCTCCGTGACGAGTTTCGAAAGGTCCGCGAGGTTCGCTTCCGTTTCGCGCAGCTTCTCTGCTCTGCGGGCTTCGGCTTCCGCCTGTGCTGCCTCGGCTGCGCGCTGCGCTTTAGATTGTTTCTTTTCATCCTTCTTCTTCTTCTTCTTCGGTTCTTGCACTTGCACTTGTTTGCTCTTCTGGACTTGGTTCTTGGTTGTCGATAGAGGGGCGTCTGAGTGCTGGTTGCTCTGTTGCTTCTTCGTAGCATCCTCCTTGACGATTTCGGGAACGGAGAGATCCTTGACCGTCTCCCAGAGCTTTCTAAACTTGACTAATGACCCCATGACCGGATGAGCGCGTAGTTGAGCGGGCGGCAGAGGAGATGGTTTTCCAGATGCGTTCTGAGACGACGATAAGAGCATGAAGTACATGCTAATCGCTCCCAGGTAAGCCGACAGAGCACGGAACTTGATGACAGGAGCCGGAGCTGGTCCCAAGCTCGCTTCCTCATCTTCCGGAGCCTTCACGGCTTTGGCGGCTTCTTCGAGCTCGGCATGTTTCGCTTGAAGATCGACAAAATCTTTCGCCAATGGCTCGAACTCGGGATATCTCGTCTTTAGGATTTTAAGTTTCTCTTCTGTGCTCATTTCGTCTGTGATCTCCACCTGCGGAAGAACTTCCGTTATCACACCAGCCTCATCCTCTGCGTCTTCCTTCTTGCCAGATTCCACCCATTCCGTTTCGTCGAAGCCAAAGTCTTCCTCGTTCATGGCTTGTAGGTGCTTCTGTTGGAGTCGCTTTGCTTCCGCCTCTTCTTCGAGCGCATCAGCCTCGGTCTCTATTTGATCGGCGTTGTAAAGATCCTTCTTGGACGCTCCCCACGCAGCAATGCCCTCCTCATCTTCTGAAGCATCGGCATCGCCATGGCGGGACTTTTTGGCCTTCGATGAACCCATCCCCATGATGTCATCATCATCATCATCATCATCCTCATCTTCATAGACTCCTTCATCGTTATCTTCCTCGTCGTCTAGGTCATCTTCGTCCACAGACTCGTAGCCCATGATCTCCTCGTCGGATGGCTGAAGCGATTCCTCTACAGGACACGAAGTCAGAAACAAACAGGACGGATGAAAGATCCAACTGCTGAGACAAACCTTGCTCTGCCATTTTCCTCCGTCTCTTTGCCTCCGGGGCTTCCTCCAGCAAAATTTGGTCGCGGCCCGCTTGAAACTCATCCCCGGAATCGTCGAATCTTTCCTCGAAAGCAAATTTTGTGCGCTCAGACTCCTGAGCGGAATTCTGCTTTGCAGGGCGACCGCCGGCCTTCCTTTTCTTGGCCATTTTGAGGGTAATTGACGATGTGGGCTTATTTTGACCAAGATCGACTCTATGGAGTTGATCACTTTTGCGATAAAAATTTGGGATTTCCCTCTCACCGCCGTCGGGGCGCTAGACCAGGTTGAGTTTGTTTGTTTTATTTGTCTGTTTACCCATCGATACGAGCGGGACACTGCTCTATGGTACGAACCAACCAGGGGGATGGTATCGGCAAGTACAGAAATTTTTGCCTCAGGTATCCAGGAATTTTAGTTATGGGCTCCTTCTTCACAAGTTACGACCATCTCAGGCAAGAGCCATCTAAGTACCTAGGATCGTTGGCTGTGTTTATAGCCACTTTCTTCTTCCTCTTCCCGAATCTTTCTCACTTGTTTTTTATCTCATGTCTCAAATCCATTCGTTTATATCCTCTAACTCTTCCCCCGCCACTTTGGGAATTTCACTCATTCTCTGCGGTCTTATCGTATATAGCGTATCCAAAATGTTCGGCTTTGGAAGAAACCATTTCCCCGTTGAGGGTCGGGTAAGTTGTGAACTCTCGTCTTAGATTGTAGGGCATGCTGAACGTTTCCCTGCAGACCATTGTTGTCACTGGTGGTTCCGATGGAATGGGCAAGGCTGTGGCCTGCCAGCTCGCTGAAAAGGGTGCTAACGTCGTTATCGTGGCCCGCACCGTCCATAAGCTCAGAGAAGCTCTGGAAGCCATTAAGGTAGACACTCCCAGTCTCTGCATCCAATATATAGCGCTCACATTAGTGCAGGGAACCGCCGCAGATGTCAAGAAACAAAGATTTCATTATATCAGTGCCGACTTGACAGATGCCGCAGAATGCGAGCGTGTTATTACCGAGGTCACTGATTGGAATCATGGTCAGGCTCCAGATGTCGTTTGGTGTTGCGCTGGCTACTGTGAGCCTGGTTTCTTCGTCGAAAGCCCAGTCAACACACTGCGAAGCCAGATGGACACCGTATATTGGACCGCTGCGAATACAGCACATGCGACTCTCAAGAGCTGGCTCAGGCCCATCCCCCCCAGCCAGCAGGTACCGTTGCCTGAGAGACACCTTATCTTCACCTGTTCCACTCTTGCTTTTGTGTCCATTGCGGGATACGCTCCTTATTCTCCGGCCAAGGCCGCCATTCGATCTCTGGCGGATACTCTGAGTCAAGAGATTGAGGTGTACAACGGTGCTCGGGCAGCGAAATCCAGGGCTGCCGCTCCACCTGCCGATGTCAAGATTCATACCATCTTCCCCATGGGCATTCTCAGCCCCGGTTTTGACAACGAGCAAGAACTCAAGCCTCAACTTACAAAGGAACTGGAAGCTGCCGACAAGCCACAACGTCCGGTTGACGTCGCCAGGGCATCGATTCAAGGCTTGGAGAAAGGCGATTATTTGATTACTACGATGTTCGTCGGCCACATAATGAAAGCCAGTGCTCTTGGTGGCAGCCCTAGGAATTCGATCATTGGCGATACTTTTACCAGCTGGCTCAGTAACCTGATATTCCTGCAGGTGATTCCCGATCTCCGAAAGAAGGCTTTCAATTGGGGCATGAAGAACGGCGTTCCATCTCAGTCGAAGTAGGAGTTTGGTATCGTCATGTTCCTATTGTGCGGTGTATTTTTAGATACCCTTGAGCATTTTGCTCTGTCTTTTATCCTTTTTTTGTGATGGTCCTGTGCCTAAGCATCAGATATTAAGTTGATGAAACGAAATTACTATTGATATCTCTTCCTCTCGCTCATTGCTCGTCTCCTAGTTCGATTGCTCAATTATGCTCTTGTGGCGTCTTGGGACTATTGCAAATCAATAAATGAACGCACATACAGGAGCCAGCCCATTAGTATTCCCATTAGATATGTCGGTAATTTTAGAAAGCTGGGTGGGATCAAGAATTGTGGGATTTGTCCTAAGATAGCTGCTCGGGAGTATTCTGACGAGCACAGTGAAGATATATATGTCTCCATAGTCCTGTAGATAACAGCGTCCTTTTCATTCCTTGTTCTTACCTGAACATGGTCTTCGGACGGACCGCTACCTTCATTTTAAAGGTCAAATTCTTCTCTCTGAAACGTAGTCAATCTAGCAACGAGCACAACAATTGCATTGTTCTATACCCGTCTGGAGGGAGAGGTATGTGGTGCTGATCGCTTTGCTGATAGTGAGTGACGTAGTGCTTATCAGGAATTCAGGATCTCCGCAAGCAGAGAAACTTGTGCCTTACTTGCGGACCCCAGCCACAATATTGCCATGTCAGACACACCTACAAGTTGCAGGCAGGAGATGCGATCTGGGCAATTACTTCAGATACAAAGCTTCGAATATGCAATTGATGAATCAAACAAGCACATCCCGAAATACTCATACCAAAAGCTAAAGCGCAGATCGCAAACATGATTGATGCGCTCGTCTCCCTGCCAGTCCTCTCACTATTTCTCATTCCTACCCTTTCCTCGTACACCACAAGTCTCAACTTATTATTCTTCTTCATGACATGGTCGACACTTGTGCTGTCGCATCCGCCTCTCAAGGTTGAATTGTTCGGTACCGTGGCCGTACGACTCGTCTTTTACGTCCTCCCCTCGGTCCTCTTCTTCCTGTTTGACATCTTGACACCCTCCGCAGCAGTGGTGATCAAGGCGCATGGCGAGATGGGCCTTCCTGCGGGAAGCAAGCGCAGCAAAATCCGAGCAAAGGACTTCAAAGTCGCGGGATGGGCGCTGGCCAACCTTGCTTTGAGCATCGCCGCGCAAGCCGCCATTGAGGCCGTTCGCACCAAGGTGCTCGGAATGCGCAGCGCTCTCAAAGTCTCCATGAGACTGCCGATGCCATGGGAGATCATCAAGGACTTGCTCCGAGGTTTGTTCGCGAGAGAGGTGAGTGATCTCTCGTCCTTCGGATGGGTAGCCTCAAATTGACACATCTGCGACGATGTAGATCCTGGCATACGCTGTCCATCGCTACGTCCTCCACTCCAAGCAGTATAGTGTCGCAAAGTACCACGAAGCATGGTATCACTCACTGCGCGCCCCGTTCCCCCTCACTGCGCACTATGATCACCCCATCGCGTACCTCCTCGCCAACTTCATTCCGACCTACGCACCTGCCATGCTCTTCCGCTTCCACATGCTCACCTACCTCCTCTACCTGTCTATAATATCGATCGAGGAAACGTTCGCCTTCTCTGGGTACTCCGTGATGCCGACGAGTTTCTTCCTGGGCGGCATTGCGCGTCGCACGGATGAGCATTTGCTAAGTGGGGCGGAAGGGAATTTCGGGCCCTGGGGTATTCTGGACTGGATGTGTGGGACCACTGTCGGCAATGATGAGGATGGAATGGCTAGTAGTGTTATGGACGATGCGCAGAATGAACTTAGCGCTCTGAACGAGGACCACGATATCGATGAGAAGATTCGGAGGGCTGTGGAGGTGTCTACGAGGAGGTTTAGGGACGGGAGTCGTCGTCGGTTGCGGAGGAGGCGGGGGGATGAGTAGGTAATTTTGGGTTATATATTTGTGGGTTCATGAGGTCATGGTTTTTTGGATGGATTTATGATTATATGTGTGCGATGTCGCTTCAATAATAATATCTTGGATATGGATTTGGATGCTTGATGAATTAGTGGCATGGGTTTGTGTGCTACTACTCCGTACAGAGACTGTTCCGATGGCAGTTCTGCGACAGTTCAATGCGAGTATCCTCGTTAAGGTCGCAATCGCATGTTCCTGGGGCTGATACCCGCTGTGAGCGATGTCGCTTGGGCTTTGGATAGAGTAAAAGGGACGGCGATGTGCACGAAGCTGAAGTTGAAAGTTGGAACAGAACCTTAACAGTCCCCAGTTTTGGATCTTGATCTCGACCTGAACCTGGAAATGAGAGATGTATCATACTTAACATAAAACGATAACGCCCGGCCTAGTCTTTTCAAGGGCATGTGTTGTTAACAGCTGGAAAAGGTATTCTTTTTTTTTTCTTTGACATTTCGGCTTTTCTTTAAAGAGGTCCTGCAAATCGGGCCACGCTGGAGGAGACTTTTCGTTTGAAACAAGGAAATGACAACCGGTTTTTCCGAATTGACCGCAATCCTAAGCAAAGACGGAGCCCGTATCGAGTTACATTATTTCATGAACTTGTTCCTCCCGCGCTCTATCCCCGGGGGAATGGGGACGCCCATTTGCAATCCAAGCCGCCCCTCGCGCAAAGATTTCCTCCACAATCACTACCGAACCCGCGGCCGCCACGCACGTTTAGAACTTCATCTCGTGGGGCTTGTCGCCGTTCCGGAGGCTGAAGCTGGTGGCGAGGTAGCTGCCGAGGAAGGCCTCCTTCTTGACGGAGGCCAGGATGGACTGGTCGACGGCCTTCTGGTCGCTGGCACGAGCACTGGCAACCTTCTTCTTCTGTTGTAGACAGTGTATTAGTACGTGTCATCGATTCAGAACTGATCCTCCACCGCAAAGGATCCAGTTGATCGACATTCACATACCTCGGGCTTCTCTCCCTGCATGAAGAAAGCTTCCTCGGTCTTCTTCTCGGCCTTCTTGTCCTTAGTGAAGTAGTCGGAAGCGCTGACCTTCTCGAGGACGCTCTGGTCGACACTGCTGATGTCCACACGCTTGCTAGTGGCGATCACGTAGCGAGCGTTCACCCGTCTGAGAGGAACACCGTTGATCTTGAAGGGACCGGTAACGAGGAGGACACCCTGGTCAAGGTGCTTGAGGAGGATGACACGCTTGCCACGGAAGCGACCGGCGAGGAGGATCAGAATAGTACCGGGCTGAAGGCTTTCCCGAAGCTTGGTAGGACGAAGAGTCTTGCGAACCTGTTCAAACAAAAACATTGTCAGAAAACTCGTGTTCCCAAGAACCCGGACAACTTGCAAGTCATGGATATGTAGATATATCCCCGGAGATGCGATTTCCCTTATCAATTCATGTTCACATTGACACTGGCCCTGATCCACCGACAAAAAGCGGTGTCATTGACCGGCGCAATCGTCGCATTCATTCATAAATAAAACCGCATCTCCAATCAAATATTTCTCTCTGTATAGGGCGTACTGACTTTCTTGGGCTGCGGCTCGTCATCAACGGGGTACCATCTCTGGGCCTTCTGAGCCGGAACGGTCCTCTGGCCCTTTCCAAACTGCTTCGTCTGGCCAACAGTAGAGTCCGACATATTGGCTACCGGGGACGAAGATGGTCTGAAAAGAATGTAGGAGGGGGTGGTTGTCGACGGCGGGTGGTTGTTGAATTGAAGTGTGACTGACTACTTGCGGCCCCGGGCGGAAATCCTGAGGTTTGTGGGAACGCGAGCCCTATCAATTAACCGAATTGCGCTAGTGCGGATTTGGTGTCCCTGATAAGGTCACCGCTGCTGCCTGAGGCGTCAAGCTCGGGTCACCCATAGAAACCTTTAGCGCAATGGAAGCTTCTCAGCCCCATTCTTCTCGAACTGACGTACCCTGCTGGAACCCGTCGTTTCAGAGCTTACCCACCATCACAACAACACCATCCCGTCTTGATCAACATCAAATACGGCCGACAAACTCTAGCCCTACCATTCTTTCCACCTCTATTTCCCGTTCTCATAGACCTTCGCCATGTCTATAGCTCCGCTCATCACGTTCAAAGCTGGTATCTGTGACCTTGATGTGAGTGACTGCAATTGCAACTCTGCCTTAACCACACCCTCTGTCTATCAATGGCCGGGATTCGGTCTGTGACTGCTTTATTACAGTTGCTAACCCTATTTTTCCCGAGTAGGTATCAAGTTCAAACCCCGTGGTCAAGCCGAAGCCCACTCCAGGCTACATCTACCTCTACTCCGAGGATGAATTGGTGCACTTTTGCTGGCGTCCAAGAAGTGCTCCTGTCGACGAACCCGAATTGGATCTCGTAATGGTCCCATCAGACGGAACCTTCACCCCTTATCGACCAGCTGGCAAAGACGCGCCGACGAACGGCCGCATCTTCGTATTGAAGTTCTCCTCCAGCTCGCAGCGCTATCTATTCTGGCTCCAGTCAAGATCCCAGCATGAGAGAGGCGATCTGAGCTGGTTCAGTCCCAGAGATCTCAAGCTAGGCGAAATTGTCAACGAATTGCTTCAGGGTGAAGAAGTTGACGTTGCGCATGCAATGGCCAACCTTCCCAGAGGTGGTCCTTCTGGCGGCGGCGACGACGATGAAACGATGGAGGATGTCGAGGGCACGCACCATGATCCCAGCCATAACCACGGAGGCAGTGGAGGAGCCGGAATGGATGCAACGGGTGGAGACATCAGAGAAGAAGGAGAGGGAGCGAGAGAGGGTGGTGCTGACGGTGGACGAGCGTAGGTACATCTTCCTACTTCTATTCTGCGTTCCATTGCTTTCCACACCGAATTTAATTCCTGGCTTTTGACCGTCGCTGTACTGAAATTTTCTAAGCTGATCTGGTTTCTCAGGGCGGCCGCCGACTCGAACCCTTCGTCTGTTGTACAGAGCTTCTTGAGGTCCTTGCAGGGGAACCAAAACCAGTCCCAAGACCCCGACAGACCTTTCACAACGCTACAAGACCTCCTTTCACCATCATCGACGATCCCTTTTCTAGAGTCTGCGGACGATAAAACCATTGACAATCTCTTAAGCTATCTACCACCGACCCTCCTTCTTTTGGCGCAGGAATCCGAAGATGTGTCGCTTGCTGAGACCGATCCGGAGATCGTTGAAGCAGCAATGCTCTCGCTCGACCTATCGCAAAAGAAGAACATCTTACGAAAAGTCCTTCATTCCCCTCAATTCTCGCAGAGTCTTGCTAGCTTGACTGTGGCTATCAGAGATGGCGGCCTACCAAGCATAAGCGAGGCTCTCAAGATCCCTGTTGAAAATGGTGGTTTCATGCGTAGAGGAGGGGTTCCTCTTGGTGGCGGGGATGCTGTTGAAGCTTTTCTCAAAGGCGTTCGGGACCTTGTTAAGGAGTCGGACCAGGAGAATCGGATGGAGACAGATTGATTGAGCCGCACGTCTTGTACCAAGGACTTCCTGTAACTACCTCCTCGTGCCATGATGTATCCGTCCACTAGAAGCGTCGCATTCGCAACAGAAGACTTACACTAGAGAACGAAAAGCCTTGGGTACCACCGGTTCATCGATCATTCCGCACATCGCAGCATGAAGCTTGACTCCCAGATTTACTCCTAGCAGTTCATGGGCAAAACGGGTGCCGAACTTCGCTTAAAGCTTTTGCCGAGCTAAAACACTCCGTGCAAGGCGTCGATTCACCGAAATACAATCGCTGATAGAGTTAAGCTTTTAACCGATATTTCTCCAGCGAATTACGGGATCACAGGAGAAAGGGAAGAGGCTGCATAGCTCATTAGTCCTGTGAGCTAGGCTATATCGCAAACCTCATATACAAGTCAAACAAAAATCTGTGCTGCTGTGAACCATGAACTCAACAAAGACGGGGCAGATAGCCTTAAATGGACAGAGTAGAAATTAAGGATGGCTAAATTTGGAAGAGCCACAAGCGTGGGATCCAGAGTCTCAGGTTCCATCGCAGCTGAGACCAAGTCCAACGAACCACACAGAGGCCAGCTTACGGGCCAACCGCCCCAGTTTCGGCCGCGTTGGCGCAGTCCAAGCAGAGCTCCGCTGCTCCCACTTGTTCAATAATATCGCGATCTCAGGGCGATTGGTACAGTAGCCTGCGTTTTCTGTCGCACTGGCCTTATTTTCCCTTTGGACAAAAGCCCGTAGACTCCCGCTAGTTTTGCCTGATAGGTACGGGAGGACTGGTGTCTTTGTTAAAGAACATACCCGCATACTTGGCAAGGCAACAACAGCAGTAAGTTCCGAAACTCAAAGAAAATAACTTAGCAGAAAGCAACTCTTTTTGTTTTATCTCTACTGTCGAATTGTCCCTAACCGCAAGACATTGACACAGGTACGATTTCCACAGCTGCAGTCTGCAATGTCTACATTCGGCTAGCGCATTATACCTGCCTACGATGGCTTCGAATAGCCACAATCGCGGCCACGACGAAGATAATGCTCTCACAGATCAATCGATTCCTTTACAAGACCTTTCCGGGCCGTTGGAGCGCAGTCAGGCTAGGACAAGTCGCGTGGGAAGCAGATTTCTGTCGAGGCGATCTTTGAGAAGAGGCTCTTTGAGTAACTATGAGAGGGTATCGGAGGATTCCCCTGTTGAACCCCCGCCAGTAGCACGGCGTGCACGTCCACAGCATGCTGTCAATAATAATGAAGATGCGTTTCATATCGAGGATCCGGGGACATTTGCTCAGGCAATGTCGACGGTGGGCCTTAGTTTCGATCCGACGCTGAGTACCACACCTTCAGCGCGACACCGCGAATCCAGCTCCGACTTGACGAATGTACCTCTCGATGGCTTCGGGCCGCTGGAAGCTGAACACTACCTTTCCCCAACCGATACCTACGAGGATACTGCTCCGTTGACCGATCACCGCTTTCTTCAGCCCATCAGCGGAGCTTCTCACAACTATCCAGGTGGACAGGATGACGGAAGCAGCACGCACAGCCATTCGCATTCAGAGTCGCGTTTGGGTTATGATCTGCCACACCTTGAGAGCGGCCTGGGTCGGAGACGTCGCGGCAGCAGCAGCGCTGGAGATAGTCGGGCCCGTTCCTTGTCCCCTTCGGCCACCGGGTCTGCTTTGCAGCGTGCGAGTTCGATGATGAAGTCGATGTCCCAGCGTGTTGTTAACCTGAGTAATGAGCCGGAGGTGGTTGAACAAGCAATTATGAGGGAGGAACAGCACAAGAGTGCGCGACTCGAAGAACCTCCGTCGCTTCCCTCTTTGAGTGGATATGCACACGATGCGCCGTCCGTTGGAACGCCTGATGGTCAAGTACCCCGGACCAGGACGTCCGCGAGCAAAGCGTGGAGGATGTACAACAATCCTCTGAGAGGCAAAGCACTCGGAATCCTGGGTCCGAACAACCCTATACGGGTGTGGCTATGCGACATACTAGTTAATCCCTTCATGGAGCCTTTTATTCTGGTAGTGATCATCGTCCAAACGATATTGCTGGCTCTTGAATCGGCAAAGTCGGTCTGGGATCATCCGCGATCTGTGCGCTGGGGCTCTAGTCCCATGGACTACGCCTATTTTGTCATCTTTGTTATTTACACATTGGAACTGATAGCCAAGATCTTGGTATCGGGGTTTATCCTCAATCCGGCGGAATATAGTACCCTAGATCGATCACTGGGGTTCAGAAAGGCAGTGGCGGAGAAAGGGAAGAACCTCCTTGCACCGCAACGGCAATTTACCACGAAACATGCGTCTAGCACTCCGGAGCCACAGCAAGCCTCCATTATACGCACTTTCACTGGGGGTTTCGATCAGTTGCAGCCAGAAGTCATAGATGATCCTTTACAGCCACGCCGCGTACGACTCGCACACCGCGCTTTTCTCCGACATTCGTTCAATCGTCTCGACTTCGTCGCGGTTGTAGCATTCTGGGTATCCTTCTTACTCTCTCTCACCGGTGTCGAGACTCGGCAGCAGCTATACGTGTTTCGCATGCTCAGCTGCCTTCGCATCTTGCGTCTTCTCGCGCTCACCAACGGCACATCGGTAAGTTAGAGACCTTTGTCCATTTTGAATGGGTTAGCTGATGCAAACAGGTCATTCTCCGAAGTCTCAAGAAAGCGGCTCCCTTGCTTGTTCATGTTGCATTCCTTATAGGCTTCTTCTGGCTACTGTTTGCTATTGTCGGGATCCAGAGCTTCAAGTCGAGCTTTCGACGCACTTGCCGCTGGCTCGGCCGTGACGGCCAGGCTGACTTCAATCTCAACGACCCGTACGGCACGCTTCAATTCTGCGGTGGATACCTCAATGCAACCACTGGCGCCAAAGAGCCTTGGCTGAAAGAGGATCTAACTCCGAACGATTCAGATGCGAAAGGGTATCTCTGCCCCCAGGGCTCCATTTGTGTGGAAAGCACCAATCCGTATGGGGGTACAGTCAGCTTCGATAATATCCTACATTCGCTGGAGCTTGTCTTCGTGATCATGAGCTCGAACACCTTTTCAGATCTACTATACTACACTACCGACAGTGATTATCTTGCAGCTGCCCTTTTCTTCGCCTTCGGTATCGTCATTCTAAGTCTGTGGCTCGTCAATCTGCTGGTTGCAGTGATCACGCACTCATTCCAAGTCATCCGAGAAGAGAGCAAGCGGAGTGCGTTCGCTGTTCAGAAGATCGATTCAGTTGATAAGGAAAACACATCTACCCGCAAAATTAGCGCTCTCAAACGCCTCTATGACAAGACGAAATGGCTCTGGATCGCCCTCATCGTTCTCGATCTCGCCGTGCAGGGTATGAGAAGCTCGACCATGAAAGAGGATCGACTCAATCTTATCAACGTTGTCGGAATCTTTGTCACGATCATTCTTCTTTTAGAAATCATTCTACGTTTTGCATCCGATTGGCGCAGATTCCACCGAAGTCGCCGAAACTGGGTTGATCTAGGACTCGCACTCATTACTTGCGTCATCCAGATACCCGCAATCAAGCATTCGGGGCGTCCGTATGATGTTCTCACTCTCTTTCAGATTCTCCGAGTATACCGAGTGGTTCTAGCGTTCTCGGTCACTAGGGACCTCATCATGGTTGTTTTTCGTAACGCGACCGGTCTGGTGAACCTGATCATGTTCGTGTTTCTGATCACGTTCCTTGCGTCCATTTTTGCAACCCAACTTTTTCGCGGCCAGATACCCGCAGAGAACAATGATGGTGGCACGATCAATATCAACTTCGCTGATATATACAATTCATTCCTCGGCATGTATCAGATCTTGTCCAGCGAAAATTGGACTACCATGCTATACCACGCAACCACATCTACATACACTTTCAACACCGCCTGGATCTCAGCCGTCTTCATAATCTTATGGTTCATCGTGGCGAACTTCATTGTTCTCAACATGTTCATTGCTGTCATCCAGGAGAGCTTCGACGTTTCCGAAGACGAGAAACGGCTGCAGCAGGTCAGGGCATTCCTAGAGCAGAAACAGGTCAATGGTAGTTCTCAGGGGAACCTATCTCTGTCGAAGATCCTCATGCTGGGCAGAGACTCCAACCGCTACAGAGATCCCCTTGATCATGGCCCAGCGGCCCTAGAAATGCTACTGAAAGATGCCGTTGTACGGGAATTTCTTGATGAGCAAGAAGCGCCCACGGAAAGACGGCGAACGGATACTGTGCCTTTAGAGACTGCAGCGCCCGCGACGGAGGGGACCGTCAGCCCTGGCGTGTTGTCGCGGTGGTGGACGGTCATTACCACGTCTGTTTTGCGCAGGGAACCGAATCCCTTCTATTCCAAACTGAAATTCTCTAGAGCATACGAAGAGCTAGATCCGAAGGAAATGGCCAAGGAGGTGGTTTCTGCCGCTGAGCAGCGGAAACGAGCACAGCGAGAGTATTTGATGAGACACCCGAATTACAACAAGTCGCTTTTCATCTTCGCGCCTGACAATCCGGTTCGGAGACTTTGTCAACGCATCGTTGGGCCGGGACGCGGGCATCAACGGGTTGAAGGAGTGGACCCCTATAAGCCGGTCTGGTATACATTTTCAGCTTTCGTCTACGCGGCGATTGTCGCCATGGTCCTGATCGCATGCATCACCACTCCGATCTACCAGCGCAATTACCAAGTGCAATGGCATGGCAAGGCTATGCCGTGGTATGTTTACACCGATACGGGCTTCGCAATCCTGTTCACATTAGAAGCACTCATCAAGGTCGTCGCGGACGGTTTCTTCTGGACACCAAATGCATACTTTCGCGGATCATGGGGGTTCATCGATGGAATTGTCTTGATCACTCTTTGGATAAATGTGGGCAGCTCACTTTTCAGGGATTGGGGCGTCTCCAGAGCTATTGGGGCTTTCAAAGCCTTGAGGGCGTTGCGTTTATTGAACGTCAGTGACAGTGCCAAGGACACCTTCCATTCAGTTATCATCGTGGGTGGATGGAAAGTCATCGCTGTAAGTCTTGGCTGCTATTCGTGGTCCGGGGCAAGACACACTAATCGTTTTCTAGGCTGCGCTGGTCTCCGTGAGCTTTCTGATACCATTTGCCATCTACGCCGTCACGCTGTACAACGGGCAGATGGTCCAATGCAATGACGGAAGTATAGTTGGAAATCTAGACCAGTGCATCAATGAATACTTGAGCTCACCCTACAACTGGGACGTTTTAGCACCGCGTGTCGCATCAAACCCTTATTACGACTTTGACAATTTTGGAGATGCTCTGTTCATCCTTTTCCAGATTGTCTCTCAGGAGGGCTGGATTGATGTGCAAAGCAGCGCTATGAGTATCACGGGGAAGAACATGCAGCCACAGTGGTTTGCAGCGCCAGCCAACGGCCTCTTCTTCATTGTTTTCAATTTACTTGGTGCCGTCTTCGTCCTGACACTGTTCGTGTCTGTGTTCATGCGAAACTACACTGAGCAGACGGGTGTCGCCTTCTTAACAGCTGAACAGCGATCTTGGCTTGAGTTGAGGAAGCTTTTGAGACAAATCTCCCCGTCAAAACGCTCGCTCGACCGGCAGAGCAGTAAATGGAAGTTGTGGTGTTATCGGATTGCCGTCAAGAAACATGGTCGATGGGCAAGATGTGTGACTACCATTCTTGTCCTCCATCTCCTCTTGCTTGTGCTGGAATTTTACCCGGAACCTCGTTTGTGGGAGTTGACAAGGCGTAAGTCTGCCTCCTAGTCTCGGCTCCATATGTACTGACTTATACATTACAGAGGCATTGTTCTTTGCTTTCACGTTCTTTTATATTGCAAATGTCCTCATACGACTCTTGGGACTGGGCTGGCACCGGTTCAGTAGAAGTTCCTGGGACCTCTATTCACTAATCGCCGTCCCCGGTACCTTCATTACGACTATTCTCAACTACCTGCTAAAGAATCAGGTCATTATGGAGCTAAATAAGCTTTTCCTTGTATCTATCACCCTCTTGCTGATTCCGCGAAACAATCAGTTGGATCAGCTTTTCAAGACGGCTGCAGCCAGTTTGACGGCTATTGGGAACTTACTCGCTACGTGGTTTGTCCTTTTCCTTGTCTATGCGATAGCCCTGAACCAAGCCTTCGGTCTCACAAAGTTCGGTCAAAATGAGAATAACAACATCAATTTCCGAGACATCCCCAGGGCGCTCATTCTCCTCTTTCGAATGAGCTGTGGCGAGGGATGGAACCAATTGATGGAAGATTTCGCGACGATGGTGCCACCCTTTTGCACGTACGACAGCGATTTCTTCAATGACGACTGCGGCAGCGCCGCCTGGGCTCGGCCCCTTTTCATTTCGTGGAACATCATCAGCATGTATATCTTTGTCTCACTATTTGTGTCGTTGATCTTCGAGAGCTTTTCCTATGTGTACCAACGGAGCAGTGGGCTCTACGCCATCAGCCGTGAAGAAATTCGCCGCTTCAAGCAGGCCTGGGCGACCTACGATCCTGACGGGACGGGGTATATCACCAAGGAACAATTCCCCCGACTGCTTGGCGTAAGTTTCCCCCTGAAACAAGTTTGTTAGCAAAGTAACTAACTCGATAAGGAACTCTCGGGCGACTTTGCCATGCGCATATATGATGACGAGTTCACGATTGGGCGGATCCTGGAGAAGTGCCTGGTAGATAAAAGGGACTCACTCATTGCCCATAGAAGAGTGGTTGAAGGGGTGGACCTCGACAGACTGTCCCGGATTCTGCGGCGGATCCCAGTTGAGACGGTTCGGAAGCGACGACAACGGCTGAATCGGTTTTATGAAGAGGTGCTGGTATCCGCGGACCCAGTGCGCGGTATCTCCTTCCACTCAATTCTGATGATCTTGGCTCATTACAATGTCATCAGCGACAGCAAGAGCTTGAGATTAGAGGAATTCCTTCGTCGTCGTGCGCGTCTGCAGCGAGTAGAGGAGGCTGTGCGCCGAAACACGGTCATTGGCTTCTTTGACACACTGTATTGGTCGCGGGAATTCCGCCGCAAGGTCAATGCCAAGAAGTCGTCACGAATGACCGAAGTACCGCAGTTCACCGTCCCAGAGATCTTCGTGGACGATGGTTATCACGAGGAGTCCGGGATAGCGGTGGAAGACGGTAGAGCCAGCCCGGGGGGGCAAGATGCCGGCCTGAGTCGAGACGAGGACACCCAGCCGATGCTGTCGCCGATCTCGCCTACGCGAGGCGCTTCCAGCCCAACGTCATCACGCCAACTGCCCCTGCTGGACACCAACTTGGCCGGACGCACGTCCAATGCCAGCTCGCCGACCGAGTGGTCCAGCATCAGTCCGTCGCTGACGCCAGGAGACCGTGGACGGTCGCATACCCTCTCGTCCTACGATGCTGGGCCGGACGTGACCGTTAGTGCCCCTGGATCTTCAAACCATTCGCGCGAGAACAGTGCGATGAATGTACAGGACGTGATGCAGTCGTTGGATGATTCCGCCTGGGGCGAGAGTATCCGACGCAGCTTCACCCAACGTCGATCGAACGGTAGTCAACCGTAGAAATTGACACGCAAGCGATGTCGTGATGATTTAGATGTGCGAATGTGTGGTATCTACATGTATTGTTGTGCTTGTCGGTTGGTTTCATTCGGTAGAGTCGTTCTCTCTAGATGGATTCCCAGGGCCTGTCCTTTTTTCTCTTTGTCTTGTCTCGCACATAGACAGTTTGATATTGGTTATTTGCATAGCCGTGGCGTGTGGGTGAATTGATGCTTTTTATCTTGACTACATAATTGTCTTAGATCAAGTAGTTCAATACCTCCTCGAATTCGGGGGATTGATCTAGAAACGACCGGTTCTAGTAATAGCAATAGGAGAATGAATCTCCCGCACAGGCCCTGGCAACAGTAAGTAAGGCTTGAATATGAGTGTTTTGTTGAACTTTATCGACAATAAAGGGAGACATTGATGGACGGACTCGGACAATGGTCGGAAACGGATATTATGTTGTCAAAGTGTGGTGTTCTATTGCGCGAATGCAGATCAATCCGGATAGGGAGAGCTGGGAGAAGAGGCAATTGAATGTTGATCCGCCGTTTGCGTATGTCATCTATACAAGACACAATAGCATTCACCCATTCAGAAGAACTTTTGATCCACAACTTAGATCTGTTTAAATATGAATAGCTTTGTTCTTAATAGTAACGAATATTGTGTTTTTGCAACTACTGCATTCGTCTTGAATTGAATTAATTCAACTATAAACTCTTAAACTCCCCTGGCGCATCGCTAGTCGAGAGCATCCTTGCAGAACCTTCTATCTAGTATCTAGTATCTATACCTAGTCAATCATTTCCATCTTGAAGATTCGTTCTTCGTTCATCGTCTATTATCTTCTTCTCAAGGTTTTCTCCGTACATCGTGTTCAAACTTTCTTTCCTACCTGCCTCCTCTCTTAATCTCCCTGCGACCGAGTTGATTTGGTCCGGTTGAGACTGTTGTTGATCTATAAAAGTGTCGGTGAGTCTGCTTTCATGGTTCCCTGTACCTTATTTTGGGATGAGACAGTCTCATTCTAAGGCGCTGTACGGAGTCGCTACAGATGACATGTCAGTTTGCTTGTTTCATCTTTGTCCTTTCAGTCTAATTTTGCGTCTGTCTGTCTCATCTTATCTTTCTTTTATCTACTTACGTTGTTGACCTTGTGTTGATGGTATACTGATCTTTTCTAGTCCACATCTATTGATGATTCTATCTCTTCTATTTCCAGACGGCTACAGCACTGGAAGACGATTCTGTTTCTGATATCGCCAACTCATACATACATCAACTGCACATATCAGGCAGCGTCTGAACAGCTGTGAAACATCAACACAAGTCAGCCAGAGAAACTCAGCCATCAATTCAGCTTTGCATCATCATCCAACATACTTCTACATACTTGAACATCTACTACAATCAGACATCACCCGACGAGAGAAAAGGAGCAAAATGCACCCCAATCTCTCCCTCACCACCTCCTTCCCACCTCACCACCCATCAACACTCCCAAACAACCGCCTGCCCACCTCAACAGCAACATCCCCCGCCTCCTCGCCATCCGCCTCGGCATCCTCCCCATTCAGCTTCAGCCCCAGCTTCCGCCCTTTTAACCTCCACTCCAACCCCCACCGCGGCGCCAGCCCCAGCAGCATCGCCAGCGGAAGCATCTCAAGCGGCAGAGGAAGCAGAAACACAAGCCCCCTCCGCCTCTCAGCACTCTTCCTCCGCCGGCGCCCCTCAAAGATCGACCTAGCCCTCAGCGCGGAACGAACCCGCTGCGACGGCGACGCTATCGAGCGCCAGGGTCTTGAGCTCATGGAGCCGAGGCCTGTTGATCCGGTGGATTATAGGCTGCCGATGGATGGGAGTATTTTTGCTTCGCTTGAGAGTGTTGGGAGATCGTCTCTGCAGAGTCAGGGTTACATCCACCCCTGTGATTCCCAGAGGGGTTTGGTTCGGCCAAGGTTTGTGATGGGGGGCATTTTTGAGGTTATGGAGGGGAGGGATTAACTTCCAGTTGGTGCTTGTACTTGCTGGGCTGGTATCGTGTCATGTGGAGTTTGGGTTGGGTTGGGTTCGGTCTGCGTTAGGCATATGGATTATGTGTTGATATTGATATGTTGGCGTTTAGCAGGTAAATGGGTTTAGCGCTGGATATGGATTGGGTGGTTCTCTGTTTGTTGCACTGGCTGGCTACGCTGGACATATCATGATCGGGTTGAACTTTACAATACTGCTCGTTGCTTGCTTGTTGCTTGTTCTCGCCAGGAAGATGTACGTATTCTCGGATATTGTACATGCATGGGATATTCCCTGAAATCCATGTCACATTGAAAGAAAACAAGTGGCCGCTTGGGTATAATCAAACATGAGTAGAAAGAAAAGACAACTCCGTAAACCGCGCCAACAGATCACCAACAAGGTAAACAGACCAGTTCAGCCCTCGCAATAGAATCGCTCAAATGCAACGCGGTCACACCATGCTATGCAGTTCAGAAATGAAGACATCATTTGGTGCCCTTCCGCTCATTCGGCCAGAGTTGACCGCGACAGTTCTTCTCCCCACAGAGACATCTCACCGCGTTGGGATCGACCTTGTTGTTTTTGTCCTCCTCCCAGTTGGGATTGTAGTCGAACGTCAGCTCGGTGTTGGGCGGGATATCGCGCAGCGCGAAGAAGGCCAGGTCGTACAGCCGCTTGTCGCCGTAGGTGCGGGTGACGGGGAACATCTTGCAGTTGGGGTTGCACGAGTGGTTCATGAAGCGCGTGGGGGCGCCGAACTTCTGCCCGTCCACGACGTACATCTTTTCGTCGTCGAAGAAGAAGTCGAGCCCGAAGAGGTAGGAGTGGCCGTGCTGTGATGTGGCGACCTCCTCGCGCACGTCGGCTTCTTGCTTGGTGATTACTTCGCCGAGATAGCAGTCTATGAACTGGCCCGCGCGGATCCGGTCTGGAGAGCGGAGGCCTGGCTTGTCTTAGTTACGAGGCTTTTGCAATGATGGGATGGCTGTACTTACCGAAACCGCGATTACCGGTGTGAAAGATCTCCAGACGGATCGTGCGTCCGTGTTGCACGACTCGATTCCAGCATCTCCGCTGGTCACATTCACATTTGGAGCTGCATTCAATGATGATATCCGTGCGTTTCAGAAACTCAGGGGTCAGGACTAGGAGGCGTGCGTTGTCTTGCGCGCGCTGATACGGCACAATGATCTCTTCCGTCTCGTCATCCTTCTCGAGGCAGCCGCACCGCGCAGGATCACAGATTGTCTTGCAATTACAGCCCGCGAGGAAGTCCGCCGGGATGTGCGAGACGCCTTTGCGCTTGATGTAGGTATTCACAAACTCAAAGTTTGAGGCAAAGTCTGCGAGTAGGCCCTCTTCGCCAGGAGCAAATGTGACGGCGGGACCCCTGATATTTGACAACTTTCGTTGTAGGGTCTCGAGTAACTGGCGTTGCACTGGGATTCTATTTGCTAGAATGGGTCCTGGCGAGCCAACGCTAAAAGGAATCTCAGAACGCTTCACCTTTCGTGCACTGGGGTAAGCGCCTTTGAGGGCGCGCTTCTCATGCGCATCTATGGGATAATATTCTGTCGAAAGTGCCGTTTTTTCTGGCGCGACGGGGGGGACTTTGACCCAATCCGATTGCTCGATCTGCTTTTTAAGCTTCCTTGAGGGAGAAGGAATGACGACTCCTATTGCCTCCTGTTGACTAGTGCTTGGACTTGGTGTAGACGGCTGAATCTTTGGAGTTATTACATGATTAGAGTTGAGGGTATTAGCATTAGTGATGTTGTTGGTAGTACTCCAGTTGGCGGTGATAGGGTTGCTGTGGTTGCCAAGACCCAGACTGTTGGCAGCATGGTGTATGTTATTGTGGTTCAAGTGGTTGGCCTTAGGCACAGCAAGAGAAGGGCTGACAGAGCTCCTATCTGACTTCCTTTTTAAAGGTATCGACGACGACGGCGTGCGATGTGTCAGATTGGAAAAGAAAGTGGTCCTTGGGCTCTGCTGTGTCTGTTTCAGGCCTTGTCTTTGTGCCTATACCACTAGGTCAGCTAACTGGTCACGAGACGCGACGCCCAATAAATCTGGTGATGGCAGGAAACAAAGAAATCCATAAACAACAAAAATCCACATCAAGGGTCCTGTCAACCTACAGGTTTTCAGGATTTATAAACAAAAAAAGCCAGGCTAGAATTAACTGCGAATACCCCTTAAAAAGGGCATTGCAAGTTACATCCAATGCGTAGCTCAGGGGTCCGGCAACCAGACTCAGAACAACAACACTTTCAAAAGCCTGCTAAGAAGGCGGGCCAAGGGACGCGGAACGCGGAGTTGCGGAGCCTGAAATAACTTACAGCGAGTCTCCTCTGATCCTCCGAATCAGAATCCAGAGTCAAGTCGATGACCGTCATTGGAGGAGGTAAAAGGGGCAGGCAAACCCTGCCAACTGCTAAACTGCCTGCAGTCTGCAACGGACAACACCAGAAAAGGGAAAAGAAATGATGTAGCAGGATAGGGGAATTCTTCTAGCTGTATGCCAGAGGTGGAGGAGGGAGGATAACATGACGAGGTAATGCAACTCGAGGAGAAGCTGATTAGCAGTGATAGTGTGGGTAAGTGAATGATCTATGCCTGTTGGGGGTTAGTCTTTGCTATTTTGGGTTAGTATGTCTATCTAGCTAGCCTAGTCATGTTCTTTATATCAGATTGCTAGACAGCTATAGATGTTAGGCCGCAGGCGAAAGTCAATTAATTCTGAGGTCTAGGTGAGGTCAACTCAAGATAGTGATGGATTTGATCTGAAAGGACTGAAAAACATGATTTATGCTCAGATACCCTTCAATATCCTCAATTGGCCCAGAATACACTGTTATGCATCGAGGATAGGCAGATAAGTCGCCTGTTGAGGCAGGCCGCAGGATAAGCTTGCGGGAACCAAATCAGAACAGCTTTCTACCCGTTTACCCCATCAAAATCCAAGAGCGCATTCATGACCGTCTGGAAGCCTCACATAAGAATAATTACATAAAAATTAGATAGTTATACAGAGGCAGTAGCGCTGATTCCAAATCTGCTCTTAGAATTCAATTTCAAGCATTGGTGGTGGAGTTATCGCCGTTGCCAGTTTCCCATAGAAGTTGATCAAGTTGGTCTAGTTGGTCTAGTTGGTCCAGTTCACTAAGATATGGATGGATTTCTTGGCATTGATATCCGCTGGGTTGGTGACTAAGCAGCCTTGCCGTTAACGTAATCAACCACCGAACCGCCGATACCACCGAACCGCCGCTTCGCCGCGAATATCATCGAATGCTTGGAGC
>JAABUG020012215.1:0-75136 GCA_011319215.2 Scortechinia acanthostroma
ATTTTCGGCTCAAGCAAATCGTAGAATGTCTTGCAGTTCCTTGTTAGAAAACAGTATTCCAAAGGCGTTTAAAAAATACAACTCACGGAGAAATAATCGGCATAACGCATAGCCAGACGTCGGAGTTCATGGCTGGCCAGGCCATGTAGTTCCTTCACCGCTTCAGAGTAAGCCGGGTATTCAACCAAGTCAGGAAGACGAGTCATAAGAATATGCTCAAGGACTTTAAGTGAAAAGCTGGGGCTTTTATCAAGAGCCCTGGATGAGATGTCAACGATAAGCTTGATGATACGCTGTTTCAGGATAGGGTCCTTAGATAGAGAGTCAGTCAAGTAGTCACCGATGAAGAACAAGGTAGACGAACCTCGTAGTTTCTCTGCATCAAACTCAAAGCCCATGTCTCAAGCGTGCTTTCCAAGTCTATTCGTTTCTGCTCCTGTGCAATGCATTAGATCCGCAAAAGTACCGACACCGCAAATAACATACATCCTGTTGAGGCATTTTGCCATGAGCTGAGACCCATCTGTTATAACCCTTGAGTGTAGCTTCCACAACAGCGAATTGAGTGTCGGCGCGCATCAACGGGAGAGAGTTCTTGGAGAATGTTTTCACTGAAGCTAAGTTAGATAACCGCTCACCGGTAGGACCCGCCACAACTCACCATCAAATGGCTGGACACCATTGTAAAGATTGTCTAAGTTTCCATCAACGCCCGCGAGAATATGTGGAATAGCGTCTTGCGGTCTTTTCTGGACGATAGTCTCGATGATGGACGAGCAATATCTTCTGTAATTCCCAACAAAAGCGTGCCGTTCGGGGACTGTATCAATGTCTTCATTCAGAAAGACTACCGTAGGATTTTCAGAGTCCGCTGGTAGGGATTCCCAACGGATCAGGCGCTCAGTACATATGCTAAGCAAAGGAGGAATCAACCCAGTCACCAGCTCGGTGTTCCCGATCCTCTCGGAGGCCAGTAGTTTGCACCATACGTGAAGGACAGGTATCGACACGGTCAAGCTTTGGTTCTGAATGACGCTGATCAGGAGGTGGAAAAAGAAAGTGAGGTTCATGCCATGTGCGGTCTCGAGAGAGAAGCCCTTCTCCTCAAGGAAGCCCGCAAGGTACGAGAGCATCTACCGGATAAATCAGCATGAGATCATAGCAGCCATCTAGGTCGAAAATTCTTACCTCGGATAGCTTTTTCGAAATCGTGTATCTGGTATCATCCATGTCGTCAGGTCCAACGACGGACCACTCGTACAATTTCCGAAGGAGTGTCAAGTACTCCGTTTCGTACATTAGGTGCACAAGAGGCTGGAAATCTTCGATTTCGAAATTAGACCTGCTATAAAGAGCATGCAGCGCTTCGACGGCAGCCTGGATTAATAGTTCAGCATCGCTCATTTGCTGCTCGGGGAAAAGGCCAAGGCGTCCTTACCAACAACACCTGCTCATCGGTGCAGGTAAGCGCCCTTGCGATACTCGAGACACAATTTGCTGATATGATGGCCTTGGGAATGGACCAGACCAGTATGGACTTCAATGTCGCGAGAGCTTTAAGCGCTGCGTCTCTAGCCTGCGTGGAGGCGTGCAGATTCTCAACACAATAGACGAGAAACTCGGATGTCCTCGCGACCCAGCCCTCGGTCCCACACCGAAGCTCAACATGTTGCTCCCGCTTTGGATAAATTTCCTCAAAGACTGCCAGCGGTGTGCAGATCTCCACCAATGCTCTGTTGAGATCTGTTCCTCGCAAGGATGAGACGGTGTCTTCGCGGTAGAAGATGTCTTCTGACAATGTTTCCAGAATAGACAGAACAAGTTCCTTGTGCACAAGACTGGCTCCCCAGAACTGCACGAGAATCTCGTCCATTGCCAACCAGTCTAAGCCCCAGCTTCTCTTGGCAATCTCTGCCCATAACTGCGGAATCTTGTTGCGATAATAGGCCGGATCCTCTGGCCGGATTGACTCAGCAAGCTTGAGAACAAAGTCTCTGAGGATAGCTACTTGATCTGCGGAGGTGAAAGACGTGTGACGCAGTACATGATCCAAAAGCGTCAAGCCAAAATAGCGGACCAAGGGCGCGTTTTCTATCCGTGAAGCCAGAAGGAACCCATTACGAGCAGCTAGCTTGCTTTCCTTTTGAGACTCCACGAAGGTCAGGGCTTGCCTGCGGAGTTCATTTGTCGACGAAGGGCTGTGAATGAGCTCCAGTGCCCGGACGAGGTCAGCCATGCCGCCTTCTGAGAGCTCATCTTGGGCCGCCATTTCGTTGACCAGTCCAGAGGCCAACGGTGGTCTCTATATAACGATGGGTCCAGAAAAGGAAGGAAGGTCTCACTCCCCACTGGATTCTTTAAGCGCTCACTTCCAGTTCAAACTGCACTGACAATTCCTGCATCATTCACGCTTTGCTGCAGTCTTTTCTTCTTTAAAAGTATTCCAGAAAAAGAATAGTAAACGAGTGGTTTGATGTTGTTGTATGGCGGGCAGAATGACCACCGCGATTCACCGATTCTGCCCTCAGCAGATGCCTGCTTAGAGATGGGTGAGATCCGCGCCTGTCTTATTTTCCTCCTTTCTTCGAGACCACGTGAGGAAGGTATTTACCCTACTCCACAACAGAGCCTCGAGGTCTTATTGTTAGCTTAGTATAGATATAGTGAGTTGCTGAGACGGGCGGGAGTTGTTGAATGGATTTCTTGGGGAAAGCGGGAAGACCCAAAACTACTGCCAAAGAAAGCTTCAGAAAAATTCCACGCGCTCCCGCTCCAATCACCACACCGACTCGGAGGGGCCAGCTTCACAATCACACCGCTTACAACAACGGGTTGATACCTTTACGATACACGGTTGACCCGCCAGAAGCGTAGGTGTACTCAATGCTATCATGACGGTTCGATTGCAGTAGCACGATGGTTGATTATACAGCATACTGGGTTGTTACACCAAAATCCGTACGACGATCCAGCGTACTATGTGACCTGAATGTAGTAACCTACAACCAAGAAATGAAGAATGAAGCCAGAGACACTTCCTGAATAGGTAATTTAAAATTTGTACGGGTGTACCAGGTGAGTGACAACACTTTATGAAATGACATGAAAACACTCCCACTAAGGGCTGAACGGTGAACACTCCCGGCAAACAAATACTTCCATTACCATAGCGGGCTTGCCTTCGGAAGCGAATCATCTCTAGATGAAAGGTATGTCAGCCTAGTGGATAGACGGAAGGCGTGCATAGCCTGAGAACCACTGAGTAGCTGACAGGATGATAAATTATCAAGGTAGCATCATCTCAATATGAGTACGGTGCGGTAAGTAGGGAACTGACAATCTGGGACACAGTGTAGCTGATTAAAAGTAGGCGTACAGCTGGCTCTGAGCCCCGAGATTGCCGTTCGGCTGCTGAGTAGCAGGGGCATAAATGCCGGAAGCCGTGTTGGAGATGGAGCCGGAGCCAGAGGCGGGCAGGAAATTCTGAGTTCCACAATCGGCTTGACCTTTACAGCCTCTAGACGGGCTGTTCATCAACTTCAAGAAAAGGAACGTCTTCCTGAGCCCTACGGTAGTGATATGCGACAACTCCCATCTGAAATCTCTGGCGAGGAGTCATTGAAATCCCAAGAGTCCCGATAGCCCTGAAACGGTCTGCCCTGGCTCGCTTCGTGACCACGAGGCGCGAGATCGCAGACGCATGAGGTAGGCCAGTGTGAACATAGTTCCACACTGACGTTGGCAGATGCTATTTACCTGGCGTAGCGATACCGTAATCTCCAGAAGATGTTTGGTTCACCGACATCAATGTGCGCGGATAGTAAGCCTTCCACGCTAACTACGTGCGCAGGCAGAGCCACTGTGAGACATGGACAATCCCGATGTTGCTGCCAATAAGTGCAGCCCACTTCAGCAGTCGAACTCGCTATTGCTATGAAGTTGCGCAACCAATGGAGCATGGATAAGTGTATAAGTCATGCATATACCAAAGTGTCGATTCCGCAGAGATAAATGCATAAAGAATGCATAGAGGAGAATAAAGCCAAGGCATTGTTTGGGGCTGCACGCACAATGCCTCAGCTTTCTCCTCTCCTTCAAGTCTGCATGATGCGCAAACCTTCGCTCCGCAATAGGCAAATACCTGAGTCGGACTACACACGACTGGTCTTTGCTGGTTCGACAACCAGCGCGCCGTACCGATAGGGTCGTGCAATCGGCTATCACATAAGTATGGTTCATAGACTGCACATATTCACGGGATTCATGCGTTTTGCCTGCCTCGTTCGAGCTGGATGTTCTCGTGGTGCTTGTAGATAGGTGTTGATCTCATTCAACATAATCCTTTCGGCGAGAGACAGTGCTTTCTTGATTGCTCAAGGTGTTTCATCGCGTTTCATGACCTTCTCGCAAGCCTGGCGGATCTCAGCTACCCCTCTAACGTCCTCCCACCTATCAAGCAGGTTCTGTATCTCCCCCCAATCTTTCGTGGCCTCGTCCTCCTTGCCCTCTGACAGAAGCTTCTCTAGCCGACTTGGTGCTCCAAGAACCCATTGTACCGTTGCCTTTTCTGCCTTTCGACTGTCCGTCTCGTCTGTAGCCTTGGCCTCTCGCATGCGCCGTCGCTGCTCTTCGCCTTCCTGTATCAGACCAGTGGCCGTTTCGGCCACAAACGCAATAGCCGGTCCAAGAGTCTTGGTCATAGTCAGAGGTGCTCCACGCTCGTCCATACTTCGACGCATCTTGCCAATGGTTTCCACCGCTGCGATCAGCTTCGAGTAGTTGTCATAGACAAGTGCCTTGCGTTCACTGTCAAGTGTTTTGATATCGCCGACAAGAGTATTCTCCGCCTTGAGCACAGTCGACAACGAAGAAGTAGCCAGCAGGTGATTGACGTAACGTTGAGGGTCGAAGTCTGGGCTGTCCAATTCTGTTCCTGTTGCTACTACAGACGACGGACTGGACATGTCCCCGGCATCGGTGTGTCTGGGGATGCTGCGGGAGCGGAAGTTGCTTCCATTGCCTGAGGGATCGGCAGCGGAAGGTTTTAAATTGTAGTAGTCCCGAAGTGCGGTGCGATTGCGTCTTGGATGGAGAGATGGAGAGACGGCTCGAGCTGTAGACGGGGTAGACGATGCACTGAGACCTCCGCCGACATTCGTATTCAAGGTGTCAAGAGATGGACGGCGTGATGATGCTGGCGTGGGTGAGTGTGCGCGAGAGGAAGCGATCGACGGACGGGGAGATGAAAGTGTCGACATGACGATGGCAGGGCAGGACTTTGATGAAGAGAGAAAGAGGCCAAAGTGATTGTGAGACGAAATGAGAGTTGGCGAAAGTACTCCTAAGGTAATGACAGGAGACGGAGTTAAGCAGTGGTCTGTGCTTTCCTCGAACTAAATTCCATCGGAAATTGAGAATAGCTTCAGGCTTTCAGCAGTTCAGCTTTCAGATCTTAATCAGCTTGCAATATGTTCGGTCAATAGGAGCATGATACTATTTGTATATACTTGCGCATCCGCTGATTGACTTAATTACTGTCTGCAACCAAAATGGCGAATATCCAAGCGCAAATATCTGCCGAACTACTCAACAGCAAATCCCTCCCCGTCTCTCCATCCTGGCTGACCAACTTCATCTCCTCATCGACAGCATCTCAACGCAATGTCCCGCTCTCCGCCATAGTTCGGACCGCTCTATTTCGTATTCTTGCTTCAGATTTCAGAGAATCTCTGTCAACGAGGACACCATCATCCCTACTCCCAGTTGACATATTCGATACTTCCGTTCGAGAAAGGCGACTACAAGGCCCAATCCCCTTGCAAATCGTGGACATAGAAGACATCGGGACAAGCTTATGGAGCCAAGTTGAAGCGATTGAGCGCATTGAACGCGGCGAAGCTATTCGGGGACGCGAGATCGTGCGGACAGTCAACGTGGACGAAGATAGTGAGGAGCGCGCAGCACGTACTGGTAATATCAGGGCCGCAAATTCAGCGACAAGCGAACCTGGAAGCAACAGCAACGGCCCTCATCGATTGATACTACAGGATGCGGCAGGGACTCGGGCCGTAGCTATCGAGCTGAAACGCGTCGAAGGCATTGGCTTGGGTAAGATACCCATTGGCGCGAAACTCCTGTTGCGTGATGCGACGGTCGCCCGGGGTATGATTCTACTGACGCCTGAATCTGTAACCCTGCTTGGAGGCAAGATTGAGACCTTGGACCAAGCCTGGAAAGAGGGAAGGAAGGCCAAGTTAACGGCTCGGATTACAGAGATGGAAAGATCGCAGGCGTCGTGATCGCAAACATAAAGGGCGCTGAAGCGGCACCTCCTCGAGAACTAGTGGTTTTCTCTGCATGATCTCCGTTTGCGAAGAAGGCAGACCCTGGGTCATCTACTTCTGTATATCAGTGGCGCCTGCCATGATACTCGCTCATGCCTAGGGCTTTATCCGCCAGTGTAGATTGTATGACTTCACCGAATATGAAGTCCTTGTGCATTGGTGGTTTTGATGGCACCGAGGGAGGCTGTTGACTCTACCGGAATGGCGAACAGGCTGACCTTGCTATGACTCTACTTTGGCCGGAGAGCGTTGAAAACAAGGCCTGCTTTACTCTATAAGCATAATCATAGCATTGATTGATCATGTACGCAAGGTACGTATTTCTAAACATCTAAAGTCTAATATCTACAGTACAGCGTTCCCTCGGATCCCCAAGGGATTAGACTAATCCTGACACAGCATACTTAAGCTCTTCCCAGCCACGTTGCTTCCATGGTGCGACCATAATCGCCTTGATGGCATCGCCCGCCTTGCCAGTATGTGCATACGCTTCACAGAGGTCGACAGCATCCAGATTGCCCCGTGGTGGAACGCTTCGCAATGCTCTGTCAACAGCCATCTCCGCGGGATACAGTTCTTGAGACGCTGCTGCTAACTCCTGCCAGCCTTGTGGCTGACCTGGCGATCTCATGACGGCAACCGTAGCCTCTCCAAGGCGTCTGAGGTCCTCGGGAATTTGGGAGTCCTCAGTCAAGCCCAAAGTAGAGATCGCTGTCAACAATTTAGTCAACCTAGCGCGGTCGTGGATATCAATATCATCTCTTGTGATCATGTTCTGAAGATCTGAAGCAACTGCTTCAATGACGTCCTTGTCCTCATCTAGTAGCGCAATGGTTCCCAGCAGTGACACCGCTCCAACATGATCAGGGTGTTCTTCCACGCAGTCAAACAGCTGCTGGCGAGCCACAGTCCGCTCTTCATCACCACCCTTGGCCCACAGAACTTGTGCCAGAAGACATACAACCTCCGGTGCATTATCCGCCTCTTGCAGGGCGTCACGGAACATGTCAATCGCGTTGTCCATTGACTTCAAGTAATAATGCCCCAATCCAGCAGTGAGATGAGCAGACAGACGTAGCTTTCTGTTTGCCTCCGGGTCGAATTTCTCCGCGTCTTCTTCACCGGACAGAGTAAGTGCCATTTCCGCTTTCTCTGCGGCTTGCTCAAATTCTTGGCGTGCAAGAAGGACACGGGCCATATCTGCATTGGACTGTGCATATCTAGAGAGCGACGAGGTCGATTCAGTCACCTCATATTCCGCCTCGACACCAGAACAGACGACGTGCAAGCTAGTCTCCGCATCTGAAAGCTCGCCGATTCTCTCGGCCATGAGAGAGGTAAGATGCATAAACTGTAAATTGGACGGGTCTTGAGAGGAAAGTTGCAGGAGCGCGAAAAATGGCTGAATGAGCTGTGATATCTCATTCGATGCTGAAGCGTCCGAGACAAGGTGATCGAACAAGGTGAGAGTGTACTGGCGTCTCGGCAATGTGGACGAGGCGTTGGAGATGTCGAAGGCATGCTCAAAGAGACCTCTTGCTTCATGTGGGTCCCCAAATAGCAAAGCCAGGAACCCTTGGCCAACCCATGCCAGAGAGTAGTCCGGATCGGTGGATTGCGCGCGCGTGAAAGCTTCATTGGCGAGTTGAATATCATTGTGAATGAGGTAAAGTGTTCCTAAATTAGTCCAAACTTGTGCGCTTCTCTCGTTCAAATGTAAACTTCTCACAAAAGCATGCTGGGCGACCTTCGGGCTCATATTTGTTGTGGCAACGCCCAGGGCGTTCCAAAACTCTGAATTGCCGGCTTCCAGTTCAATTGCTCGTTTGAAGCAGCGCATTGCTGTCTTCAGGAACCGGCGTGTCTGCTTCTTGCCCTTGTTGCCAGAGTGCACCTGCACGCACCTGAGAGCCCTGTATTCTGCCCATCCCAGATTGTACCAGGCAACTGCTTGAGCATGTACATCTTGCGCCGAGACATGAATAGCCCTCTTGTATGCGAGAATCGAGGCATATATACACTTATCTGACGGACTGCCGGTGTCACTAGCCTCATCGAGAAGCGACAAAGAGCCTTGCCCAAGCTCGTCTATTTCGGAAAATATATCGAAAGCCGAGGGCTCAACTTGAGTTGTAAGCAGCGCCTTCACATCCTGAACTGGGAACTTGCTCGCCTTTGCTTTGACGTAAGTGAACATAGAGCAGGCGTCGCCAACGGCCTTCCACAGATTGAAGATGTCCACACGTTCTTGCGCGAGCGATGCCGCAACGACTATAGCCTTGCGTGCCAGTTCGACAGAGTCATTGTACAGGCCTGATTCAAGGCTCTTCCAGGAACTTTCTGTGAGAGTCTGAAGCAACGCAATGGTCACCCCAAACTCATTCGGTCTGAACTTCAAAACATCCTCATAGCGTGTGATAGCATCTTCAAATTCACCGAGCTCGCGTTTTACATTTGCGAGCATGTATCTTGCGAACCAAATATGCTCTCTTTCATCGGGTGAAAGAGCTGATTCTAATTGCTGAGCATGATCAAAAGCTTTCGCAGAGGCGATATATCTCCCAGAGTGGTGGTAGCTTTCTCCAAGGCCGACCCATGAGTGGTAGTCGCCTGGTGAGATTCTCAGAGCTGCTTGAAACGAGACAATGCTTTGGGCATATTGCTGCTTGTTCAATTGAACGGTACCCAAAGCGGCATATGGCCAGCTATAGCCCCTTCGTTTCGAGCCCGGCGAAGGTTTTGCTTTGCCCGAATCAACGACGCGCTGAGCCACAGCTTCAACCAAATCCCATTCCTTTTGGTCTGCGAAGGTCCTCGCGAGCCGTTCAGCAGCTTCGACTTCGGACGCGGATAATTCGAACGCCTTATGGAAGCACCTGCGTGCTCGTGTTTTGTCCTTTTTGTAGTCCGCATAGTAGATACCCAAGCTGGTGTATGCAGGAGCAAAGTTGATGTTGGATTGAATGGATCCAAGAAAACTGGCATAAGCACCATTGCGATCCTTGCGCGCAGTTGGCGATGGATCGAGCTCCCATTGACAATAACCTATACGGTAAAGGATCTCACTCTTAAAGTCACGATTTGGCGACTCCGTATCTTGTAACTCAGCAAGCACATCCTG
Source organism: Scortechinia acanthostroma (assembly GCA_011319215.2). Lineage (NCBI taxonomy): Eukaryota > Fungi > Ascomycota > Sordariomycetes > Coronophorales > Scortechiniaceae > Scortechinia > Scortechinia acanthostroma. The sequence continues at coordinate 9,466 of JAABUG020012215.1, forward strand.
AAGGCCATGCAGACCAGTCTCAAGGTCCCCATTGAGCGCCCTACACCACGAAAGCTCACCCCTAATCTTGAGATTAGACGGGTCGCGTTCTAGAGCACGCTCCAAGAAGTTGACGGCTTCAGCATAATCCTCATCGACCTTAAGAATCAATCCAATGCCCAACAGACAGGATGTGGATGTTGGTTTTCTCTGCAAAATCTCTTCGAAGATTCCTTTAGCTTCGGGGTGATGCCGAGGAATCTGGTAGTAGATCAAAGAATTCGCCAGTAGAATGTTTAGACAGTCAGTAGTGTTGACTAGGCTTACCCCAGTCAGCCTGCCGAGATCTGCGATATTTGAGAGACCCTTCCGCGCAACATCCACAACGCTATCGTATTCTTCGAGCGACAAATAAAGCTCACCCATGATGCGATTTGCGACAACTGAGGAGCGAGATGCTTCGAGCCCTTCCACCATCATTAACAAGCGATCCTGTACAGCCAGCTCGTGATTATCGCCGTTTCCATTTTCGGTCTCTTCCTCGGTGGGTGTAGATTCCTTCGTCTCCTTCGTCTCTTTCGGGAATGGGGACAGGTCACTGGCTAAAAAGCCTTTCAGAACCTTCGTAAGTCCATCTTCCGGGAAAAACTCGATGAAGTCTTTTAGGAAATTGACGTCCCACTCCGAGAAGCTTTGAATGTCTTGCCACTCAAGTATAATCTTCCAGGCCAGCTCAAAAGGGTGTTTGATGATGACCATGCCGCGAGCAGCTTCCAAGACCTCGGCGCGCTTTTCAGCCTTTTCGGCTGGCGGGAGAACGATGAGTATATCATAGGCTCGCTGTAAAAGCTTTTCTTCGTAGGTACGTCGAACTTGGTCATCATGGGACCAATCCACTATCCCACGGTATAGCTGCTCAAGCTCCCCACGCTTGAAAGCCTCTCTTTTCACCTCCATGGTCACATGATCGATTCTCGCACCGAGTCGGGTCCTTCGCTCTCCGATTTCTCTATTGATAAATTCCTTTTCTTCCGATTCCGTCATTTCTATGAGGCGGAGGTATGTGTGGGAAGGATGTGGTATCCGTCCTTCAAGGTAGCCATAAAGCGGACTCGTTGGGAGGTGTAGTTCGAGGGCCTTTTTATATTGCGATCGAGCGCCTTGTTTCTTCGCGAACTTGATGTATTTATCCACAACATCCTGGCAACGGTGCTTGTCATCGCTAGGATTAGATCAGCACTTGTTCTCCGTTTGTACAGCTTCCAATACCAGACGTACGCTTCGGCAAATATCAGACCGAGCCTCAGAGCTGCCTCATGATAAGCATCTAGCTTAAAGCCTCCCTGTTTCTCGTAGAGATTGATCAATCCCTGCCACGCTGTCTTGTCGCCGGCGTTTGCACGAGTCGCTGCGAGATATGCACGTTCCGATTCTTCGTTTTTGTTTAATTTATCCAGTGCTAGGCCTAGGAAGACGTTTCTGGTCGTAGAATTGAGATTAGCTCAAAGTCGAAGTAGCAAAGCTTGGTCGTCACATACGCATGATAGTTTTGAGGGTCCTGCTTCACCACAGCTTTGGCTTTTTCGGCAGCATCTTCGAAATCTCTGGAGTCCAGCGCAATGCGCACTGCCTTCAGAGCCGATTTCGTTGACATGCTGGACAGCTCACTTCATTGCCCTGCCGTAATGGCAGCTTTGGATATGGGTGTCTCTCAGCTGGCTGGCTACCTTATTGAAACGAATAGTGTGATTTGTGGGGAAAGTCAAGCGGGCGATACGTCAGAGGCCGATCCCGTGGTCGGTGTTATCTCGTATTCGTATCACTCTCTCGCCAGGCCGCATCTAAGTGACCTCTGCGATGCTTGCTGATCTGTAATGTTCATTAAAGATTATGAGAAACAACATATGACCTTCCAGATCTTTTAGAATCTTTGTTCCTTCAGGTTTTCTTTGTTGTCGATCCTCAGTACCTGTTGATGATCGAGTTGGGCGGTCATTAACCAACAGTTCAGCAAGCTATCAGAGGGTCAGTGCTCTCATCGATCATTCACTTGATCATGACCATCATTCTGCATTTTGTCGCTGACTTTCTCTGCATAACGTAGATTCTGCCTGATATTATTTGGATCTGGCCTATTAACCATACACGCCTAGAGGACTACTCAACGTCGATTTCCTGCGGAGGTCGCCGGCCTATATTCTACTTCCCTTGTCTCCACCCGCATCATACGAGACATTCGACCACACAGTAACTATGGGTGTGCTCCGGCTTAGAGTCGATGGTCAGACGTTCAGAGACCCTGATAATCGCGAAATCACTTTGAGAGGCATCAATGTAGCTGGCGAGGCCAAATATCCCAAGAAACCCGATATCCCCTCGTACGTGTCGGATGGCTTCTTCGATGCCGACGATGTCTCATTCATTGGTCGGCCATTCTCTCTTGAAGATGCGCACACACACTTCTCCAGATTACGAAAATGGGGTTACAATACCATTAGGTATGTTTTCACCTGGGAAGCCATCGAGCATGCGGGCCCAGGTAAATATGACGATGAATGGATCTCATTCACTATTGAGGTTCTTCGGATTGCAAAGCAGTATGAATTTTACATCTTTCTTGATCCACATCAGGACGTTGTATGTTTTTCATAAATCCCAGTCGCAGAACAGAGCTCTGTGTAGCTAACAGCCTCAAGTGGTCAAGGCTCTCGGGGGGGTCTGGTGCCCCGGCATGGACACTCTACGCCGCAGGTTTCAACCCCAGAGGCTTCAAGAAGACCGAGGCAGCCCTCGTTCAAAACACATTCGATGATCCGGCCAAATTCCCGAAGATGATATGGAGCACTAACTACACGAGGCTGGTTTGTCAGACTATGTTCACATTATTCTATGGAGGCAGAGATTTTGCGCCGAAGGCCATAATAAACGGCATGAACATTCAGGACTATCTCCAGGGTCATTTCATTGCCGCATGCAGATATTTTGCTCAGAAAATTCACGAGGCTGGCGACATCGAGAACGAAGTGGTCATTGGTTGGGAAAGCATGAACGAGCCTAATAGAGGGCTGATTGGGGTGCAAGATATATCTGTGATTCCACCCGAGCAGCAACTGCAGTTAGGAACGTCACCTACTGCTTTTCAGGCCATGTTAACGGGCTCTGGGCGAGCATGCGAGGAACCTACCTGGGCTTTTGGCGGATTCGGTCCCTACCAGACTGGCAGGGAGCTCGTGGACCCCGAGGGCGAGACCGCGTGGCTTCCGGCCGATTATGATGACACCAAGTATGGCTGGGTCAGAGATCCTGGCTGGAAGCTTGGAGAATGTCTTTGGGCTCAGCATGGCGTCTGGGATCCGTCCTCAGATCAACTTCTGCGGAAGGATTATTTCGCCAAAAAGCCTCAAACCGGAGAACCCTTGAACTATGACAAGTTCACCAACACGTATTTCATGGAGCATTACAGAGCTTGGAGAGATGCTATCAGGAGTGTATGGCCGGAAGCTATCATTTTCTGCCAGCCCCCTGTCATGGAGGTTCCTCCCGATTTGAAGGGGACAGTTGATGACGACCCCAACATGGTACATGCTGTGCATTATTACGACGGAATTACTCTATTGACGAAGCATTGGTAAGTGACACAGCCTGAGTCTGGACTATTCTCCACTAACTGCCTCAGGAATCGTCTATACAACGTTGATGTCATAGGCGTCCTTCGTGGAAAATATCTCACACCGGCGTTCGCCGTCAAAATTGGGGAGACAGCGATCCGAAATTGCCTGCGTGATCAGCTCAAGTATCTAAGGGATGAAAGTTTGAGATATATGGGAACTCACCCTTTGATTTACACGGAGATCGGCATTCCGTTCGATATGGACGACAAACATGCATACAAGACAGGAGATTATAGCGGTCAAGTCAGTGCTATGGATGCGAACCATTTCGCGATCGAAGGCAGCACCGCGAACGGTTTCACATTATGGTTATATACATCATCCGTAAGTATATTCATTCGACCTCGCGCCGATAATTTCCATAGAACCAGCAACTGACGCATTTTCAGAATAATCATGAATGGGGTGACAATTGGAATGGAGAAGACTTGTCTATATACTCTCTGGACGATCTAGAACTGCCAAGTGGCAAGCTTCTCACTTTCGAGAACGAATTCCAACGCGATCCTCAGTCGCCAGCATACTCTGAGAGCCAACGCAATACCGAAACCTACCGAGTGGGTCCACGCGATTTGAAGCAGGCTCTTCAATCGCCCTCTATATCATCCGAGATCTCTCAGTCATCCCAGGACAAACTAGGGTTCCGGGCTGCAGAGGCCTGGATTCGCCCGAGTCCTATCATAACAAACGGCCACATATTGCACTACGGTTTTGATCTCAAGAATTGTGTATTCACCCTGAGACTGCTTGGGGAAAAGAAAGGGCTGGGACAAGCAGCAACGGAGATTTATCTCCCTGACTTCCACTTCCCTGACACCCACACTGTAGTCTCTGTCAGCGGTGGAGAGTGGACGATTGACTATCCAGATATAAATTCCGTCAGATTTCAGCGCTTACGGTGGTGGCATACCGAGGGCGATCACAACATAAAGATCCAGGGGGTCAAACGCAAGCCTGGCGATGCAAGCGTCTCTGGAGAGGAGCTATCGTATCTTGAGCAATGCCAGAAAGGCGGATGCAGTATGATGTAGAGCTGCTGAGCCTAGCTTGTGGATAGTGCGGAGTCGGAGTCCAGGGCATTCAGATAGTTTTTGAATGGGATTAATGACTTCTACTTATCATTTCATCAGCCTCATTTCGTACTGCACTATTCACACCTTATCTGCCAACACATCCCGACTGGAGGCCATGCTCGCCTTGAGGCCGTATGGGTTATCGCTCAGGATGCGCAGGTATGTGAATGCGTCACACTTGTAGTAGATAGGCCTCTCATCTTTCTTTACAAGACCCAAATCTACCAGCTGTTCAAGCACGCGTTTTACGTCTTGCCTATCCGCAAAATCCTTCGTGTAGATTGCGATCAACCGCGGCCTCCCTGAGCCATCGTCCGTCGCAACCTTGGCCGCATCCCCCAATTGCCCAGACACAGTCCCAGTCGCAACAGCCTCCCAATACCTATCCACTCGGTCGGCGGTTATAAACATCATCCATTTCCCAGACACGACGCCCGTCTTTCGCGCCAGCGCGAAGATATCCTGCTCCAATGTCCGCCGCAATGGGTTTATTTTGCGCGTCAGCGCTGCCTTGGATTTGGACCTCGAGCGATCATGCTCCGCTTCTCGCTCTGCTTTCTCATCCTCGAATCTGTGAAGTAGTTCGGTTCCCTCACGGACGAGTCTGGCGATAGCGTGCTCGTCTGGGTGGGTTTTGCGGTGCGGGTTTGTGACGTATATCCACGGCCCGACGTCTTTCTCTTTTGTCGTAGATGGAGGCAGGCGGGCTAGGAAGTCCTCGACGGGCTCGTTTGGGCTGTACGCATTGCGGTGCAGTGTTGTCTGAGGGATCTCGGCGATCTGGTCTGTATCTATTAATGATTTGCCTTTGGCTTTGTCGCCATTGGAGGATGTAGGGACCGGCTCTGGAGCTAGTAGTTCATGCTGGATCGTAGATAGCAGATATGGGTGGATGTTTGTCCAGTACGATACTGGATCGTAGGATTGGGCTAGCTCTTCCAGACGGGACTTTTCTGTGTCGTCACCTATTATTCTCAATAGTTAGGATATAGGGACATCAAGTCCGGGTTCGGGTAGAACAGCTGTACCGTAGAAACTTGACTCATCAGAAAATATCTCGTCAAGGTCGTCATTCGTAACCTGACGGCGCTTTGACATTGCGTTGGTTGTGATGCTGGGGTACCTTGGTTGATGATAAGACGTCAGTCTTATCAGTAGGTGGAGCTGTGGTGCAGGTACACCACTACTATAGAGAGATAATCGAGTCAATAGCAGGAAGAGGATGGTGTGGAATGAAGCCAAGAGTTTTGACCTAAATGTCCTTGTTGAACTCGTAATTGGACTGAAGCCTCATCCAGGATGTCAAAATTCCTCGACGAGTTGTCTAATTAGAGCTCACACAGTATGGCACTGACAAGTAGAATACAATCAATTGAGTTTGAGATCAACCAAATGGCATTTATTCGACCCGATTCTCAACACGGTAATATATTCTGCAAGTGTGATTGCTAAGTCTCGATCTTGTATATTGCTGATCTGGGACACCATAGTAGGTGACAGAGTGCTCATCACACCTTGGCCTCCCTACAGAGTAGATAGCTTGATATTGTTCCTAAACCTCCAAGGTGAAACTCGTTGGATGGGTTCGAAAGCCCGATAACGAGCAGCGAAGAGGTTTCCTTCTACTCATTGTTTGGTCCTATTCGTTAGTTTTGAGGATCGAGGGTGGAAGTATATAATCTGTTCGAATGCATGGTTGTGCCTTTCACGGCGGTGGAACTTAACTATTTAGAGGATGTCGTAGCCACACAACCGTTCTCGAGCACAAATCATTAGTAGACTATTCTTCAGACATTGTCGACCTCTAGTCGAGATCTCTAGTGAACAATTGGGAGCATGAAATCATTACTGCAATCGAGAGGTACATTTTGGTGTACCTGGCAGCTTCTCACCGCCGGGCCCATCATTGGACCGCGGGACTCGCTTATTGGCTCGCCGCCTGGAAACACACCCGACCTCAATAAGTCCACGTTACCGCCATCGTTAGGTGTCCCGACTATCTATCCCCATAATCCAGACGTTTCTCGCTTTGCTCCTACCAATTCACCTTGCGGTAGTGAATGAGGTGATCGCGTCGGTGATCTTCTTTATATCAGTGTGCGGAGCTTGCTACTGAATGGTGCGGCTCCGGCCAGCTTTCCAAGATGCAGTCCTCCCCAAACATGCTTACCAAGGTACGTTGCTCCCCCTCTGTTACCCCTTATCCCCGCGCAAACCAAGGCAGCCAACTAAACAATTGCTTTACGAATAGTTCGAGTCGAAGTCGTCTCGTGCGAAGGGAATTGCTTTTCATCCTAAACGGTCAGTCCTCTACGGACTGCTTAACGCGTTGCAATCGAGCGACCGCTGACCCTGGAACAGACCATGGATCCTTGTTTCACTCCACTCGTCAACGATTCAATTATGGGATTATCGCATGGGAACGTTGATTGATCGCTTTGAAGAGCACGATGGACCTGTTCGCGGCATTGATTTCCACCCGACACAACCCCTCTTCGTCTCCGGAGGTGACGACTACAAGATTAAGGTCTGGAGTCTTCAAACCCGGAGATGTCTTTTCACCTTGAACGGGCATCTCGACTACGTGCGAACGGTATTCTTTCACCGTGAACTTCCTTGGATCCTCTCTGCCTCAGACGATCAAACAATCAGAATATGGAATTGGCAGAACAGATCGTTGAGTAAGTTGGGCGCTGGCCACTTGTCCTGGCAAGTGAGGCTGACTTGAGTTCCAGTCTGCACAATGACGGGTCACAACCATTATGTGATGTGTGCGCAGTTCCATCCGACTGAGGACCTAATCGCTTCCGCCTCGCTCGACCAGTCTGTTCGCATTTGGGATATTTCCGGGCTGCGGAAGAAACATTCGGCTCCAACATCCATGACATTCGAGGACCAGATGGCTCGAGCCAACCCCAGCCAGGCTGATATGTTTGGAAATACCGATGCTGTTGTGAAATTTGTTCTGGAGGGTCACGACCGAGGTGTGAACTGGGTGTCTTTCCACCCAACTCTACCTCTGATTGTCTCCGCGGGAGACGATCGTCTGGTCAAGCTGTGGAGAATGAGCGGTACGTGCCAAAGATGCTGTTGTTCTTGTTCAAATGATTTTCTGGATCTCTAACACTACAGTGTAGACACGAAAGCGTGGGAAGTCGATACATGCCGTGGTCACTTCCAGAACGCCTCCGCTTGTCTATTCCACCCCCACCAGGATCTGATCCTCTCCGTGGGCGAAGACAAGACAATTCGTGTGTGGGATTTGAACAAGAGAACCTCGGTGCAGTCTTTCAAACGTGACGTGGATCGGTTCTGGGTCATTGCTGCTCACCCCGAAATCAACCTCTTTGCAGCTGGTCACGACACCGGTGTCATGGTCTTCAAGCTGGAGAGAGAAAGACCCGCGTCGGCCATCTACCAGAACCAATTATTCTACATCACGAAGGAGAAGCACGTCAAATCGTACGACTTCACCAAGAATGTTGAGTCGCCGCCGATGCTTTCATTACGCAAGTTGGGATCACCCTGGGTGCCGCCAAGGACCCTCTCTTACAATCCTGCTGAGCGCGCTATTCTCGTCACATCTCCAACTGATGGTGGTACATACGAGCTGATCCACCTTCAGAGGGATGCAACTGGCGCTGTCGAGCCGACAGACGTCAAGCGCGGCCAGGCTTCTTCCGCCGTCTTCGTCGCCCGTAATCGATTCGCTGTCTTTAGCCAGGCCAATCAACAGGTGGACATCAAGGATTTGAGCAACTCTACGACAAAAACTATTAAGCCACCTTCAGGAACAACTGATATCTACTTTGGTGGAACTGGAGCTTTGCTTTTCATTACACCCACCTCCGTGGTTCTCTTTGACATCCAACAGAAGAAGCAGCTGGCAGAGCTTGCAGTGAGCGGTGTCAAGTACGTTGTTTGGTCCAATGACGGACTCTATGCTGCTTTGCTCAGCAAGCATAATGTTACCATTGTTACCAAGACTCTCGAGCAAGTGAGCAGCCTGCACGAGACCATTCGCATCAAGAGCGCCGCGTGGGATGACGCAGGCGTCCTTCTTTACTCGACTCTGAATCACGTCAAATACTCTCTTCTAAATGGGTATGTACAGATTTACCTCTTGGTTAGCACGTGCCGATGCTAACGATTCGTAGGGACAACGGTATAATCCGCACTTTGGACCACACCGTGTACCTCGTCAAGGTGAAGGGCAGAAGCGTTTACTGTCTGGATCGTAATGCCAAGCCCAGAGTCCTCGAAATCGATCCTACCGAGTACCGCTTCAAGCTCGCCCTGGTTAAGCGCAACTACGACGAGATGCTGCAGATCATCAAGACTTCTAGCTTGGTTGGGCAAAGTATCATTTCGTATTTGCAAAAGAAGGGCTACCCTGAGATTGCCCTGCAGTTCGTACAGGACCCTCAGACTCGTTTCGAGCTTGGCCTGGAGTGTGGTAACCTGGAAGTTGCCATCGAGATGGCACGCGAGCTGGACCGCCCGAACCTGTGGAGCAGACTAGGACAGGAAGCTCTGGCTCACGGCAACCACCAGACTGTGGAGATGACGTATCAGAAGCAAAGAAATTTTGACAAGCTTTCCTTCCTTTACTTGGCCACTGGTGATTCTGAGAAACTTGCCAGGATGGCCAAGATTGCAGAGCATCGCGGGGATTTCACATCTCGGTTCCAGAATGCTATCTACCGTGGCGATGTTGAAGACAGGATTCAGATGTTCAAGGAAGTTGATTTGTGTAAGTGACTTTGTGATCCACTTGATTATACTCAACTAACTCTCAAGCAGACCCTCTGGCCTATCTTACCGCCAAGTCTCACGGCTTGACTGAAGAGGCTGAATCCATTCTCGAAGAGTGCGGGTTGACCGAAGAGCAGATCACACTACCCACAACCGAGGAACCTTTGCGGGTGCCTCAACCCATTGTCCCTACTTTCAAGTCGAATTGGCCCGTTAAGGCTGCAGCACATTCGTCCTTTGAGAAGGCGTTGCTTGGGGAAGTGGGTGTGGAAGATGAAGAGGCTGCCGCCCTTGGCTTGGAGCCCGAGGAAGAAGGAGAGGAGGCTGTTCTCGCCCGTGAGACTCTCGAGGACGAAGAGGAAGATGTTGCAGGCTGGGACATGGGTGAAGAGATCAACGTGGAGGAAGATGTCGACTTCGTTAACGTCGACAGTGCAGAGGCCGGCGCAGGCAGCTCGGAGGCTGACCTTTGGGCTCGCAACTCTCCCCTGGCGGCTGATCATGTCGCTGCTGGCTCTTTCGATACCGCCATGCAGCTGCTCAATCGCCAGGTTGGTGCTGTCAACTTCGCTCCTCTCAAAAGCCGTTTCCTCGAAGTATATAAAGCGTCCAAGACTTACCTGCCTGCTAACGCGGGGCTTCCTCCCTTGGTTAACTACGTACGACGCACTGTTGAGGAGACCGACAGTCGCAAAGTCCTGCCCATCATTCCCAAGGATCTAGAGACAATTGCCAACGTCGACCTTCAGGAGGGTTACGCTGCAATGAGGGCGAACAGACTGGAGGAGGGTGTGAAGATCTTCAAGGGAATTTTGCATTCTCTTCTTGTCAACACCGTGTCTTCCGAGGCGGAGGTCGAGCAGGCGAAGAAGATCATCGAGACTGCTCGGGAATACATTCTTGCCATGTCTATCGAACTTGAGCGCCGTTCCCTATCAACGGATAACCCGGAGAACCTCAAGAGGAGTCTCGAGCTCTCTGCCTACTTTACCATCCCCAAGTTGGAGGTTGCTCATCGTCAGCTTGCACTGATGGCCGCAATGAAGTTTGCCTTTGCCAACAAGAACTACTCGTCAGCCCTGAGCTTTGCCAACCGTATGTTGGCCAACGGCGGCTCGGCTAAGCTTCTTGACCAGGTAAGCCATTTGTTTCTCGCAACCCGATACAATACTAATTCAAGTCTAGGCCAGGAAAATCAAGGCGCAGTGCGAGCGTAGCCCGCAAGACAAGATCGACATCGAGTTCGACCAGTTCGCCGAATTTGACATCTGCGCCGCCTCATTCACTCCTATCTACGGCGGTTCTCCTAGCGTGTCGGATCCTTTCACCGGTGCCAAGTATCATGAACAATACAAGGGTACCGTGTGTCGGATATCTGATGTGACGGAGATTGGAGCACCGGCTAGCGGGCTACGTCTGTTCGTTCCCGGTCAGTAGTAAAGATAATGTATTGATGGGTTTTGCAATTGTATTATTTTCCTGATTTTGATTCCAACCCATAAATTATTCCATTGCCGGGAAGAGGCCCTCTGCATTTTAGATGTATGGTTCCGTTGTGGCTTTTTCAATCAGCGACTTTCTTATATCTCAACTTTGCGGTGCCTTCGAATAGAGATGGTACAGACTTAACTGCGTGGAATGATGTCGATAGAGGAAAGTGTGTCTGTTTGCTCTAACAAGCTGGTCTTCCTTGCTCAAAAGTGAGTAGAGTCGTCTATAAGTACAATATGCCAAATATACAATACAGTCAAGAAATATATCCATCTATTGCGTCCACAAATGACTAGTCGCATCTCCCATCCTTCCACCCCGTCCTCCACCTCTCCTCCCAAAACCGACAATCAAACTCCTTCTTCCCCAGTTTCCGATTCACCTCATTATGCGCCTCACACATCCACGTCCCAAAGTCCGCTCGCCCAGCTAACCGCGGCGCATTCCGCCCGCTCGGCTCCGCCATCCACGTCCGGAAGTCCTCCGCACACACCCAGCACGGATACAGGCGCGAGAAAAGGCCTAGGAACGAGCGCATCTCGGTCTGCTGCTCTGCTGAGGCCCGGTCGGGGTACGCGGCTGTCAGGGAGTGCAGGAAGGTCCAGGTTGAGCGGCCCAGTTCCTCAACGTCCGGGGGGCATTCGGTTTGCATCTGCGTTGGTGAAGGGGTAGGGGCGGTGGAGGGTGTTGGGGTTGTTGCTGCTGCTGGGGCGGTTTGGGCTTTGGCTTGCTTTGTCAATGCGCGCCAGGATGCGGCGGAGGTGCAGAGGCGGCATCTATGGTTGTTAGATTCATAATTCATAGCGCGGGTTGTAGGGCATAGATGTAAGAGGTAGGTAACGTACGGTTTCCCATCCTTGTCTAGGATTACCCCGTTGGGCAGTTTGGTCATGCCTGCGGGCACATCGCCGTCGCCATCTTTGCGGGCTGTGGAGGAGCTCGCGGCGGCGGGGGTTTGGTGGGGAAAGAGCGTCTTGGGGAGGCTCAGTTGTGGCTCTGATCCCTGGGGGCGGGGATCTGACATGATGATAGTCGTATACTGCTGTCTAAGTCGGTTTAGGAGGGATGCATAATATGGTCTCGGTGCTGCACTTGAATGCGGAGGATGGCGGAGGAGCAAATGGGTACCTCGATTGAGATGGTACTCTCAGGGCAGACTGCTAACGAAACGAAACTATGCACAGGGAGTACAACCTCCAAGAAAAGCGGATATCTGCAGATAGCGTTAAAGCAAATTCAAGAAGCGAAGATAGAAAGCAGCTTGATGGAAGCTCGGGGATTTCTATTTCTATATCGGCTTTGTCAGCACTATTGTGCCGATAGTCTAATCTAGATAGAGCTCCGCGCGACGATAATCCGCCAGGAATAGCATACTCTGACGTATGTACACTAGTGCTTAACAGCTTGATCTAGTGCTGCGATTAGATGATTATTGATGTTGAGGTGCGCTCAAAGCTTCAACACCATTCAATTCATAGGCTTCCTACCAGTTATCCTTATACATCCGTACCGGTTCGCGCCACGCACTCATTTTATCGTCGCGTCGGAAGCGCGCCGCACCGCAAGCTGTCTATCCGCTATCATCTGTTTTGGTGAAAGTCGACGAAGTCAACCAAAACAAGAATTAGAAGAAAAGCAGGGAAGCAAACAGAATGGCACCTCGATACGCCGTATCCGACTCTGACTCCGAATCGGACTCAAATCAATCAGTGGCGCCTTCAAAACCCTCCGATGCAGCTCTCGAAAAAGCGCTACGCGCCGCGGTGGCCAAGATCTACCGGTCAGGGAAAATGGAGGAATTGACCGTCAAGAGAGTGCGATTGGCGGCAGAGAGAGCACTTGGATTAGAGGAAGGGTTCTTCAAGGGGGATAGTGCGTGGAAATCGAAAAGCGATCAGGTTATCAAGGACGAAGTGGTATGTCATTTGTAACCAGCCGGACTGTCCTAGAGGCCAATGCTCATGGAAGCAACTTACACTTTATAGGAGGTGCAAGACAGGCTTGCACGCGAACCAGCACAGGAGGAGGAAGAAGATGATACTCCCTTGTCTCCCCCAAAGACCGCAAAACCTTCCAAACGCGCAAAACCTACGACTGCCTCTACGCCAAGGAAACGGAGGAAGACAGAAACCTCAGAGCCCGAGGTCTCAGACGTCGGGGAAAGCAGTGCGCCCAGCGACAGCGAGGACGAGGTCAAGGACCTTACCGGAAGAAAGTCAAAAACAAAACAAGAACGCGCGGCAGCCGAGTCTGATGCCGCGGAGGAAGCCGCAGAGACTGAAAAGGTCGAATCGGAGAGTGAAATGTCGGTTGTCCTCGATGAGGAACCGAAACCCAGCCGCAAACGAGCGAAAAGCTCAGAGAGCACGTCGGCGAAAGGGAAAAAGAAGGCCCCCACCAAATCAAAGGACGCTGATCTTGATCCCAATGAAGCTGAAATCAAGCGATTGCAAGGATGGCTGGTCAAATGCGGTATTCGCAAGGTGTGGTCTCGAGAGCTGGCTCCGTATGATACGCCAAAAGCGAAGATCAAGCATCTCAAGAACATGTTGAAGGATGCGGGAATGGACGGGCGTTACTCGGTAGAGAAGGCCAAACAGATCAAAGAGAAACGAGAGTTTGAAGCCGACCTTGCATCGATCAAAGAGGGTGAAAAGCATTGGGGCCGGGGGAGTGTGGAGGAGGAAAGTGACAGCAATCGACCTCGACGGAGACTCAACCGGGCTCGACAGACCCTGGCCTTCTTGGAAAGTGAAGGGGAAGAGACTGATTGATGTCTGAGTGAAGTAATGATAATGATGTCTAGCTTACCCCTAATAACGAGATGCAGGGCAGTATGTACTGTGCAGGTCATGTGCAACTGATTGGGTGAATATACATGCGGCCAAGCAGAAAGGATATAAATACACATATGACTGACAGTTACATAAGTTTTCATGCAGGAAGCTCCTGTGCTGTTAGAATAATATTGTTTCTATAGGAAGCAGGTACACAGCTAAAACCTCACTTTGAAAACCAGGGCCTGGTTGTCGAGGTTGAAGCCGGATTCATCAGCGTACTTGAACCGGCCGAAATTCATGCGTCCTGTACGAGTGAAACAAAGTCAGCATATTTGTGGTCTAGCAGAAGAAACATTTTGTGGAACCTACCATCCTGTGTGATAAAATCATTATCACTGAAGCTAAAGAGGAAATACTCCCTGGCCTTCTTGGAATGCTTATCCTTCTGCCCCTGGGGTTCAACCGGCACAAGAGCCAGACTCTCCCACTTCTCATTCAAAAGACCAGCATCCTGCGCGCCGCCGTTGTGAAGACCAAATTTGGCTAGTTCCGAATTGACGTTGAAGTCCAGGAAGGGGCAGTACTCCGCTGGGGTGATGCCCGAGTCCAAGACACCCTTCGAGCTGGCGATGGATCCGTCCGCGGCGTCATATGTACCCTTCAGATCAGTCGTAGAGTCGGAAATGGAGACGACATCCGCATGCCGGTAGACGGAGAGAGACTCGGACTGGCCGTGTCCGAAGCCGGAATCGCGCGAGAGAACAAGAAAGTCGCCGGTGGGAAGCTGGTGGATCTCCGACTGTGAGGCTACCTTTGCCGCGTCCGATGGATCCTTTTCCGTGTAATCATTGTACTTGGGTAGGAGTACGGCATACTCGTGCTTGTATTTCGGCGTGCCCGAGGAGATGTCGTACTCCAGCAGCCTCGCGGGTTGGCGGTTCTTCTTCTTTGGGCCGCCTTCCTGGTTCAGCGCCGACTGGATCATGGTGTACAGTGTCTTGCCATCCGGGGAGATAGTAAGGGCTTCGAAGCCCTGGTTATTGTTGCGGCCTGTCTTGGGGTCCTCGGGGACAGGCATTTGGTCGGGGGCATAGATGGGCGGACTGGCGGCGCTGAAGCTGATGGTGCCGTTACGACGAGGGAGATAGGCCTGCGGCGGTTGCAGGGCTAGCACCATCCTGCCATGCTTGTTGAACTTATAGACGTAGGGACCGTACTCGTCAGATACCCAGAAGAAGCCGTCCTTGTCAAGGACGAGACCCTCGGCGTCGATTGAGATCCTCTTTCCTCCCTTGCCTGCGCCGCCGAAGCCATCACCCACGTATGTGGCTGCGGGGAGAGGGGGGAAGCCAGGGTACGAGGCATAGCCCGTGGCATCTGCATCAAGGCCTGTGGTAGGCTCGCCATCGGGACCGGTCAGAAGAATCGTGTCGAGGTATTTTAGCTGCAGATTCGGCTTCGATGGATTCTCTGCAGATGCATCTGGTGCCAGCTTGAACGAGATGGCCAGCTTATGGATACGCGACTGGAAATTCATCGTTCCGTTGGTGTTCCTGAAACCGAAGCATATCAGATTTCAAGGCTTCAATGGCCATGATATAAGCGAGCTTACCAGCCACGATCAGGCAAGCAGTATACGATGCCAGAGTACGAGTCACGGCCCGTCTTGCGCCAGGAGTCTTGATCGATAGCGATAGCGCTGCCAATGCCTCCTAACGTATCACCATACTTATCAACCGCGTTGGACGGAATGAATCCGTATCCCGCAAGCCCAGTATACTCGTAGCTTGTGCCCCCACAGGTTGTCTGGTTCACGACACTGCACGAGTTGTCTCGAGTAAGAGCGCCAGCTGTGACTGCGGCTGCCCATGGCAGCACGCTCAACAATGGATTCAATCTCATGATGCCGTCTGCGACTCAAGAGAACCTCTTGACATCCTCGACTGAGGAGAAGAAAGCAGGCGACTTTATACGCTCCATGGTTGACCTTGGCACGCGGGGAGCGTCCCAATCAGAGCAGACGCTGTGGAAGGTGCCTTGCTGTATGTGTCTCTATCGAATAAACAATTGATAATCCCGAAGGAACCGCTTAGCAGTAGCTAGAGATCCGATTCCTCGTGGTGCAAGTAATGACTCGTGGGGAGATTGAGACCCTGGCAGCAGCGTTGAACGTGGTGAAGATCGTCAATCCCATTCGCTCTCTGATAC
The DNA here is from genome assembly GCA_011319215.2 of Scortechinia acanthostroma. Lineage (NCBI taxonomy): Eukaryota > Fungi > Ascomycota > Sordariomycetes > Coronophorales > Scortechiniaceae > Scortechinia > Scortechinia acanthostroma. The sequence continues at coordinate 25,423 of JAABUG020012215.1, forward strand.
GAAGTACAAATGTCCGAATATCTTGGCTGCAGGAAGCCCGATCCCCACCCGGCATTAGCTATCTAGATCATAAAGGGGCGGAGCAGATAGATACTACCATACCAGGGTAATTTCGGGACTAATTTCTAGATTGGATTCCCGTCCATCTAGATAATCCTTAACGTCCTTGCTATACCTCTCTAGTCAAGGTGCGATATAGAGATGTACTACTGTGATGAAGGATGTCTCCTCACAAGGTGCTCCGGTTTTGGACTCTGTTCTGCTAGCGATTCTGTCTGTTCAATACACCCCGTACGAATCGCTGGACACTAGGGGATGGCTCAAAGTTCGTATGTTGAACATCTCAAGCAGGACCATTACCGAAAAAACAAATGACATCAAGTTCAGCGTTACTACATTGAAAGTTTCTTGTCTGTTATGTCCGGAATAATCCGAAGCTTCATCTCGAAGCACCTATTGTACACCAGTTGCCGGGTTCTACTGGTTCCAGGTAGTTGGCACCTTGGGATAGTTCTTCGCATCCAATCCTAGGTCTTCATAAACAGTTTCGTCGCCTGTGTGCGGGTCAGCAAGTTAGCGAAGTACAGCACGGGGGGACTGACCTTTTAGAGATTCGATCCGCTCCTCGTTTTCCTGCTCCAGCTTTTCCAACTCCTCGCCTGGCTGCTCTTCATGTGCCTCCTTCTGACCAGGTTCTGCTGTGGCTGCCTTTCCAAGGTCGTCTGTCGCCGACCCAATCATCAAGAACTGCGCATTGGGATAGTCGATGAATTCAGGCTCCAAGGGAACCCATGGATTGTCTGCAAGCTTTTGGCGGACGCTGCGACGAAGCGGTTAGTTTCTATGCAGTCATGGTACGATGGTCGACTCACCTTTCAGGATATTCAGGCCCTTTGGGAAGCTGTGCGTAGGACGGGCCAGGATATTTCGGGTTCTTCGACTGAACAACCCAACTGCCTCGGCTATGAAGGCCAAAGTCTTCTTGAATTGAGCCCAATTCGTTCGGAATAGTCAAAATGTAGGCCAGGTGAGAGGAACGCTTTCCAGATGTTATGGCGTAGACTCCTTCAGCATATGGTCGCGCTTCTTGAACGCTGCGTTCTCCTCGAGTCGATGTTTCATACTCCTTACCCACCATAAAGCTATCATGGATATCCTTCATAGATAATCCGGCTTTCTCGACGAATCCCATCTCTCTCTCCCTACCCGAAGTAGGAAACTTCTTCTTTGGCAGAATCATCAAGCGACAGCGTGCGTCCTTGTCGACAGTGCCTTGGTTGGCGTCCAGCACTGCACCAAGAGGAGTCGGACGTAAAACAAAGAAACTTCGGGCAACATCCTTCACACCGTGGGGATCCTCCACATTGACTCGAGGGCGGAAGAAGAAGTAGATGACTCCCTTTTCGAGAATGTTGGAAGGTACGATGTCTTCTCGTCCTTGCGACTTCCTGATTCCGGCCTCAACCCCTTCAGCTGGCTTTTCTTCTGGTTCTGCATGTAGTTCTGTTAGTGTTTGCCGAATACCTCCACAGATTTTATTACCTTTGGCGCCTTTCTCTTGATCCTCTTTCTCGGCTTCACGAGGTTCTGGGGCAGCTTCTTCCTTTGCACCTTCCTTGGGCTCTTGTTCGTGTTTCTCTGCTCGCTCTTCAGGCTGTTCACTGAGGTCTAATTGCTGTTAGCACTGATGCGGCGTAAGAAGTTCCATTAAATGTTGGTCATACGTCTTGCGGCTTTTTCCTGTTCCTCTTTCTCGTCCTTTGCACCAGGTCCAGGGACTGCTTCCTCCTTCACCTGCTCTTTCTGTTCTGGCCGGCCTTCCTCCTCTTGCTTCTGCTGCTCCTGCTCCTGCTCCTTCTTTTGTTTCTCATGCTCTGGCTCGCCGTTGACTTTCTTTCCCCTCTTCGGTTCTGGCCCCTTTTCGGTGGTTTCCTTGCGCTTTGCTGGGGCGGTCCTCTTTGGCTTGATATCACTGGTGCTTGTGATGGCCTCCTTCGCTTTCTGAGCGGCCTGGCGCGACGATGTTCTAGTGGCCATTGTGACAGGATTGTGTTTGCTCGCGGTGGAGAACTGGGCCAATTGCGCGGATGCGAGATGTCTTGATTAATGCGACGGATTTGCGAGTGATCATGGAGGATGACAAGCACTGCAAAGCTGAGAAGCGACGACATCAGTCGGCCCCAGTCGGAGTGAGTGACCGCAATGAGAGCTGTCTGACGTCATAGAATATTCTCAACCTCTTCGGGACTAGGGTGAGGTAGTACGATGTGTTGTCACGTGATTATGGAATGACTGAATGACCAACATCACTCCGATTCAAGGAATATTGGAGTAGTATGCTATTTATGTGTAAATCAATCTATGTCCATTTCATCACTGACGTTAGGTTTATTGCTCGCGCTTGTCCCGCTCGCATCCGTGGACTGCGGACTCAGACTGAGGCTTGCAGGCGAATCGGTTTCACTCGAGCTGCGAGGTGAGAGAGTACTTCTTAGGCCATCTTTGGGGCGCATGCTTCGTCGTCGTACTCTCTTTGGGCTGGCACTGGGTCCGTCGTACTGGATATCGGGAGCTGCCTCATAGACTTGTCGTCGACCAGACCCGCCTCCTGCCGAGAGGGTCGGTGTTTTCCTCTTCCTTCCTCTCTTGTGGCTCGAACGGTGCCGCGAGTCAGGATGATCCGAGTCGCAGTGCAGATCTTGCATTGAGTCCACCAATTCCCCTTGCCACGGTTCGGCATCATTTGGAGAGGCCGAGATGGCAAGTCTAGGGACGGGCCTAGGAGCTTCATCCTCTGGTTCCTCAATTGCGTACGGTTTCACCACCTCGATATCGCCGTCGTATCCCGAGTCGCGAGATGAAACATCCTCGATGTTCACGTCTTCCGAAGCTGCGAAGCTGCCTGGTTTGGTAGTCGAGCTTGAATGGCTGAATTTTTCATGAGTTTCCGGACTTCTTTGGTCGTTGGCGGGCATTTTGAATCAAACCAGGAGTATCTCTCGGTTCGAGAGTGTCCTTCTCATGTCCAACATAAAAGACATCGATATTGATCTTCAAGCCACAATCCATACAGTTCCAGACAGAAATGAGCGGAATAAGAGTTAATTAGAACCCTTAGAAAATGATAGTGACATAATTGAGGTCGTGAGATATCTGAAGCTTCGACCAGTTGTTGATAGTAAGATAGTCAACTTGAATTGCGGAGCGAAACTCCACTTTACTGATATCGAAATTCCACTTCTATTCTCGGCGCTTATTGGCTGACAGGAGCCAGCCATCTCGCATCTAGATGGCCAACATTTAGAAGCCTTGAAAATCAGGCCTAAATATGCCATTCTCTACCAAAATCAGAGAAGGTAGTAGGGAATAATAGCTATGTAGGAATAGCCAATTACCGTTAAGGGTTGCATAGAACGATTCATTAGATGGAATGCTAGCCGCGAGTGACAACGACATATACACTTCAAAGTCAATGACGCCTATTCTCATTGGGCAAGTATCTCCGTATTTCAAAACTTGAAGCGCCATACTCATTGATAACCTCGAAGAACTCAGGCATGGATTCGAAGTGCGGAATGGGGCTGAGACGATTGGAAATGGCAATTTCTCTGCAAGAAATGCTTCGCATAGCATGATAACAGTGCAGCGTAGGGGAAAACGAATTTAATCTTTCACAATGTTGATCGCGCGTAGTATGTCATCAAGTGACCATCCAGGGCCACCGGGCACAATCTCAGCCCACACTTCTTCTGGAATGGACTCCTCAGGACTTAGCAAGCTCCAGTTAGGGCTTGGTTCGGGCCTGATCCATTTGAAGTCGTCCACTTGACTCCAGCGGTCTTCGTTATCCGGACGGTCGTGGTCCAGTGCCTGCGAACATGAGTATAAGTATTGAAATGGTCTTTAGCAGAGAGAGAACACTTACATATGCCCTGGGGATCCTGCCAAACCGAATGTTGGTGCAATCTTCGATGATTGGGTTGCTGGAGCTGCTCAGGTACACGTCCACGCCAGTACAGTTGTGCATGCGGAATTGGCGACAGGACACCACTATGACGCTATTTTTGACGCCGGTTACATGTGCTGGCCCATCGATTTGGCCACAGACCAACAAGCTTTCGTCGACATCCTTGACTGTGAGACTGGCATATGGCTTGCCGTTTGCAGTGGGTATGGACATATCAACGACGCAATGGTGCAAAGATGTAATAGATGCAGGTACAGCCGCTGTGGAGCCTGATGCAGGAAGCATAATATGGAGACCATAATGATCGTTTACGGAGACAGACGACACAGCCGTGGCCTCGAAGGCCTTACCCTTATGGGAGTCTTCTTTGGATTTCGATTCAGTTTCACTAATACCCGAGGAAAAGGCAGGAACAGACGTCGGTGCGACTTCTGGCCGGTGGGACTGAAGAGAATCTGGTTCGTACAAAGGTGTAGATGGGTAATTGGGCGTTTGGCCCTCGGAGGAATTGACCGAAGACGTGCCTGGGGAGAGATAGCCGGGTAGACCCCCGTGGCCTTGGGCAACTAGTTCGGCCGCGTCTGATAGCGAGACAGCGGATGCATTCTTCTTGGTCTTGAAGGTAAATTTGGGGCGTGGCTCAAACGCAGAGCGTGTCTCGGCGAGCTTGTCCTGAAGTGCTTTGATGGCCTGACAAGACAACAACGATCAACCAGGCACACACTTAGACTATGATGGTCATTGCCCTACCTCTGCATAAACACGTTGATCATATGTCGGGATATAGCTTGCTGCATCCTTGACCTCATTAGACAATCTTGCAATGCCAGCCAGGCAATGGTCGGTTGCATCTGTCCGTTCCCCTCCTATGAGAGACGTGTCTGCCAGACGATCCATCTCTTCTTGAAGTGCTACAGTACTTCGACGTCAGATTATCCTAGTAACGAACGTAAAAGGACAATACCACAGAGACATACCGGTGATCTCATGTTGGAAGTAACGGAAGAAGCGTTCCTTCAGGGGGATCTCGGATTTCAGTACGGTCTGGTTCTCGGCCTGCGATGGCCGGCGCGACTGATCGAACTCGAAAGCGGGCTGCGACATTGTTGGTAGAGTGATGAAAACAATTGAGAGCAGAGTGATGTGGAGAAGATATCATGTGTCGTCGGTTTCTCGGGAATCTAAGGTAGTGTGCGAGAGCCGGGGATGTAGTGATGACGTCGCCCGAAGGATTCCACCGTCAAGCCAGTTTAAGTGCACACAACTCAGCAATAAAAGCTCCAGGTAGGATTTGCCGGGCCGCTAATAAAGTGGTAGGGACATGAGATTGCAATATAACTGCCTGTGTGCCTGAGGAGGAAGAATAAGTCGAGTATTAGTACAAAAGCTCAGTTACACCAATAAGGGTGGAGGGGCAATTGAGTGTCCGCATGCTCTGATCTATTGTCTGATGCTTAAGCTGATCACCCAATGACCGGATCTGCAGATATTCTCTCTAACGTGTTTACTCACCTAGAATGGCAAGCTAACGTTGTAGCTCTGGACTTCCAGACATCAAGTGTTTATGCCTCTGTCGTCCAGAAACATCCCAAACATTGCAACTCTCCATAGCTAGCTCATCATATGCAGGCTAGTGGTGACGTCGATCATCCCCAGCATTCCACGGCTTTCGGAGAATTGCGCATTCCGGGAAAGACAATTCCCCTTTCTAGCCATTTGTGGTATAGCCTGCTGTTCCGTATGTCACCACCTGACTTCCTCTTTGAGCGACTGTCAACATTCTTTCACTGTACAAATAGCAGAGCTCCTTTCATGACTCTATCAGCAGCTAATTACAAGAGCACTGTTCCTGATCACGCAGGGAGCTAACTTCTGCGACATCTTTGTCACATCAATATATGTTCCTATAAATAATGGCATAAATCCCAGACTACCACCGCTTTGCATGACTGCATCGCCCAACCCACATATTGTTATGTTGCTGACAGTTCCGCCATGTCAGGTCTTCGAACAGGCGTCATTGCCTCCATCTCCGCAACTGTCTGGCTTGAAAGTGATGAGTTCTGTCTTCGCTGCGTTGGGAAATTCCCCGCTGGGAACCGTTCCACAACTAGACGGTCAAAGTCTGGGCGCAGGTCAAAATCATTAATTGTCTCGGTACCCTCACTGTATCGGATTGCTCTGAGTGATAATTTACCATCCTTCACCCAAAAGGCAAGGATCTCATTTTCCTGTGGGAAGGACAGAGTCAAATTCCCAGGTTTGAAAGCAGCGAGGCTTATCTTGGTCGAAGCTTTCTTTAGTGGATATGGTGTGAGGACAGTGTTGGCTTTGCACTCGCACATATACATCTCACCAGCGCCATTTGCCATGACAAACCGTGTTCCTGAAGGCGACTGTGCCGCATGAACAATCCTGATACTGAGCGGATCGCTGACGATGTTCGGGTCAGCAAGAGAAACTAGCATTGGAGATTCTCTTCCCAAGAAGGCTGTCATTATAACAGCGAAATGGAAGCTGTCGTAGAAAACACACGTGAGGTCTCCATCATTTGCCGTCCACTTTAGTAGTTAGCACCAAAGCCTCGATTATCGCTCAAGTGATACCACTCACGGATGGAAGTCTGAACGACCTTGACTTGTCAGGCGTGATTATCCATTGTCCAGCATTCCAGCCCCAGACATCGACATAAGCGCAATGATCGCCCAGGTGGGTTGCTACAACAAGGTGCTTTGCATCGACGGAGAATTGAATTTTTCGCTCAATAAGCGCCTTTGGTCTGGGCTGCTGGTTGGCATATTGTCCATCCCTTGAAGGAGTTGCCGCTCCAGATGGCTGTTCTTCCCCAAGCAACGGGTATTTATCCAAGTGCTCGCCCAATGGAACTCTTCGTATAGCTCCTGCTCCGACCTCATACACTCGCACCTCTTCCCTGATAGTGAAGGCGAGAAACCTGTCGTTACGCGATATGGTCATACATATAGGTGGTATGGACTGATTCTGAAGTCCAGTTTCAATCGTCAGGTACGCATCTGCGATCGTGCCAGTGCTGTCGAATATTAGCAGCTCGAGATGCTAGGAACATGTTAGCAAGCCGAAAGAGTCAAAAGGCTCAACAGGGCTGGTGGAATTGAGACGTAAATACCTCTCCAACCGCGGCGATCACAGCGCAACGTTTGTCGCCGGCTGCAGCATATTGAACCCCAGACACGTCGTATCTGTGGCACTTGCTCCTCTGCCCCTCCCCAGTCGAAAGCTCAAACCGCATGACCCAGCTGGCACCCACTCCCCATAGGAGGAGAGTTCGTCCTGTCGCGGAAAAGCAGGACCGTGGCTGCCTCGGTAACTTCTGCTTGGTGGAACCTTTTCTGAATAGTGACGCCCCGCTTGGGAAAGGTATCTTCACGCTTTTGAGCTCCCTAGAAAGACTCCTACTGCCCTGTTTTTCGCGCAATTGATCAGCAGAGCCATTCGATGAGAGTGGACTAATCAGCTCCGTGACGGAGGTATCCGTATCCTTTGTCATAAGATCAGTGAAGCCGAAGGTGCGTGTTATGGGCGAAACAGGGCTTTTGGAGAGATCACTAGGGTCTAAGCTGGCAGTATGACTGGTCGAGCTAGACTGCGATGTCGTATCTCTGGAAGCAGAGTCTGCTATAGAATATCGTCTATTGCACTTTGACTCGGATACATCTTGCAATGCAGTTGAGACCTGTCCCAGCGGTTTGATCATGCGGGCATGCTGAATTCGAATATCTCCGGGGCATAGCGGGCAAGAAATGTTCAACGTCAGAAACTCTGGGTTTTCCTGCAAATGCTGGTGGAAACGTTAATTGGGACGGAAAAGGTAAGCTCTTAACGAGCCCACATTCGCATAGCGGGGTATCAATGCGTCTGAGAAACGTGAAATTCATACCTCATAGAGGATGTCCTGGCTGGTCAATTGCTCTTCGAGGAGTGCTTTGGGAACCATGTGAACTGCAGGACAGTCAACAGCATACAGAATGCTGGTCCGCTTGTCCCCGCTCTGAGGCCGAGCCCCAGGATCCGACAACGAAGCATTCTGAAGCCACTGGGTCAGATGACGCTGGTAATCCTGGGATATTGACTCCAGCTCCCCATTGCAGTCCCACATCTGAACTCGGCGATTGATGAGCCATCTGACAAGAAGCCCTAGAGAATCTTCCAGAACGCCTCTAATGCGCAAGAGTCGCGTCCAGCTGTCCCTGATGCGCCGCGTTTGTAGCGGCGGCTGTCCCTCAGCGTTATGGCTCAATATGAGAGTTGCAAGGACCTGAAGAGATGGTGCAGAAAATTCATCGTCGAACGCTGCCATCACAGTCCTTACCAGCTTTTTCCGCGTCTCTTGAGCTTGCGCAAATGCCTCTTCCACCTTACTTGCGGCGACATGGGAATATCCTTGCTCTTGCGAGATACGGCGACGATCAACATGACACTGGATAAGCGCAAACTCGGCGGCACTTATGATATCGAACAGTGTACAAAACGAGGTTAGACGGTCCGTCTTGTTTGCGACAATGCCAGTCAACAGATCTGTCATGAGGGTTTCAGGGGCTATTGAAAAGGGATACTGTCGTCAAATTAGCTAAGTTTGTTAAGTGACGAGAACGGTGACACTAACGAGTCCTGACGCGAAAGATGGAAGAGACGTATTATTGGAGACCAGTAGAGCGTCCTGCTTCTTTGACAAATCTGGAGAACCAATCTGATCTATGGCTCGCGGTAATAGGTCCATGATCAGATAGCTTTCCGCACTGGATAAATCGGGATGGTGCCATGCTCCCCTCATCGCCCGCTCCAGGTTGAATCTCAGTTCGGGTGGAATGGCGTCACCACGCAACAGGAGCAGTCGAATCCCACCAAGTAGAACTTGCGCAATGAAATGACGATGTCGAGCGAAGTCGGGAGGCGCCGGGGTATTAGACGGGAATAAGTCTGATTTGACCCGGATCAGGTACATAAGGGTTGAGAAAATCGCTTCCGAAGGCAAGAGGTACGGCAGAAAGTAAGGATGACAATCGTGCACATTGGTCAAGCCCTGCAGATAAGCTCGCTGTAAGTCGAAGATGGCATTGATCCAAAGCACAGGTCGTATAAGCGGTTCGATTCGAGAAACATCATCTTGCATCTGGAATACAGCCAGCTCTGCCGCATGTTCGCCGATGATCTCCCTTAGAATGTTGCCTACATCACGACGACCGAGCTGTTCCCACACTGCTGCCACAAGCGGATGTGACATGGAGAAGGCGGGGCTAACAGTCCTGCGGGACTTGAATGCTAGAAGGATTTATCGCATTCAAAGCGCTTCATCAGCGGTCTTCCCGCTTGGGGCAAGGATGATAACCTTATTGTTGATAGAAAGCAGCGATGGATTTATCGAGTAGATGGAAATGGAGAAAATGCCATTGCCAGCATCTTGACAGGCGATGACAGCAAACGGAGACCAATGTGATTCTGTGAAAGGTCTGAGGGCGTTTGCTGCAGCGTGTTCTTTCCCGCTGATGCGAGGCTGCGTTGGTGTCTTACACTGCTGATATTGCCTGGCCAGTCAGAATCCGTGCTGTTTGCGCTGAGGAATCTTCTGCATCGCCAATTACAACCAACCACAAGTATTCGCTTCAATTGCCGGATGATCGTCGGCGCCCTCTGCAATTGTGTGGTTAATTTCCAGGTCGCTCGACTGTCAAGTTTGACGTGGCACAAATTGCAGGGAAGCACGAACTTAGCCGTTGTCTGCAGAGATGCAGATAAGAAACTAGACAATCGCATTATTGACAGTAAAGTTGTTGCTCGTCCGAATTGAAGACGTTTAGTCACAGATGAAACATGCTTGTAGCGTTCATAACCTCAGCCAAGCGTGGTGGAGTAGCTGAACAAATGAGGGTTGGGAAAGGCTTCATATCTTCGGAGACGTTTAAGGTAAGAAGATTAAGCCACCAATTCTTACAGAGTACCCCGGTATCAATCTGTCGGCTTAGTAACCCAGATTGCGACAATGAAGCTGCATTTCTCTTGCGAGCTATCCGCAATTATTATGATGGATATTTGGACGAAAGACTATGAAACATCGGCACTTTCAACCTGCCGAAAATATACCTGCCCTTCGAAACCCCGCAAACGTGAACATCACACTAGCAGTTCGTCTTCAATGATTTGATGAACTGTGTCATACATTAACGCGTACTCCATAGAGTCTACGATCATTCTCCCAGCAACAGCACCAGCCCTCTTCACTTGATTCTTTCTATGTGTTGCACTCACTGGATGCTACCAAAGGTGTGTTGCACCATCGTTCACTCCTCTATACCAAGGTTAAGCTTTGGTGGGGGCATCCAGAGGAAAATACGCTTCCTTCCTGCTTGAGACCAAGACCAGTACTTCGGCAGGGTCGCTGCATTCCCCTAGGCCTTGAAAGCTTGGATATGACCTGAGTTCTCCGTAGTCTCTGAGCAAGTAAGTGATTCCTTCAGACGTTGGGCTTCAGATCATTGACGATGTCAGTGTTTATTAACGCAGTATACATAAGTAATATGAAGCTGTTATGCCAAACTATCGCTATGACCCATACAGCTTCGTGTCACTATATAAACTTTGCGATCTGTTCCACGTCTCAACAGGTGTAGGTAATGAGAAGGAGGGAGATTTTTTGAGTTCACTGCTGATGACCACAGTAACAGAAACAGACAGCAACTCCGAAAATATTCCTGAGGAGATATTCAATGGCCAGTAAGCTGGTTGCTTAGATAGAGTCAGGTACCTATGTACCTATCTGGGTACGAGAGGTACATAGTTGGTGATAGCAATCCTAATAGATGGGCGATCATCTGCCAAAATGAGCCTAGCGGGCAATCAGGTCCAAATGTCCAAACAAGAAAAGCACGATCCACTTAAACCGTGGGTCAGTCATCCTTTTTATGGACTATGACTGGCTGCAATCTGATCATCCCTTGCTTTCCGATTACCCAAATTGGCCATTGATAGATGCTCAATAGGGATGAGAATGAGAAGCATATGCCGCTACCCGGCATGGATGCACCGCCCTGATCCTAACCGCGTCAAGCGAAACCCTGGCGATGGCGTTCTCACCTCCAGGCTACACCTTTAAGCTTTCTACTTTCGTGTCTCTGGTAACCTGAACAAAGAAATCAGTCATCGCATCCCACTAAGTCACAGGCTAACTCAGGATCTTCTCCGAGAAAAGGCGCAGGCTGCGACAATCGTCCTTCTGGCACCAGAATACTGGCTACAAGTAGTCACATTCCCGCCTTGGTGACGCGATGGCTGACCTTGGCATGCACATTTTCCCTCCGGAGTTGGGGCCCCTAAAACGAGTGATTGACAGTAGAGAGACCATCAGTACTACAGTACAAGTAGGTACAGTGTACACGAATGAGTTTGCGCCTCGCGTGTACATGCACAGGTGCTACAGTTCTAGGACGATCCGTGCCGTTTATCTGCTAATGCGCAGGAGACGCGGAATTCTGGCTTCCCTCTTATAAGTGACAGATAAACTAAGGGTCGCCGTTTGCTTATCGCCTGTGTCTCATCGCTATATTGCCATCTAGACACGCGATTTCACTGTCTCTCCCATGGCCCCATTGACGTTCGTGATAGGGATCCTATCCCTCTGTATTTCCTGCCTTCATCTTGGTGCAGCTGCAGAATCCGCGTACGCGGTCGTTGAGCAGCTCAAAAATGTGCCCGACGGCTGGATAAAGCGCGATTCAGCACCGGCGTCTGAATTGGTCAGATTTCGGCTGGCTATGAACCAGGAAAGAGCCGCCGAATTCGAGCAAAGGGTCATTGATATGTCGACACCGGGCCATTCGAGCTATGGACAACATATGAAGCGTGACGACGTCAGGGAATTCGTGCGTCCGTCCGAGGAGGCCTCAGACAAAGTGCTTTCCTGGCTAAAGTCAGAGAATGTGCCTGCTGGCTCGATCGAAAATCATGGCAACTGGGTCACTTTCACGGTCCCTGTCTCACAGGCGGAACGTATGCTAAGAACGCGCTTCTACGCGTTCGAGCACCCGGAGACAGATACGACGCAAGTCAGGACGCTTCAGTATTCCGTTCCCGATGACATCTACCCTTATATTCAGATGATCCAACCGACGACCCGCTTTGGAGGACCGGTCCGGCACAATCGGCAACCTCTTTTTCAGGGAACGGTTGCTAGCGAGGAAGACCTGGCGGCGGATTGCTCCAAAACCATAACTCCGGACTGCCTTCGCGAATTGTACGGGATTTATGATACCAGTGCCGATCCCGATCCCCGCAACAGATTGGGAATTTCCGGATTCCTGGATCAATGGGCACGCTATGAAGATTTCGAGAGTTTCATGAGCTTGTATGCACCCGATGAAACAGACTTCAACTTCACTGTGGTCGAAATCAATGGCGGTATCAATGTGCAGAACTCGATTCTAAGCAGTACCGAAGCCAGCCTAGACGTCCAGTACGCCTACTCTTTGGCGTATAACACGCTTGGAACCTACTATATAACGGGAGGCCGAGGACCAGTTGTTGGTCAGTCGGATCCAAACATGTCGACCAACGAACCTTACTTGGATCAACTTCATTACCTTCTTGATCTCCCAGACGAGGAACTCCCCGCCGTTCTTTCAACCTCCTATGGCGAAGACGAGCAATCCGTCCCGGAAGCATATGCCAACGCAACTTGCAATCTCTTCGCACAGCTCGGCGCACGCGGTGTGTCGGTTATCTTCAGTAGCGGTGATTCGGGCGTCGGTACAACATGCATAACAAACGATGGAACCAACAGGACCCGGTTCCTGCCTGTCTTTCCAGCAACCTGTCCATTTGTTACTGCTGTTGGCGGTACATCCGGTGTCCAACCCGAGAAAGCAATTGGCTTCTCTAGCGGAGGCTTCTCAGATCGCTTTCCGCGTCCGTCGTATCAGGATTCGAGCGTTCAAGGCTACCTAGAGCATCTCGGAAGCAGATGGAACGGGCTATACAATCCTAGCGGGAGAGGTTTTCCTGACGTTGCCGCTCAGGCCAGTAACTTTATCATCATTGATCATGGAAGAACTTTGAAAACAGCCGGCACAAGGTCCGTTGTTTGTTGAGTCGCTCTTGAAAGCTTCGAGCTAACCATTGTTGTAGTGCATCCGCGCCTGTATTTGCTGCCATCGTCTCGCGATTAAATGCAGCCCGACTTGAGGATGGTTTGCCAAGACTAGGATTCTTAAATCCATGGCTCTATTCCCTCAACCAGACAGGATTCACAGATATTGTTGATGGTGGCTCATGGGGTTGCTATATTGGCACCAGCAACGAACAACTGGTTCCCCATGCAAGCTGGAACGCAACGCCAGGATGGGATCCTGTTACTGGGCTGGGAACGCCCTTTTATAATACTCTGGTAAAAGTAGCCACGAGCCGTTAAAGTACCTTGTTAAGAGGGAGACAAAGACTACCTAGTAATCTGATAAGTTAGCATACTATTTCCTAAACCCCGAATGCCTTGTAATCTCCCAAAGCATCCTCCCCTGCCTAACCATTCAGGCTGTGTATAGCACCCAGACAATATCTGCACCGAAGCGGATACAGAGCCATAATACTACCAAAAGAATGACAGGTATTGTGAACTGGCAAGAATGGTTTACCGTAGGCACGTCGAAGTTGAACAAGTCATTTTAACCTTGTCCACCGCCAGAAAAGATACGTCAGATCACGTGATATTGTTGACCGCCCGCCAAGAGACGACTGTCGCTGGACGGCTGGAGAAGCTCTGGGAGCTGACAGCACCATCAACCAACCTCCGTCTACATCATCAAACTGCTTCTGTACTCTTTCTTCTCGTTCCATAGACTCTGAACGTTCCCAATAGAATCATTGCGACCCGACATATACAATATCAAGAAGACGTTCCTATCATGGCAGACGGCGCCGAGCTCCGGTCCATCGTTTCAGAGCTCCAGAATGCTCTCAACCGCAAGCAGCCCGATGCTGCCAATAACCTCCTCAGCCGAGCAAAGCGAACCCTTCTCCTTCAGAATGCATTGATCCCCACACCTTCCACACCATCTGAGCTCATTCCGCTTGCTCGTGAAGTTCTGGAACTAGGAGCCCTTGCCTCCATCCGACAGACCGACGCCCAAGGCTTCACGAGATATTACCAGCAGCTGCAGCCCTTTTACGACCTTGAGAGGAGTGGCACGGGCTCTGCGAATGTGGATACTAGGTCTAGCCAGCGGAGCAAGATCACAGGTTTGTATCTGATGCTTTTGCTGAGCATGGGTGATAGCACTAGTTTCCACACGGTGTTGGAAGGCTTGGTTGAGGAGGCGAGTCTACAGGGCAAGCGCGTGGAGGATGACCTGTACATCAAGTACCCCGTTGACTTGGAGCGGAGCTTGATGGAGGGAAGTTATGATAAGGTGTGGAGGGAGACCAACTCGGAGAGAGTGCCTTCGGAGGACTTTGCTCTGTTTTCTAACGTGAGTCTATCTTCTTCCATGAAATTTGTTCTTTTGGTCTACTGTTGGACAATTCTGATATTCTGTGATTGATAGGTCCTTGTTGGAACCATCCGGAGTGAAATCGCGGACTGCTCCGAGAAAGCGTATCCTTCGCTTCCAATTTCCAACGCCAAGAATCTTTTGTTCCTCGACTCTGAGGGAGCTGTGATTGATTTCGCTCAGCAGCGAGGGTGGGTTCTCCGTGACGGACGGATATACTTCCCAGTCGAGCCCGAGGCGGCGGCCCGGTCCGAGAAGGACATCTTGGTAGCAAGCAGCACGGTCATCGAGAACACAATAGGCTACGCTCGCGAGTTGGAGACAATTGTCTAGTTGTCTCTTCCATTTGCCTTTTGAATCTTTTCCGGTTCCGGTGGGGTTGTATTTGTATACCTCTCGCTTTGCATCATGAATTCTGTTGGAGCGTTATCTCTCACGACAAATAAATTCCTTTATTTTACGCCTTTGATTGAAAAGGTTGGTCCGTCTGTAGATCTACTCTCCATACACAAACTCTTCGGTCGTAGAAACTGCTGGAAACACAAACCAGCTCCGATATATCCTTGCCTTCCAAGTCGTATCCCCCCTCCGCTTTCCACACATCAGATGCATAATTCATGCTCTCATGCTCCGTAAACTGGGCCAAGACATTGATAGTCCATTCGAGTTCCGAGTCATCTGTCCCCTGAGGTCTCCCCGTCACCGCCACCACCCTCGTCCCCGCATGCATACAGCTAGCAAGGATCAGAAACCTCCACCCCTCGCCCTCCGTCTCCGACGCAGGTCTTTGCTCGGTCTTCAACAGCTGTAATCGCCAGACACCGCCCCCAAGGCATTCCTCAGCGAGCACCTGGCCCCTACGTGTGGCATGGTAGACACGCAGGTACTCATCATAGCTACCGGTGACCAGCAAGGGCGCGTCTCCGCGAAGCGGAAGAGGCAGGGGGAGGATACTCGTTACCCCCGCCGTATGGTGACGCGCACGGTCGTCGTAGTCGAGGACGAGGGGTGCCAGAGGCTCTTCTTCTTCGGCTTCAACTGCTGCTCGTCCTCGTGCAGCGAATTGGCGTGTATGCAGCGAGCCGAAGTCATCTCCTGTGAAAAGGTAGGGAATACTGGGTTCCTCAGGTCGCGATGAGGGATCGCGGAGTGACGCCAGAGCCACGAACCATACTTCGATGGGCTGGTTTGCTTCGAATGTCCCCAGTTGGGTAATGTTGGATTGCTCTGTTAGGGCTGCCTCTGCCTTGTTGGCGGAGAGGGTGCCATAGACGCTTGTCCTGCCGTCGGAGAATGTGACGGCGAATCCGTCTTGCTCGGGCCGTGGGAACCAGTTCTGAGGCGTCCAGGCTAGGAACAAAGCCGGGGTTGAGGGATCCTCGTGGACGGGTAAAGTCCATAGATGGCTGATGGTGGGTTCGGGGTCGGGTGAGACTTTGAAAAGGGCCACGGATGCGGCGCTTGTGGCGATGGCGAGGATGCTATGGTCTCTCGGGTGGAAATGAAGATCAAAGACAGCGTATGGCAGTGGTAGTCTCTGAATGAGAGAGCTGAGTGTGGTATAGCCTCCAGTCAGCCTGGAACTTAGGAGGAAGATGATACAGGTCTCACAGTTCATTGTTCAGGGGATCGAGGTGCCATAATTGAAGGCTACCAGTCTTCGTCTGCTGCACGTTTCCATCATCGTCTTTGTTCTCGGATAGCAGATATGTGCCTATGATCAAGTTGTTTGGTGCTGCAGGGCAAAATTGAAGACAGCTTGGTGGTTGGTCGAGGAAGACCGTCGCTGCAGAACTGGGGTGCTGAGGAATTGATACCATCCTCTTGAGTTATTATATTGTTTACTTTACCCAATTTTCGCCTCTTAACACCCACAGGCTTTGTTCAAGCTTTCCCCTTGGAAATGGTGTTTACAGATCGAGGATGAGGTCAAAGTGTGGGCGGTGAAAATATATGGAGAATCCTGATAGCATACTGCCTTATTTGTCTCTACCTCTCTAAACAACTGTGACTTTGGTTCCATCCTTGCTACCGATGAAACTATACAGCTTCGGCCACAACGGACACGAGCTTATCCCTTATCGCAATGGATGATATCTCCATATTATTCTTTGGTTTGACTTACCCCGCACTGCAGCCTGGTTTGAATTATTAATATCGGGGGACATACTGCCTTAAAACCCCGCGAGTATATATATCATCGTAATGTAGAGTCTCAGATGAAGCTTACTGCTTAACTACCTTCCCTACATCGACCACCATGTCTGTCCCATTCAGCCAGCTTCCTTCAGCAGCAACCATCTCCCCAACTCCCTTTCGAGTAGCTTTTCCAGACGAACAGATAACCGAGTTGAAGACCCTGGTGAAGCTCGCTAAGATAGCTCCGCCTACACTCGAGAACCAGCAACAGGACCGTCGATATGGTATCACATCCGACTGGCTGACTGCCATGCGAGAGAAGTGGTTGAACGACTACGATTGGAGGGCCACTGAGGCCCGTATCAATAGCTTCCCTCAGTTCACAACCCAGATCGAGGACATATCGTTGCACTTCGCAGCTTTGTTCTCGGAAAAGAAGGACGCCATCCCCGTGATACTCCTTCATGGATGGCCTGGTAATGCGTAATTGCCCTCGCTTATTCCGTCCGTGCTTATAGAAGTAATATAGGTAGCTTTCTCGAGTTTCTCCCCATGCTTCAACTGTTCAAGGAGGAATACAGTCCGACCACATTGCCGTATCACTTGATCGTGCCTTCGCTTCCCGGCTACGGGTTCTCGTCTGGCCCACCCTTGGACAGGGAGTATAAGAGCCATGACGTGGCACGAGTGATGAACCAATTGATGAAAGGGCTTGGTTTCGGAGGCGGCTATATCGCTCAGGGAGGAGATATCGGTAGTCGCATCGCGAGGGTGCTGGCAGTGGATTTCGAGAGCTGTAAAGGTCAGTTCGAAGTTCATTCCTTCAATTCTAATGTATACTGACGACGCTGTAGCGGCTCACCGTGAGTTTATTTCTTCCGTGCCTGTCTGAGGTGGTGCCAACAAGCAACAGTGAACTACTGTACTATCCCACGCCCCGAGGGCTGTTCTGATGACAGCCTGTCTGCTTCTGAGAAACGCGGAGTGGAGAGGCTGAATGCCTTCATCACAACTGGGGTAGCATATGCAATCGAACAAGGGACCAGACCAAGCACCATAGGTCTTGTCCTGTCTACCAACCCCATGGCTCTGCTGGCGTGGTAAGCATGACGACGCTCAAAATCTCAACCTCCCCCATTAAACCGCGTGACTAGGGTTGGAGAGAAATTCCTCGATTGGGTCGATGAACCTCTTCCTTCAGAGACTATCCTAGACTTTGTCTCTCTGTACTGGTTTACCGAAACATATCCGCGGGCCATCTACTTTTACCGCGAGGTTTGGGGCCCAGATCCAATGGAGTAGGAGGGATGCTGATACTATGTCGAACAGGACTTTCCTCATAGAAAATTCACCTCTGAACTGAGTACACGGTGGTTCATTCAGAAACCATTTGGTTTCTCCTATTTTCCGATGGAACTTTATCCGGCTCCAAAGACCTGGGTGGCCACAACGGGAAATTTGATCTTCTTCAAGGATCATCCAAAGGCGTGTACCTTGATGTCCATTCTATCCATCCAACCCGCTAACTCTCTCATTCAGGGTGGCCATTTTGCGGCGCTTGAGCGACCACAGGACCTGAAAGCAGACTTGACCGGATTCATTGACCAGATTTGGCAAAGCATTGCGGCGGCGAAGTGATAGACAGAGCTCATCATGTCGAACAGAAGCAAGCCTCAAGCAATTTGCTTCAATTGACGTTATTCAGTACGCCGTAGCATGTTGTCACCTGTTTCCACAAGTATAGAGCTTCAGTGAGAACACAGCATCCTGTGAGCTGATCAGGTGGGCAGACATAGTGAATAGGGTCAGCCACACTTGCAATATGGTGCCGCTCAGCCTAGTATGCCCCTGGCTGAAAGGGAAAGAACGATGCAGACAAAGCCAGCTGTGACCAAGTCATCTTATCTTTCAAGACATAGTAATCAATGCTTGATTATCGGCACTTCTCTTGACTGTTTGAGGGCCACTTCTTGTGAATGCCAATTTCGCGTCTGATCTTATAATTTCGATGCCGGGATCTTGCCTGCCTCCTGTGTGCATTGATATTGGAAGGGAATGGAATGGGCCATTCGATGCCGTGACGAATAGAGCGGTGTGCCGCTGTCAGATTGACGAAGTGATAGGAGTATTGCTTCGTCATCTTCCTGTCTTCGAGCCACTCATTCGTTGTGCTACTAAGCTGAAGACGGCGACCGAGGAGATGAAGAGGACTAGGTTGTAGAACTGCAGTTATATTAGCTTGGAATCCTGCACTGAATACCGTGGATGAGAGCATACAGCCGTCCTTGAGTACTCGTTCTCTTCAGCCTCTGTTCTTGCCTCCACGAACAGGCGTCGCAGATTAGGGAGGTTCGCCTGGCAATGAAAATGAATACTTGACATCCATAATGACAAGCCGGAACTCACCATGACGTCAAATCCTAAGTCAACAATTGTGTCGTTTATAACAGTGTCAATAAATAGAGAATCCCTGAAGAATTAGGGGACTGAAGTGGACCAGACGGAGTCGGATGGGTTGGTGGTGGACTGGTGGCTCCGGTTTGGGGAAATCGTGAGCCGCGTTTTGTGGACAACTTTTGGGCCTGTGACAATTGACCTAGACCACTTTCCTTAACCCCATCAGCACCTTTGAGGGCGACGAATTGCCCCTACTTTTCTGCCTTTTCTATTTTCCCTATCAACCCGAGACAAAGTTTGAGAGGCAGCATCCCATCCCAGCCTTGCCTCAAACGTTGCATCGTCACGTCCCCTCGAGTCGAACTGGTCCCTGAAGCTTCGCCGCCGAATTCCCCGCAGTGGTCCGCAACGAAGCACTACTTCTCACCTACGATCGAATTATTGTTTGCGGAGGCGCGACCTAGTCGTCGCTGAAGCTCTCGTGCCCTCAAGATGGCGATGAGTAGGATCCGCGGCGCTTTTGCAGTGCCTAGAAAAGGAGAAACGTTTGAATTGCGAGCTGGTCTTGTGTACGGAGTTCCTCACCCTCCGTAAGATTTATTGAGTGGACTGTGTCGCTGACCGGAAAGATAGATCTCAGTATGCGTACGAACGGTATGTCGAATACTTTTGCTACTCTCAAAGCTCTCCGTTTACCGCTCGCGCCGCTGGAGGTGGGTGCATTCTAACACTGTTCCAGGAAGGAGGCGATTCAGAAGACCATCATGGCCATGACACTGGGAAAGGACGTCTCTGCTCTTTTCCCTGATGTCCTCAAGAATATTGCGACGAGTGATCTTGAACAGAAGAAGCTTGTATATCTATATCTCATGTGGGTGTTCCTGATTCTGCTCGGTGGCCACTCCGTGCGCTGATTGCCCATGCTTCACAAAGGAATTACGCCAAATCTCATCCGGATCTTTGCATTCTCGCCGTGAATACGTTTGTACAAGACTCCGAAGACCCCAACCCTTTGATTAGAGCACTGGCTATCAGAACAATGGGATGTATTCGGGTGGATAAAATCGTCGACTACATGGAGGAACCGCTCCGCAAGACGCTCCGGGACGAATCACCCTATGTCCGAAAGACCTCCGCGATCTGTGTGGCGAAGCTGTTCGACTTGAATCCTGCATTGTGTTTGGAGAATGGTTTCCTTGAGATGCTTCAAGAAATGATCGGCGATCCGAATCCTATGGTGGTTGCGAACTCGGTAACCGCGCTTTCAGAGATCTATCATGCCGCTCCCGAGACCCGAGCCCTCCAAGTGACATCTAATGTACTGCGCAAGATGCTGATGGCGTTGAATGAGTGTACGGAGTGGGGTCGGGTAACGATCCTGACCACTTTGGCCGAATACAAAACGAGTGATGTGACAGAATCGGAGCACATTTGTGAGCGAGTCGCGCCACAGTTTCAACACGCAAACCCAAGTGTAGTCCTGGCAGCGGTCAAGGTCGTTTTCCTACACATGAAGAATATCAAGCAGGAGTTGTCGAGCAACTACTTGAAGAAGATGGCCCCTCCTCTAGGTATTCCTCTTCATCCGACTTGTTATGCGGAAAGCATCGATGCTAATACCTATTTAGTGACTCTGGTGTCCTCCGCTCCGGAAGTACAATACGTCGCATTGCGAAACATCGATCTATTGTTGCAGAAGCAGCCCGATATCCTGAATAAAGAGTTACGGGTTTTCTTCTGCAAGTACAATGACCCTCCTTATGTCAAGTTCCAGAAACTGGAAATCATGGTCCGCATAGCCAACGATCGCAACGTCGATCAGCTCCTCGCAGAACTGCGTGAGTACGCGTTGGAAGTCGATATGGATTTCGTGCGGCGTGCCGTGAGAGCCATAGGTCAGGTTGCCATCAAAATCGAGGGTTCATGCGAGAAGTGTGTAAACACATTATTGGATTTGATCAACACCAAAGTGAACTACGTCGTACAGGAGGCTATTGTTGTCATCAGAGACATTTTCCGAAAATACCCTGGATACGAGGGCATCATCCCTACTCTCTGCAAATGCATTGACGAGTTGGATGAACCAAACGCCCGTGCCGCGCTCATCTGGATTGTGGGAGAGTATGCGGAGAAGATCAGCAATGCTGGCGACATCCTGGCCGGGTTTGTGGAAGGGTTCAATGAGGAATTCTCACAGGTCTGGTTTCTCCGTTCGACTTGCTGATGCCGAAGCTAATTCTTTAATCAGACCCAGCTGCAGATTCTTACTGCCGTCGTAAAGCTATTCTTGAAGCGGCCCGAGAAGGCTCAAGGACTGGTTCAGAAAGTTCTCCAGGCGGCAACGGCTGAGAACGATAACCCTGATGTCCGTGACCGAGCCTACGTATACTGGCGTCTTCTCTCCAACACAAGCGATCCCAATGCCACCAAGAACATTGTTCTTTCCCAGAAGCCTCCCATCGTTACGACGATCCACTCTCTACCTCCCGCTCTACTGGAACAGCTGATCGGTGAACTCTCTACTCTTGCATCCGTCTACCACAAGCCACCAGAGCAATTTGTCGGTCAGGGCAGATTTGGCGCGGATGCCGTACAACGGGCTGCTATTGAGTTCGTTACCTTGCCCCTTAATCCCTTCTTCAGCAGTCAGCTAATATGATTGAACAGGGAACAAATCCAAAACGCTCGCGAAAACCCGTTGGCTGCAGCCGCCGCAGCTGCCGCGGTCACGGGTGCCACACCCCCGCCACAGGGTCAGGGCAACATTGAGAACCTCCTGGATATCGATTTTGATGGCGGAGCTCCCGCGTCGGCTCAAAAAGAACCTGCTAGTGGAATGTCTGGTCTCGAGGGTCTCGCTGGTACTCCCATGCGAGTAGAGTCTCCTGCGGTCGGCGCACCCGCTCCTGCCACAAGCCACAATCTGGATGACCTCCTTGGTGTGTTCGGCGATGGTGGCAGTACCGCTGTTCCCAATGGCAGTGGTGCTGCTGCGGATCTCATGAACGGCTTCTCTGGTCTTGATCTTTCCGTCAACACTACGTCGCCGCCCCCAGGGGGCAGTCAGCAAAAGTCCAACGAGGATATTCTGTCGCTGTTCTAATGAGGGGAGCTCTGGTTACTTGATGATTTGGCGTGGCCTCTCAGGCTAATAAGTAGTATTTACCGTTGTGATATAGATCCTGTACTATTGTCCAATTCGCACTGGGCTGGATAATAATTGACTACATAGTTAACCAACCTTTGTCTTTCTATTTTCTTTTTCCCTCGTTTGTTTGATTGACCATGCTCGGATATCTGTATCATGGTGCCAAGTTATCAGATTGCCAACCGTTTATGCACGTGATTTCGGTGAGCCGTTGTCGGAGACGCTAAACCCCAAACGGGCACGTATTCCCCGCGGCGTTTCGAAGGCCGGCGGGAAGGATAATTCAGATCTAAAGTGATAAGGTATGAATCATCGCCAGAGTTGGTCTTCGTTCATTCTTTATAATTGATTGCAATTGTCGTTGTACACGGAGCCGTCATTCCAATTGAGACAGCTGGCATACCCACGACCTCAAATTTTACTTCTTAGCCATGTCTCACACACTTTCGCAAAAATATCTCAGCACGCGGGGTGCCTCCTACGGGGTCGGTCGAAATACTTTAACCTCGTCATACAAGATCAATCTGCTGACTATTGCCCCTATAGCTGTCCTTCGAAGATGTCGTCCTTAAGGGGTTGGCGTCCGATGGTGGACTGTTCATTCCCGAAGAGATTCCCTCGCTTCCTGCGGGATGGGAGACCGAGTGGCGCGACCTGAATTTCGAAGATCTGGCATATCGTATCATGTCATTGTACATCTCATCGAGCGAAATCCCCTCGGAAGACCTCAAAGATATCATCAGACGCTCATACGCTACATTCCGGCACCCTGAGCGGACCCCTCTGGTTGAATTGGACGGAAAACGCAACCTCTACTTGCTTGAGTTGTTCCACGGACCTACATTTGCTTTCAAGGATGTAGCGCTACAGTTCCTCGGAAACCTATTTGAATATTTCTTGGTGCGCAAGAATGAGGGCAAGGAGGGCAAGGACAGACACCACCTGACTGTTATTGGTGCCACCAGTGGAGATACTGGATCTGCGGCCATCTATGGTCTCCGGGGCAAGAAGGATGTCTCCATCTTCATCCTCTTCCCCACTGGACGGGTGTCGCCTATCCAGCAGGCTCAGATGACGACAGTCTTGGATGCCAACGTACACAACCTGACAGTCGAGGGCTCTTTCGATGATTGCCAGGACATGGTCAAGGCCTTGTTTGCCGATCCTGATCTCAACTCAACCCACAACATTGCCGCTGTCAACTCTATCAACTGGGCTCGCATTCTGGCTCAGATCACATACTACTTCTACTCTTACTTCTCTCTCACCAAGACCCCCGGCTTCTCCAAAGACACCAAGATGCGCTTCGTAGTGCCTTCGGGAAACTTCGGTGACATCCTCGCCGGATGGTTCGCCAAGCGCATGGGCCTTCCCGCCGAGAAGCTCGTCATCGCAACCAACGAGAACGACATCCTGGACCGCTTCTTCCGCAGTGGTGGCCAGTACACCAAGAACACCGCACAGTCCGACGGCGTCAAGGAGACCCACAGCCCCGCCATGGACATCCTCGTCAGCAGCAACTTCGAGCGTCTCCTCTGGTTCCTCGCCTTCCAAGCGGACGGCGCCAGCTCTGCAGACGAAAGACGCAAGCACGCCTGCGAGAGTGTCAGCAACTGGCTCAATCAGCTCAAGACACAGGGCGGCTTCAGCGTCTCCCAGGCCGTCCTCGAGGGCGCCAAGGCCGAGTTCGAGAGCGAGCGCGTGAGCAACGACGAGACCATCGACCAGATCAAGTCCACTTTCACCTCTTCCTTCCCCTCCAACCTCGGCCCCGGCAGCGCCAAGAGCTCCAAGACCGGCGGCTACATTCTCGACCCTCACTCCGCCGTCGGTGTGCGCGCAGCCCTCCGCTCCATCGAGCGTAATCCCGCGATCAAGCACATCGCCCTCTCCACAGCCCACCCGGCCAAGTTCGCCAGCGCCGTCGACCTGGCCCTGCGCGCTGAAGACGGCTATGACTTCACCGAGGTTCTTCCTCAGGAATTCATTGGGCTCGAGCAGCGCGAGAGCAGAGTCACTCCTATCCGCGCCGGCGCCGGATGGGCGGGTGTGCGAGAAGTGGTCAAGGCCGAAGTCGAGCAGGAGCTGCAGGGCCTGAGGTAATTGAACTATTGCGAGCAGCTTTCTTGCTTCTTAATGTCTTATATTCTATATGTTCTGTATATCCTCTATTTTACTTCCTTTAGATCTCCATTAAAACTTTGGGTTGATGAGATGCATGCGCCTCCGTCATTTCTGTCCGCGACCCTACTTTAATCTGCCTGCATAGAGCATACCTAGGTCATAGAATCAATGTCAAATACATGTCTCTTGGATGAACATTTCTACCGGCCTGACACTGTCAAATATGCATACGAGGACTCTTCCTGGGGTCTATGAGAGCACAAGTTGCTGTCGCCGAATATGGTTACAGCAGTCTATGAACCGAATCGGATGTACGAGTCTTACCAATATTCTGACAGCATGAACGTGATCCCGATGTGGTGGAACCAGGACTGGATAGTCTCGAAATCGATCATTTTTAAAGGTGCCACTAAAGACAGAGGATGTAATTGACTCTATAAGCATGCAATGTATTTGCTACGCCCACATTATATTACTATTACTTCGTTATTTGACAAACTATAACTCCGTCCATAAACCATGAGCGAAGTACAACTTTTCAAATTAGATGGCCGAAATTTGGATGTCAAATGACAACAGAGACCAAGTCAAAACCGTGCGAGAAGAGAAAAATCCAGGATTATCGAAAATATACCTTTCCCGCCCGTATGACAACCAGCCATCTTGAATACGGAAGGTCACAGATGAATGCTCTAAAACATGAGCATGAGACCCATGACACCAGCCAGGAGACCGGCCGCAGGCTCGAACTGGGAAGCAGAGCCCCTGACGGGAGTCTGTGCTGGCGGCGCCGGTGAGGCACCAGGCTGGCTTGGAGCGGCGGGTTGACCAGGAACAGAAGGCTGGGCAGGAACAGAAGGCTGGGCAGGAACAGACGGCTGGGCAGGAACAGACGGCTGGGCAGGAACAGACGGCTGTCCAGGAACAGACGGCTGGGCAGGAACAGACGGCTGTCCAGGAACAGACGGCTGTCCAGGAACAGACGGCTGGGCAGGAACAGAAGGCTGGGCAGGAACAGAAGGCTGGGCAGGAACAGATGGCTGACCAGGAACAGAAGGCTGGGCAGGAACAGATGGCTGACCAGGAACAGAAGGCTGGGCAGGAACAGATGGCTGACCAGGGACAGAAGGCTGGGCAGGAACAGATGGCTGACCAGGGACAGAAGGCTGGGCTGGAACAGATGGCTGCGCAGGAACCGAGGGCTGGGCAGGAACAGATGGCTGACCAGGGACAGAAGACTGGGCTGGAACAGATGGCTGCGCAGGAACCGAGGGCTGACCAGGGACAGAAGGCTGGGCAGGAACAGAGGGCTGTCCAGGGGCAACAGGAACTGGCTGAGTGGGAACAACTGGAACAGTGCTGTTGGTGAAAGGAGCGGGCCTGGGCGGTGGGACAATAGTAGTGTTCTGGCTGGGTACACCAGTCGTAAGAGGAGGAGGCACGATAGTAGTGTTCTGAGCAGGGACAGAAGTGGTGGTGACGTTCTGAGCAGGGACAGAAGTGGTGGTGACGTTCTGAGCAGGGACAGAAGTGGTGGTGACGTTCTGTTGCTCGGTCGTCGTGACAGAAGTCGGAACCAGAGTATGGGTAGTAGTCGTTCCAGTGGGAACGACCGATTTCTCGGTGTTCACGTCAAAGACGGTAGTGGTAGTCACAGTGATTGTCTCAGTCCGAGTGATAGGGACCGTCAAAGTCTTGGTTCCAGAAGTGACTGTGGAGTGGGACACTGCGATAAGAGTATTAGACACGTGCCCTTAAAGAGGTCAGGTGGAGCATCATACCTGGGCAGGATGTGGTCACGTAAGTGGTCGTTTTGGTGAGCCACTGAGGCTCAGTAGCAGTTCCACTAGAATGACCCTATTACGGCAATGTCTTAGCGGGCTGCAATGCAGAATGCCCGCAAAGGCTGGGCTGGTCTGCGCTTACCTGGTCATGTCCCTGGTCATATCCCTGGTCATGTCCCTTGTTCGGCAGAATGCCCGCAAAGGCTGGGCCGGCCAGAGCCAGAAGTGCAATGCCAGCGTTCACCATTTTGAGAATTAATTGCTTGCTTTTAAGACAGGAGTGCTTGGACAGCAATAAATGACAAGTCCCGAAGGAAGCAAGGAAGAAAACGAATGAAGAGTCTGAGAGCGAGCGACTTTTCTTGAACGAAATGGAGAAAGACAGAAAGGAAACAAAAAGTTAAGATCGTAGGGAGGGACTCGACTTTATATCTCAAGGATGGAGTCGCTTGCCGCTTTCATGGGATTACTGATGATGGTAATGGTACCCTGTCGTATCCACGACCAACAAGGATGACGACCAATATACGGTCCAAGGTAACTGAACATGATTCGCCACCAGCCTGAGTAAGAGGGATAGTACCCAATCGAACCATGGATGATAGAGGTACCGATGTAATGCTATCGAGGGAAAACTCTTATGTGGGAGCTTGTCGTGTGTCAAAACCGGGATACTGATGTGACATCTCGGAGTTTCATTCGGGTGAAAGACCGGGGATACCCTTCTCGATCACCGAGGAGATGGGGCAACACGAGGAGGCACGGAAGTCTAAGGACCAGAAGTGATGGCGTCACCAGCATTACCTAGTGAGGCAAAGGTAACATGGACCAGCATTACCGAGTGGAGAGCTAGATGGTCCTTAAGAGCATGTGGCCCTAGATACACTCTGTTTTTGGTAAGCTGAAGGTCTTCAACTGCATTGCAAGAAGCCGAAGACATTGCCATAAAGCACAGATAACCCTCGAATCATGACCGGCTACGAATGGAGATGCCCCGCGGAAAATGAGATCTCGTCACCGAAAAAGCGCCCTCAGACAGAAATAGAAACGAGCAGGTCATAGCTCGGCGGCGCCATGGACCTTCAGTCTGAAATGGTCGAGTCATACTGCTGAGAAGAGACTGAAGCAACCCTGGAATGTGGAGATTGCAATGGGTACGCCCATACAATGCTACCTGCCGAAGCTTGAAGAAAGAGTTAGCAGCACCAGAAGCAACAGGTACTCTTTAGCCAAACTCCGTAGTTTGAGGCCCACGTAAGTGGAGACCAGAGCACTGCTCAGCCCGTTGCGAGAGAAGAGCCTCCATGGCCAAACGCTAGCTACTGCCTGCTGCCAGCGTTTGCCAAACGCTTTGATAAAGCCTTTGATAGATGATGACGCATGTCAGATCCATGTCGAGATCCCTGGTATGCTCACTGCTACCATTTTCAGCCAATAAAGTCTGCTAAACTCAAGTACTATCCAGAGAACCCCAGGGAACATCTCAAGCGAGGGTGGTGGAACCTCTCTTTGAGTGACAAGGACGTATCTTGATTGGATATCCCCGTGAGGATCAGGGCAGATGTAGGCATCATACAACCCGAGAGGGGCCAGAGAGAGGAAGAAATCTCTGCAGCTTCAACGACCTTACAATGATTCCGCAAACGGAAGTGTGAAAGGGGAAGGAGATCGTTCCTGGCGAGGTTGTGGTTGCATGAGATGATGAGACTTCCAGGGCAAGTGACCGTTTGCGGTCATAGTTCTCAACAGCCTTGTCGTACCACGTGATCTTATCAAATGCTCTTTATCGATAACGATAAGGGTTAGGGCTGATAAGGGTCACTCCCGTGTCCCGCCCATTCAGTTAGAGGCACGCGTCCGGGACGCGTCTCGCGTTGATGGATGTGGATTGCATGAATGATGCTGTAGGGCAGAGAGTCCGTAAAGCTATCTCACTGCTCATCATCAACCAGATACATAATGCCTCACTCAGTTTCCTCCGCCGAGTCGCCCGCTCACGATCATGATGATGAGGTCCTCCCAGATGCCCCTGCAGTGGATGCACGTTCTAGCTCTACGGAAGATAAAGCGCCTGCCGCGCCAGAAAACCAGGCGACAGGCGTGAGGCTTGAAGATATGTTCAGCGATGAGGAAAACGACGAAGAATTTCCAGCTTCTGATGCGCCTGAAGCGCAAAATCGGTCGACAGCGTCCGCTGCTGCTTCAGAGTAAGCGATTTGTTCTTGCATTCGAGTATTTCACTAACATTAAGTGTACATTTAGGTCAGCTCCTCAACCGACACAAGTTGATACAGATATAATGCTCGCATTCTATCAGCGTCTATTTCCATTCCGCTACCTCTTTCAATGGCTGAACCATGGAATCATCCCCTCTCCAGATTTTGGGAACCGTGAATTCGCTCTTACGCTTCAGAATGACGCGTATCTTCGTTATCAATCATATGCGACTGCAGATCTGTGAGTGAGAGAAGCTGTGCACTATAATTCATCAATTTCTGACAATTGCTTCCTCAGATTCCGAAAGGACATCTTGAAAATGAACCCCTCACGATTTGAGATCGGTCCTGTGTATAACACAAACCCGCGGGATCGGAAAACATTACGAGGCGGTCAGATGAAACCAATCTCTAAGGAGCTAGTATTCGATATCGATTTGACGGATTATGATGACATTCGGACTTGCTGTGAGAAGGCCAACATCTGTCGGAAATGCTGGACTTTCGCGACTATAGCAATAAAAGTTGTGGATACTGCCTTGCGTGAAGACTTTGGCTTCGAGCACATCCTTTGGGTATACTCAGGTCGTCGTGGAGCTCACGCATGGGTGTGCGATCCGCGCGCTCGCAGTCTCCCCGATGATCGGCGACGAGCCATTGCCGGCTATCTCGACATTGTGAGAGGAGGGTCTCAAAGCGGGAAGCGAGTGAATATGAAACGGCCGTTACATCCACATATGTCCCGTAGCCTTGAAATTCTCAAACCCTTCTTCGCCCAAACTACACTTATCGACCAGGATACATTCGCAAGCTCAGAACAAGCAGAGCGCCTTCTCTCATTGCTCCCGGACAAGACACTGAACGACGCACTGCGCAAGAAATGGGATTCGTCGCCCGACCGGTCCAGCACGAACAAATGGGCAGACATCGACGCGCTTGCTAAGACTGGCAAGAGCAGCACTCTCAACCCGGCCACTCTGAGAGACGCGAAACAGGATATCGTCCTGGAATACACATACCCGCGACTCGACGCCGAAGTCAGCAAGAAAATGATCCATTTGCTCAAGAGCCCTTTCGTCATCCATCCCGGTACGGGGCGTGTCTGTGTTCCCATCGACGCTAAAAGAGCAGACGAATTCGATCCCCTTTCCGTCCCAACAGTCACTCAATTACTGGCAGAAATTGATGCCTGGGATGCCGAACACTCCAGCAGTAATGCAGGCGCCGAAGCTGGCCAGGTTGAAAACAGCACGCCCAACGACTCCCAAGGAACTCGCAAATTGCAAGATTACGAGAAGACGAGCCTCAAGCCATATATTGATTACTTCCGTTCATTCATCGCTTCTCTAAACAAAGAGGAACGCGTTGGCAAACGAGGAAATGAAGATCCGGTTGAGGTGAAATCTGAAAGTATGGAATTTTAAAGGCATTTCCTGTCTGCATTTTTTGTCTTTCATGGTTGGATTCTTGATATTGGGATTTCCAGGTTTCTGTTCTTAGCGGAATATTGGTTTATGCCGGCAAAGGAAAGGCGTTTGTGTTGGTAGGCTGTAGATAAGTCACGCAATTGAATGAAGGATCAGATACCAAAATCTTATATATTTTTTGTACGCTACTCGTATTGACTACTCGAATAGTTCGACGCTTTCAATTCAATGTGAACTACGTACAGCATATGGTCCTGAATTCGTTTCTATAATGATACACAAATGGGGAATAGGGGACTAATTATGATTTCCCAATGGGTTTTTGATACAATGTACGAGACCGAGCATGGACTTCAGAGTGGGTGTCTGACATGTTTTGAGGCACCGTTTCCCGCCACGAAGATTTCGGTATTTAAGCGGCGACAAAGTTCTTGACGTCTGCGGCCAGTATGTTAGCTACACGAGAACGCACATGTAAATGAATGTGATCAAACTTACTCTCGAGCCAGCGAACGTATTCCTTCTGCTCCTTGACCTGGATGTAGTCGGGAATCATGTTGGCGAGCTCAGCGTTGATGCCTCTCTCTTCGAGGTAGCGCTCGAGGAAGGTCTGCAGGTCCTCGTCAAGGTTCTCGAAAGGAGGACCAGCGTAGAGGCTCTGTCTGGCCCAGTCCTGCTCTGCAGTTTGCGCGTGGGCGAGGTCGGGCTTGGAGAAGTAAGACACCTCCTCGATCTGGAACAGACCATCCTGAGCGACGGTCTGGATCAGGAGAGAACCGTTGCCGGGCTTCTCGATGGTGATGTTGACACGAGCAGGGAAGCTGGGCTCCATATCACGGTCAAGATCGTCCATTTCGCGGTCAGCGGGAGCAATGCGATCCTCGGGGTGCTGAGCAACACCACCGGCGGCACCGCCACCCTGGTTAGCGGCCCGGTGGCCCTGGAAGTCCATCTCATCGGCGAAAGCGCTGTCGTCGAAATCCTCCTGTTCGCTCAGGTTCTGAAGGTCGGCGACGGTGAATGTGAGGCGGATCCTGTCCGTAGATACAAGTATTAGCGGAGGAGCCGAAGGTTCTGTTCCTGAGGCACTTACTCCTCCTTGCCGAACTTCTTGGTCAACACAACTTCCTGTTCGCCGGGAACATCTTTAACCTATGCAATCCGTGAGTCCATGTCGAAATCAATGATAGTTGTCTTTCGTATACTCACTTCCCAGGAGTTGTTCTGAAGAACAAACTGGATGTTCTGGACGGATGTCTCGAGATCCTCGAGGCCGGAGGCCTTCTCGTGTTTCAACTCATCCTCAAGCTTGGCAACAAGCTCAATGTCACCTAAGTTGAAGTCATTGGATGTTAGCTTGGCGTTTTGCTCAATGAAACCAAGCTTGCGAAGCCACTCGGAACTCGCGCCCGATCGATAAATGAAGATGAAAAAGAAAAGTTCGAGACTATCTCTCTCTTCATAGATGACTCAGAGGAAATGTTTATAGAAGCTTTACCTTCAGCAGGAGATTGTCTGAAAACACTAGAGGTAGAGAAAGCAGCGTAGGAGGGTCTTGTAGCCTGCTTCAACGAAGCCTGCAGAAAGCCATTCTTGGGAACCGACAGGAAGGACGACCGGGAGGTGGTAGCGATGGACCGCGAGAGTGTGCGAGGCACGGAACGTGCGAATGTACGAAGAGACAGCATCTTCAAGATCGATGGAAATGTGATGCGCAAAAATGGCAGATAGTGGTAATAAGGTGGTACGAAGTTGAGAGAGGAAGTTTTGGAGCTGGCGTGAGGCGAGCCGATGATGTTAACCTTCCGCCTCATGTCACCCGCCCGCCAAGACTACGAGCTGCTAACATTTCCGGTGGTCCAACTACTGATACCTACGGTGTACAGGAGGAGACTACTTATATAAAAAGTCTACAAAAGATCGGTTCTACCTGTCTGTTAGGTGTACCAGATCTGGGATTTCTCTGTGTCGGATTCTGATCCCATGCGCGTCGAACAGCGTCGGCATTTAAGCTCTATGGCAACCTAGGTATGGACTATGTCGACTGGATTCAAGTGCGGCGGTATAGTATAAGACTTCATGCTCAATGCGCAGAGCGAGCAGTTTGGTCAGGTACTGATCTGAAATCGATGAAAGATATTGAGGTGCACAACAAATTGCCTGCAGCATTTACGAGTGGCCATTGCAATATGTCATATGTAGTATCGTTGCCGGAGATCATTTGCCTCGTTATGTATAAAAAGAATACCAAAGAGAAAGGTAGAAGGAAACCAGCCTTCATGAAAGGCCCTTGGGTGGAAAAACCGATGGCTGTTTCCCACCGTCTTTGGTAATTCTGATGAATTTCATCATGCTGAGGCCGGACCAGTCTCCGTTCCACGATGCGAGGCCTTTGATCACATCTTCTTGACTTAAATCAGGCATCCAAAATCCAGTCTTGAACTCTTTGTTCTCAACGTCTGTCCGTTGTAGTAGCGCCTCTTCGCGCTTGCTTGGAGGCCGGCCTTTCCTCCGCTCACTCTGTAATTGTTCGATCTCAGGGACGCTACGGTTGATATACCTAGCGAAGCACATGTCAACATGCATCTGCGTAAAAATGGTAACGGCATGGACATACCGCACGACCAAATCCTTCATTTCATCTTCTGAGAAAGGTTTAGATTCTTCCGCAACTGTTTCTTGGAAGTATGTGACGCGATCAACTAGGACAGGGTCTTAGAATCAACTCAATCAAATCTGCAGACGAATTTGGGTATGAACTGACTATAGGACTGTCTTCCACGGGACATCAATTGTGAGACTCGGGCTACTCGATCGTCTCTTATGTTGGCTCGGCGCAATCTCTTCGCATCTCTGCTGTTCTCATGGAGCGCGTCGATCTTACCGCGCTTCTTTGAAATATGCTTGTGTACTTTCGTGAAAGACACCGGCATTTTGTCGATTTGCAAGCTTCTATACTTGCCAGAGATAGTTGATGTGAATTTACCATCGGCACAGTCGAAACTTCCTTTTCTGATAATTTTTTGGTACGAATGGCAGAATCAACAGGCGGTGATGACGAACATAGAGACCGCCTCCCTTGGCCCAATCAGAGCTGCTCGCTCGATGTACCGCGTTCGCGCGTCAACAGGGACAAGAAGGAACAACATTCCAGCCTCGTTGGTAGGGCCAGCATTTTGTTTCTGGTCAGTTGGTCCGGTGGCTGACTACGGTCGTCGATCCCTCTTTCATAGGAACGCGACATCCCAGCACCCCTGCCCTCAAACTCTTCGAACGTCCAGTTCAACAATACCAGAGCTGATGCCCGTCTTGGCCGGTTGAGTGAACGGCAGGAGTGTCTTGCCTTTGCAAGAGTGCCCACCATGGGCATTAAAGGTGAGCTTGCCCTCTTCATCATGATGAAATGCTGGAGAACTGATCCGCCATGCAGGACTCCATACCCTTCTCAAATCAATTCAGAAGCCATGCCACGTGAAAAAGTTCAAAGGGCAAACTCTCGGGGTAGATGCGTATGGCTGGCTACATCGCGGCACTGTTGCCTGCGCTGTTGATCTCGTTCTTGACAGGCCTACGACGAAGTATGTGACTACGAGAAACGCGTTCGCGAAAGCATGGCTGACTTTTCTCCAGGCATGTCGATTTCGTCCTCAATCGTGTCCGCATGCTCCTGTACTTCGGGGTAACACCGTACCTTGTCTTCGATGGAGACGATCTACCTAGTAAATCTGGTACTGAGTCGGAGCGGCTTCGGAAGCGGCAGGAGAGTAAGGCTCTTGGATTGGAGCTTCAACGGAAAGGTCGTATGGCAGAGGCCTACCAGGAACTACAAAAGGCCGTGGATGTGACTCCTTACATGGCTCGCCAATTGATCGAGGAACTGAAGAAGATGGAAGTTCAATACGTTGTCGCGCCGTACGAGGCAGATGCACAGTTGGTATATCTTGAACGCCAAGGCATCATCGATGGTATCATATCTGAAGACTCGGATTTACTTGTCTTCGGAGCCAAACGATTGTTGTCAAAACTCGACCAACATGGCGATTGCATTGAGATTCGTCGAGCAGACTTCACTGCCTGTCGCGAGGTTAGCTTAATAGGATGGACAGATGCTGACTTCAGACGGATGTGTATCCTCAGTGGTTGCGATTACCTTCCTAGCATCCCCAGAATGGGTTTGAAGACAGCTTATCGGAGCATACGAAAGTACAAGAACGTCGAGAAAGCACTTCGTATGCTGCAATTTGACAGTCAATTTCACGTTCCCGCTGATTACCTTGAGAAATTCAAGCAAGCTGAGCTCACGTTCCTCTACCAGAGAGTTTTTTGTCCCAAGGCCGGCAAGCTCGTCCCTTTGACTCCGCCCGAAAAGGATGTGAACTTGGAGGAGCTGCCCTTCATCGGGCGCGATGTGGACGCGGAAATCGCGATGGGAGTTGCACTGGGCGACTTGGATCCAACGACGAAAGAACAGATTGTTCTCAAACCCCAGGCTCCTAGGAAAATGCCTATTGGAATCACTCGGCGGCAGACACTCGGCTCTGCTGCAGAGCTGAAGCCAAAGACGCCCATCAGCGCATTCTTTACTCCAAAGCGGATGCCGTTGGCTGAACTAGATCCCAACAGTCTAACACCGTCTCCGAGTCAGCAACGACTCCTGGAGCGTCATGCCAATAGTTCCTGGGAGAGTAGTCCTGCGCCATCACAGCCAGTCCTTCTGAGGTCGGCGTCTGCTCAGGATCCCTCCAACCGATTATCAAGTCCCTTGGTCAGGAGTGTGGAGCGTACCTCTTTCTTGGCTCGCGCGGCTAAAGTGTCGACTTTTCAACCGGCCAAGCGGCAACGTCTCTGCGCCGAGACAGAGGAAGAAAGCCTGCCTGAGCGTGCGGACTGCCGCAGTCGTTTCTTCGCGCCTTGCAGCGACAGCTCTAGTCCCAGTGGCTCGAAGGCCGCTCGAACCAAACGCAAATCTACGTTGCAAGTCTTCTCTGATGAACTTGCAGAGCAAATAATGACGCAACTCCCTGACCCCGATCACGGTTCCAGCGGCTCCAAGGAAGATGTCGATTCGCCCGGAGCGTCTATGTCAGACGAGAGGGATGCGAAACCAGTCTTGTCAAATTACGTCTTTAAGCCACCAGCTACGGAGAGTAACTCTGGCGTATCCCGCAACCAAATGATGCCGACCTCGTCTGGTGCGTCACCGCGGCGTCGGCTCACTCCCTTGCAGCGCCTTGGTCAAACTGCTCTTGCTCGTTCTCGATCGGTGAATGCCCTTCCCCAGACAAAGTCGTTCGTCCCTCCCAGCCTGGTTGGACGTTCGGCGACAACCTTGACGCAGGGCAGTGAAGACTTGATTATCCCCAACACTGACGACGAAGAGGACGGCGATAATACTAGCACACCGCAGGAACCGGTTGATTTGCGTAAGTTCTTATATGCCAGATGACGCCGAGAGATTCTCGGCTTGGTTTGCATGGACGGGTGGTCATTCACTCAACGGAGTACAACGGCGTACTTGGGACGATTATCAGAACACTATTTTGCATCCATACTTTTGGTATACCCTATGTGAATTGGGCAGTCTTGTTGGGCCAAAGCTTTGGGAGGTGTTTGACATTGCAGGATAAAAGACATGGTTACATTGGAGTAATATACATACAGAGCAGATTCATCCTTGGTTGTTTCATCGTCGAGAATTACCGCGAACAATTCGATAGTCCTTCATCTTGTGCCTGGACTCCTCGACACCTGAAAATAATGGCGAGGCTGGATCGATGATGTTACTGATAAGCAATAGCGCTAATCCTATCAAAGCATAGCGCCCAAGTGGGGCGGATTTAGTGCCTGAAAGTCCAGGCGGTTAGCGATGGTTACCGGGGAACGGGCGGCGTAAACAAAGGGTGTTGGCCCAGCCTCCCGCATTGTATGTCCCAGCCACCAGTACAGCACAGCATCACCATCATTTGTGTCATCGCCAGAACCCGGATGCTGTAACTGTCTCTCGTTGTGAAAATTGAGAAGCAAAGGAGGTTTAGGCCGCAATTGTGGATTTGTCCAGCTACGCTCCCTTCCCTCTCTCTCCCCTCCATTCTTCTTCCTACTACACTCTCTCTCATACTTGCCTGCTTTTGGCACATACCAATCTTCGAAATCTGATATCCCGGACTGGGAACTGAGCTTTGAGTTGAGACTCTAACCATTTTTACGAAATAATCAGGTGTCGTCCTTTGAAAGAAGCCACATTCTTTGAAAAGTTCCGTCAACTATATCGCATGAACTATTCGAGTGACCCATCCGAACCTCGATCCACCACATCCACATTCCATACAACGTTGTCACAGCACCGTCAACTCAACTGAACATCTTATCTTATCTCAGAGATCAAGATTGTCTGCAAGACAGTACAGAGTGTGACTGTACTCGAAGTCAATCTGCGTGCAACCAAGTTCAACAGACTCAGAACGTTTTGTGACCGTGCTCCTCGACGTATAGTGACCAGCAGCGGCCCTAGGTACTCCTTCTCGGGAGTCCGAGAAGTGAGTTACTCAGCGTGAAGGAAAGGCGCAGGGGAGATCCGAATCTGCTCCCGCGATGCCTGTCAGAATTGGCGCCGGGTTCGCCCGTACGTTGTGCCCTTCCCAGTTATTTAGTATCAGAGAATACTGACTAGGCATCAGGGTTCATTCCGATGATCGGTTATCACCATGTGCTGATGATTATCATTGCTGTGGCGATCATTCTTCTCTGTAAGTTCTCCATCTGCCACATGGTTGTGTGCGGAATGTCGCTAACTGTCCTAGCCTTACTACTGGCCGGATGTTCGTCATCATCACCGCAAATGCCGGATATCTTTTTGATCTCTTTATACTATGAGCGGTATAATCCGGTCTTCGACAAAGCGCAGGTGGATCCTGGTGTGGTGACAGCGACGGCGAATATTGTTGGCGGTGCCGAAATGGAGGTCCGCGTGGGATATTTCGGTATCTGCGTTCAACCTGAAGGAGGAGCCTACATCTGCAACTCGAACGCCACGGCATTGGCAGAGATTGTGACCGTCGACCAAGACCCATTGAATCTAATTTGGGTGGCATCGACATTCAAGGACGCAGTTGTGTTCCCATATTTGCTGTAAGTCTTTGATCCCCCGTCTGTCCGCGCGCATTTGCTGACCCCTACAGTATCGTTGCCGTCATCCTGGCCTTTCTCTGCTTTATCCTCCTGGCCACATTCCCCGGCTGGCACGAAGAGATCGATGCCACCGGCTCAGAACGAGAGGTCAAGCCGTTTCCATCGCGCCCCGTCTCCCAAGCTGCCTTGGCGCTCATCTTCGTCTCATCTGTCTTTGTGCTTGTGTCGGTCCTATGGCAGCACACAGCATCAGTTGCTGCAACGACAATAGCACAGGACATGGGCAACGGGAGCGTCAAGTCAGGGGTTGGAACCTCCGCAATGGTGCTTGGCTGGTTCGGTTTCGTCCTCTTAGTGGTGGTAACGATAGGTCTCTTGGTGATGATTTTGAGCATCAGCCTGATAAGGCAGTTGACGGATGAAGAATAAGCGCATCGCCACAGTTCCGCGGCGCGCATGCATTTTGATATTTTTTACGACGTATGGTCCATGTTAATTGATCTTCATGTTTCCACGAAAGGCACACGAATAATACGACAACTGAACTGGAATGGGAAACGGGTATGGAAAGGAATTTCGAGTGGACATCCTTCCTGTGACGTCTACAGGACGAATTGGAGCTGTCTGCTACAGGCACTTGGGAATCGCAGGTGTACATGCAGCTTTTGTTAGATGACTCGTGACGGATTTTTATTTCTTGATTTCTTACCATGTATAAAAGATGATCCCCCTTTGTTTCTGCCTCTTTCTTGACTTGTGCGCGGTATTGGGAATCATCACTCGACTCGGATGGGAAATGGACATATCAGGGTGATGACTTCGATTTTGGTTGGGAAATCTGTGCACTTGCATGCACGTCAATGTTTTGGCTATGATTCGGCAATTACTATGAATCAAGATGATAGATGAACTTATGCTACTGATTGATACATATTTGCACGTCTTGGTTCATGTACAGTGGAACATCACCATAAACCAATCAAGTAACCTGATCCTTGCTCTAGATACATTATTTGAATGATTGTCCAAGGCTCTTAGAACACAACGTAGCAAGATCTTCTAGATCTCCCAAGCCGGGCAGACAGAAGCTGTGCGAATGGCACCAAGAAGACCTAGCATAAAGTAGCAATAGCAATGGCAGAGTATCTATCTCAGTATCCACCAAGCCATACCTCCGTTCGCAGCACAGCAGGAGGCAATAAGTTAGCCGGGGATGGTATGGTGTGTCTCCAGATGCCATCCTTATAGCTCAGATTGTACTCGTAAAAAGCTCGATATGATATGATAGTGAGGGTGTAATGTGTATCAACAGAAAACGGTATATATCGGTTTAGATGAATGCAGTTTCTGGACCGAGCTGATCTAGTTCTGGTGCGTTGTTCTTGCCATATCTGTATATCATGGGAACTTCGTTGTGGGTATAAAATGTATAATCTTGGCGTCAGACTATTGCAATGGTGTGGACGAAGCGGCCGTAAATGATGTTACTTGCTTTATCTGCGTTGACTTGTGGATGGAGTCAATTTCGTTCAAGTGTGTTAATATGATGGATGTGACAATAGGCGCTAATGCAAGTAATAAGTAATCGGATAACCCAAGAATTCACACTGAGCCAGATCCTGAAAAGGAGCTTGCACACTAGGATAATCGAGGAGCTGCAACGGTCCCTCAGAGTGAGACACCGGGTCCCACCGATCAAAATTGTTGACGGCGTCGAGTGTATGCTTGTACCCGCGCGCCTGGAGGTACTCCGGCGGTGGGTTCGGTTGGCCAGAGCGGACGAACTCGGCAAAGTAAGCGGATACGAGCTGCATGGAGAAGAGATCGAGATGGTCGCGCAGGGTGGTTAGCGTTCCAAAGACCCAAGGGAGATCCGCGCCGTGGAGGCGGAAGTAGGACAGCTCCGGGTCGCCGTTCGGGAACTCGGGCGTTGCGGGAGGGCCGCCGAGATTGTTAGGGTCGTAGCCTCCGCTCGTCCTCTGCATCTGATAGAAGTATGAAGGCTGGAACACCCCAGAGTTAACACCGGCGAATACAGTGGCCTGATCGACACAGCGGAATTGCAAGTCCGTCGCTACCTGTTGAGAGACGTTGAAAGAGTCCAGCGTCACGTTGCCGGTGTCGTAGTATGGGAATAGACCCGAGTCGATGACGGATTGGGCATATTTCTCACTGATACCTAGGCCCGCTTGGATGCCTTCAAGCTCGGAACTAACAGGAGTTTTGGGGTAGGTGCTGAACGAAGCGCCGTCGTTTGCGGCAATGCCGAACATAACGGGCACATTAGAAGTAGTGACCTCTTTTCGAAGTAGATCAAGCTCCTTTGTTGTCACATAATAGCCGTCTTGAACGACGTAACGCGCCACAGTCGGCAATCCAACAAGGGTTGACGCTGGTACCTGCCTAAGGCAAGAGATTTTATCTTCAAGACTGCCGCTGTTGCAGCCTGCTTCAGAGAAGATTTGCGGACCCGCGAGCTTATAGGACTCGTCAATTGTGAGATACGAGCTGTATGTCGTTGCGTAGTCGCTCTCCAGCCCGAGTCCAGCACCACCACCCAGGTTCGACATGGCAATGGCGCCTTGGAACTTTCCTGAAGCAGGAGGAGACCCTAGTAGCACTCTGACCGAGCCGGCGCCGGCCGATTCGCCGATGATGGTAATCTTGTTTGGATCACCTCCGAATTGCGCGATGTTCTTAATAGTCCACTGTGCCTGTTAGTCATGGAACACATATAGGGAAAAGAGGGAATGTGTACCTCAAGGGCGAGATTCTGGTCTCCGATTCCATAGTTTCCCGTGATATCTGTCCCAGGAATAGCCAGAAATCCCAGTGTTGACAGCCGATAGTTGATAGTGACAACCACAAGGTCCTCGCGTGATGCCAGGTTACCACCGTCTGTAAGCGGATCCGCACCTGTTCCTCCAGTAAAGCCACCGCCGTGAATCCAGAACATGACTGGCTTCAGGCCGTCTCGCGATCCCTTCTTGGGTATGTAGGGTGTTTGAATGTTCAGGTATAGGCAGTCTTCGCTGCCGCCACTGGTCTGAGCACATGCAGAACCGTAGTTGGTCGCACGGATGGTTTTGTCTTTGCTCGAATATAGTGTTGCCTTCTCGAAGCGCCGAGGAGGGTCGGCATATGGGATACCTAAGAAGCGAATCGACTTTTGATCGCGGAAGCCGATATACGAGTTGCCTTCGGACACTACTCGCAGCTGCTTTGGACGACTGTCTGTGTCCTCAATCACGGAATCGTTGCCTGTCTGGGTGCACAAAACGGGAAGTTTTGCATTCCGACGTGGAAAGTTGGAGACAACGAAATCGTCCGAGTCTTTGGAAACAGAAAGCATGCCTTCACGAATGTAAAAGTGTGCGTCCGATTTTGTTTTCCCCGAGTATGCAAGCCATGAAAAGAGATGCTTGAAATCCTCTTTGTGTTCTCGAAGGCTTGTTTGGGAGATCAGCGTCTCGCCGAATTCCTGACATGCCTCACGCACATCTTGTTGGTGCATTGGGTCAAGTAGGATTGCACCGATATGATTAGCGGCGTCTGATGCATTCAGATTGTTCTGATAGAGGAGCGTGAGAGAAGTCTTCTCGTTGGCCACAGACACATGCTGCGCAGCGAGTCCGAGCACAGCAGGGACAATGCTCCCAAGGAAGAAGATACGCATCATCATTGTTGTCGCCTTGATTGATGATCTTCAAATCATGTCTTCTATTGAACTAACGGCAGTCCCTGCCTGCTCGGGAGAAGTATTGCTTGACAGTCGTGTCACCTCACAGCTAACGCTGTATCGGAGTTCTCTCGCAAGGGCTATGGGACGCTCTGTTATTTGAAGTCCCGCTGCAGAGTCCAAATAGATTGCATGAGGAGCAGGGGAATCCTCCACAAACCGTGGAGTCACCTGGAGAGCGAAATCAGCCGGTAGAGAATGGGACTTCGGTCCGGAAACATGGCGTCTGGGGCTAATCGATGCGAATAAGACCCCACGGGAAGCGCCGGTATCGAGTCAAGCTCATTGAAGAATTGGATCATATTTGTCTCCAAGCCATGGGGGAAGTCCAACTTTAGCCGAGGACTCGAGACTACAAGTCTCGACCCTCGATGGGAGTCAGCAGACATCTGGATTCTGCAGTATAGCCGACCAACGGGGATTCACTGCGACCTGAGATTTTAGCCAAAGTTTGAGGTTACACTTGTTCCCTAACAAGATGAACTCATTTCCCCCGGATTGGGTCTGCTTGAATAGCCAAGAGGGGGTTTAATTAGCCACATGGCGCTAACATAGTGGAATCCGCAAGAGGGGTTGGACAGGCAGAAAAAGCCCAGATTCCAGGGACCGGGACGTGCGCGAGGATGTTTGTTGACGAATGTGTTGTAGACTTGTAAAGGATAGATAGATCCTAAGGGAGGACCGAGAATAGAAATGGACGTGGAGATGGAGATGATACGGAGTAGTGGAGCTTCGGTCCCTTATGTTTCTAGTTCTAGATAGGTGTCAGAAAGGGTCAGTCACCGATGTTCAACCCCTGTTTAATCCTGATACCTCTAGTCTACAATCCTAATTGTAAGAGAATATGAGAAATGCCATGCATTGAAGCTCTCATAATATGCGAATAATGCGACATACTGCCTCGAGGCCAGATTTCGACCCAGATGCGAGATATTATACTTCTCGAAGAATGTCAAAAGCGCAAATGATAAAGCCGGCCACGCTGGATCAATCGATTGAAAGGCCTTATTCCACACTCAGACAAGACGCCGACGCCAGACCGACCACAGGGAAATCAATGGATATTATCAATGGCAAATAAGATGTAACAGTTCCCCTGAACATAAACCCTGATCGCACATATTAGTAGTTCATGACAGGTGCACCACCGCCTGGTCCAGGCTTGTCTTCGTAACCGCCATCATATCCGCCGTGATCATCCAAAGATCGATAGCCAGGATCGCGCCCCCGGCCTCGACCACGCGCGCCTCCACGACTCGAGTGGCCCTTACCTCGTGGCGCTCCCCCACGGCCGCGACCACCGCGATGCGAGCCACCACGACGTGGTCCATCAGCATGATGGCCTCTGTTCCCCCCATAACGGGAATTATAGTACGGCTGTGGTCCTGTCTGGGATAGCGGGTCATCATTCTGACTGGATTGCGGATACAGGATATCCTGATCACGCTCTTGCTGATGGCGTCTCTTGCGGTTCTTGTTCAAGAACTGGCTCTCCCATTCGTCCTCACGGGGATTCTCTTCTTCCACACGCAAAACAACTTTCTCACCGACGACGGTTTCAAAAGTCAGAGCTTTCTCAGCTGGTACAGGATGCCAGTTCTGAATCTTGCCTGCATCAATAGGACGAGCGCCTTTGCGCACAGCTAGAACTATCACGGGCAGTGGATTCTCTGTGTAGTACTTCTCCGTGGCGGGAACAGGAGCCACCCGAGCAGCCCACACCCTATTCTCAAAGACGGCAGTCCCAGTAATCTGCCAGCTGAGCTTCTTGCCAATGCCGCCGACCTTGTTCAGGATAGATCGAGGGGCAGGGCGCGGAGTAATGAGGATACTGTTAGCCATGTACTTCAGATCATTGGATTCAGCAAGCCCAGAGGGCAGAAGCGGAGTCAGTAGTTCGCTGATCAATCGATTCGAATCTGCGTTAGATATGAGATATCCAGTGTAGAAAATGGTGCGCTTGATGCGCAGACGACCATATGGTGACCGCGTCATATTCGATGTAGCTTCGCGGATAGTCTTGTTGTGGGAATTGATCATACGCTGTACCTCGGCAGTTTCAACTACGGGGGAGAGGAAGGTGCATCCTTCTGCGACTTGAATCACCTCCGCATTGATCGGCCTCCGCGGCGCTGGCACAACCTGAAGCGACCGGTTCAAATCCTCGAAGAAGTCTCGAAAGCCCTTGACACTAGCAACAAATGAGTGATCGTTAGGCAAGGGCCTCTGACAAAAGACTTACTGCTTCACTCGATCCTCGTAGACCCGGATCTCGTCGGCCTGCTCATAAGTGAGAACGAGGTCTTGAAGGAACCTTTGCTTGAACTCCATGGTGGTTGAAAAGCGTTCGCTGTTGGGTCCCACTTCAGGCTTGAGACAGATGAGGTCAAACTCCAGCTTTCTGCTGTCCACCATGCGCCGAATAAGCTCCGCGAAGCCACTCTCGCTTCGGCCCGTCAGAAGCACGGTGAGGGCGTCCTTCTGCTCCATACTCAGCTTGACCAGCCGTACCTGCGGCCAGTCAGCGAATCATCCCAAACCATCCAAGACATTAAGTCACACAATCTGTTCATTCCACCAGCCATCCCAAGCTCGCGGCTCCTCCTTGGCCATGCCTTCTCCTGTAGCTGCGAGCAATGCTGGGTCGTGCCACCATCCTCCATTTGCGAAACTTTCAATGCTTTGTAGAAATCCGATCGTCGGGCCGTTCCAAAGTTGCGGATTTGGCAAGGGGCTCAGGAATACTGCAAATATAAGCTTCGAAACAGACGCAACTGCGAACGGGAGCTCTCACAGGTGTTGTCGAAGTCGTACACATGAATAGCTCTTACCTGCGGTACCGCTGTTGCATGGATGGGTCAGCAATCGAAGGCTATGCCCAGGTAAAAGCGAATCTCCCACCTGGTAAATCTCTGTTGATGACGGACCAGCGCTTCAACCCTGTTATCGTGCGTGAGATAAGTTGATTGCCATTCGCATGGTTCATGAATCCATTTCCGTTGGCTTTCCCTCGTGCCATAGTTGCGGCAGAGCTAAGAGGAGCAAAATAATTTTCAGCGATGGCAGATTTGGCAGACCTCATCATGTTTCCACCATGGTTCCAGTGTTGCGAGTTGCGTTGGTGAATCTCGAGCTGGTGCACTTGCCGCAGGTTTTTCCCGCCACAACGTGACCTCCGCCCCCCCGGCCGCAGCAGTAACGACCGAGCAGCTCTCCCACTTTTCTGATGGCACTCATTTCACCAAAACTGTACAGATCGATTCCCTTAACTTGCAATCAGTCTAATGTCTGATGTCTGGAGATGTCGACGTGCGACAGGAGATCCTGCAGAAAACCCTCCAAGAAGTAGCGCAAGAAGACAACGGTGACGATGTGGCCAACCCATGCGTCATCTGCCTGGAAGCAATCACAGAACCGGCTGTCACGGTGCCTTGCAGTCATGCGAATTTCGACTTCTTATGTATCGTGAGCTGGCTGGAGCAGCGCCGCAGCTGTCCGTTATGTATGTCTCCCTATCTCTGCAATCAACCGTCGCTTGCGGTTCGCGGTACTGACATTCCTAGGCAAGAGTGATGTTGACACTGTCAAATACGAGCTTGAGAACCCTCATGGACCGAAGCTCTACAAACTACCTCCGATTCCTCCGTCCGCTGCCAATGCGCCCGTCTCTATACCTCCTCATCACCCGGGGCGGTTACCCCGTGGTCCTCGCCACCGACGACGCCCCGCAGAAAGCTCACGGCCACGGCAGCCGGACGATCCCCTTGTACGGCGGCAATATGTCTACCGTCATCAGCTTTACTCTCTAAGAGTCGGCTCGAACCGTCTCTCCCAGTACCGCGAACTATCGCCCGAATCGTTCAACCGCGACGAAGAGCTGGTCTCGCGGGCACGGAAATGGATCCGGCGCGAGCTTAGGGTGTTTACTTTCTTGAATCCGGAAGGGGAGGCAGATCCAGGCCCAGGCTCTAGTCGGGTGGCTCGGCCTGGTCAGCAGCGACTTGACAGCCGACGAGGGAATAATGCCGAGTTCTTACTCGAGTATGTCATTGCAATTCTTCGCACTGTTGATATCAAGGGCAGTGCGGGGCAGGCGGAAGAGCTCTTGCGTGATTTTCTAGGGAGAGACAATGCGCGCTTGTTCTTGCATGAGCTGCAGGCCTGGCTGCGGAGCCCTTACTCGTCTCTGGAGGATTGGGATCGCCATGTTCAGTACGAGGAT
The DNA here is from genome assembly GCA_011319215.2 of Scortechinia acanthostroma. Classification (NCBI taxonomy): domain Eukaryota; kingdom Fungi; phylum Ascomycota; class Sordariomycetes; order Coronophorales; family Scortechiniaceae; genus Scortechinia; species Scortechinia acanthostroma. The sequence goes on from JAABUG020012215.1 coordinate 70,225, forward strand.
ACTCCTGGTGCGCCTTTGGCTGACCGAGCCGGGGGAGACTCCGAGGCCTCTGATCGGACAGCGACTCCGGTCTACCGCGGCGCACAACGCTCGTTCCGCGGGAGAGTATCAAAACCTCATCGTCCCAGGGGGTACCAACCACCAGGTAGATCGAGAGATGCGTTGGCGCAAGCGAGACGGCTACAATATGCACGGGACAGATATATCCCTGACTAATACGCGGAGCGCTCCCAGCACACTTATGTTACGGAATAACGAAGCATGCCAATAGAATAACGCTGTAAATATAGACTAATGCATATATGGCCAAGTGGTATCTTAATGCTGTGTATGTTGTAGTCATTCCTCGTGAGTAGTGTAGATGCAACGCCCCCCTATCCCTATCTCCTACGAAAGCGACCAGCGCCCCGGCCTTTACTGTTCTTGTTTCGAATCTTCAAAGAGCGGTAGTTCGCATGCGCCTGCGGGTTCACCTTGCGCGCCCGAGGCTTCTTGGTCTCATCTTCTTTCACAACCGGCTGGGTGGCTTTCGCCGCACGTTCTGCTGGCTGCGGCTGTGGCTGGACAACCCCGATAGCTTCTTTCATCTTCTCCGAGAAGGTCTTGCTCTTCGTGACAGGTCTGGTATCCTCTCCATAGTCAGGATCGGAATCAAGGTCTGGCTCCGATACGGTATGAAGCGAGACTTGATCATCTTCTTCGTCGGAGTTCTCGTCTTGATCTTCAAAGGCTGCGTCGAGCGTCCTCAGCTGCGGCTGCTGTGTTTCGGGAACTGCTGCAAGCTCCTCGGCATCCCCATCACCCTGGTGTTCACTTTCACTGTCTGACGCCGAACCCTGCGGCATCGAGGTCGGCTTCGAGATGACAGGTTTCATGCGCACCCTGCGCGTTGTACGTTTCTGACCCTTCTTCTTCCAAGGCCGGCCGATGTTCCCAGCGGGCGTCTGGCTATCGCCGACTTCGACATTCGCGTTCAGTGCTGCCTGCTCCGCCTCGATCTCGCGGAGGACGTCCAATTCATCTTCCAGCCGTTCCTCTTCCATGTCGCGCAGTCCTTGCACTATTGCTGAGAGACCCTTTCCGATAAATTGTGGCGGTTTGCGCACGGCGATCGGACTCAGGCCGTCGGGATTGGCAGAGTGAGAGGCGGCGTATCGCGCCGAGTGTGACCGCCGCAGGAAAGACGGCGTCCCGGACCCGGTCACGTCGTTGACGGTGCCCTGGGCACCCTGGTTCCTCTCAGTAATATGGTTGTGATCCTCAACCATCGCGGAATAGCGGAGCGTAGTCGGCGTCGCAAACAGCGCCGAAAGCATCCACTTCTTCCCTGACGATGCCGGGGTACGTCCGGGCCTTGGGCTGTCCTCTTCCCCCTCTTCGTCTTCTTCCATGATGGTGTCCATGGTCTTTCGTTTCGACGGGGTCTGGACATTGGCGGTGCGTACGCTCGCCACGCGATCTGCGGAGGGGGTCGCTGTGCTCCCGCCGGATTCCGATAACAGGTCGAAAAGACCTAGAGCCTTTCCGTCGCGTTGGGGGGTAGGACCGATGGCTGTTTTCAGCGGTGTACGGTGCGTCGATGGGCTGAAGAGTCGACGCAATGCCGTAGGCGAGATATAAGGATCGACCTGGGAAGGATGCGAACTCGAGATACGATTCTTGGACGGCGTCTCGAAAGCGCCTTTGGCGGTTTTGCGTGGCGTGGATGCATTCTGGAGAGTATCCGGGCCGTCCTTGAATGCGTGTTTGCGTTTCTTAGGTCGTTCTTCTAACTTGACTGACTTTGGATCGTCGGGGTTTCCCGAGGCCGATTCGAGTGCTTTCAGTCGAGAGTACTCTTTGTATTTGGCGGCTATTGATAGCGCAGGGTCAGCTTCTCTGCGCCAGCAAATCATCTAGGCTGATTTTGAAGGTGAAGACCGTACCAATCTCAGGAACCTTCTTGATATCATTCCGCTCTGCTTTCCTCCCACCATTTTGCGCTGCAAACGCCCTTTCCCACTCTTTCAGTTCTGCGCGCAGATTGGCAGACTGAGCCACGATCTCTGAGATGGCGGCACTTGCCATTTTTCATGTCGAGCGCAATTGATTCCAAATCTTATCACGGAGATGTATATCTAGGACGGATATCAGTGGTTCAGGCATATTCCCTGTGAGCGGGCTAAATCGACCGCCCTTGACGCGGTCGCGAATCAATTAACGCGGGTTCGACAGCGCGGGTGACGTAGCGCGTTACTCCGTACTGCCACGGACAATCACATGACACCTTGAACGGGAATGATAGGCATAGGGCAGTTTTCGAGGGTTATCCTCGTGTGTTTCTGGATACAATTGAGATAATAGGATTTGGGAATGGCTTGCTTTATTTGATTGTGGCTTCGTTCCTGCGTACCTGATACATAGTGATAGGTGATTAGCAAAGAGTGCGGTATTGAAAGGTCCCAGGTCGCACCGCAGTAAGCATGAGGTACTCGCATCGCCTTGCATCCTGAGACAATGAACTACATGAGCGACATGGGTCTTATGGTATCAAAATGCATTATGGCTACTAGTAAGACAGGAGGTTAGGCATCTCCAATCCGACGCACATATCTGCGCCGGAGGTGGTATTGAGGCAACAACATTCGGGGATAACGACAGCTCGGGATTTCGGTCTTATGCAGCTCGGAGTTGACCCATTTGACAGGTATTTAATAATAGTAGTGGTAGCAATCAGACAATTCTTGACCATTTCGCCTGTGCTTTGGATTTACTGTATACCATTGGATAACTCTCTTGTTCATCATAAACGTTTACACCTGACGTGTCGGCAGATCCCGACCACGATGTTACGATCACTTTTATCATTTGGTCAGCGCAGTACAGAGTACATATTTCCAACCGTTGATCCAAAGACGGATGGACCAGACTGCAAGCGAGATTGCGCAGATTGCACGGTCGAATTTCCGTCCAAGGTGAAAATTGAGAGCTCGACGCCGCTCTACGGACATATCAAACGATTCGATACACATGTGCTGGTGGCTACGGGAAAGTCAGACTGGGTTGAAAAAGTGACGCAAGAAAAGGACAGCTTGATGGAAGCATTGGACTCTGTCAAGCCACGACATGGTGTATGTATCTCGCCGGGGTTTTACGTATCGTCTCTCTGACAGAGCCAGCGAATCATGATATCTGCGTCAAATCTCAGCTCGCCGGAGAGCCTAGACGAGAAGGACAACAAGGGAAATACAGTGCTGATCCTACCTTCATTCACGTTTGTGGACTCCGTGAAGCCGGCGGATGTGCCAGAGCTGGTTGACCGCTACATCGACACACCGCAGGACGCCGGAAACTCGCAGTCGGATTCTGCTCTTATGGCACGACCGTGCGAGTATGATTACGTCGTGCTCTTGTGCTCGCATAAGAGGCGAGATGCGCGTTGTGGGATCACAGCGCCGTTGATCAAGAAAGAGCTTGAAAGGCATCTGCGTTCTCCTGGGCTATATCGCGATGCACATGATGAGCGTCCCGGGGGGGTCGGGATATTCTTCGTCTCACATGTTGGTGGTCACAAGTTCGCTGCCAATGTCTTGATCTATCGCAAGAAGGAGCAGCAGATGATCTGGTTAGCCCGGGTTAGGCCTGAACATTGCGAGGGCATTGTGAAATACACGCTTTTGCAGGGTAAGGTCGTACATCCGGAGAGTCAGCTTAGAGGAGGCTTTGATCGACTTCGAGGATTGACGAGTTGGTGATTGATCTATGGAAAAGGATTTGAGACTTAGGCTCACCCAATGTAAATGAAAAGTTGTATAACACGCGATGAGACAACCGGTATGCTTTTTATATCATTATACCGACAGCGCTGAGGCTCTGCTTTCCTCGGCTTCAGCGTTCGTAGGCTGGTACAGTCAGACGCAAGGATGGCCCAGGGGACTAGTCCGTAGGGCTGGCGGAAGAGCTTGCTGTCATGCTTGCAGTTTGACTGGCTCGTAGCCTCGTCGTCAAAATTCGACAGACTAACCCCTTGCTGAGTTAAGCTTATAAATCGAACCTCTCTGGGTATGATGCCCGTAGGCAACGAGATTACTGGGATGAGCCAGTACTGTGGTGCACGGCGATACACCGAGATGGCTAAAACTGTATGGTAAGGTACGATTGCTGTATGGTTGGTTGAGGTTGTTTTCCGGGGTTATTGATTTGTCGGTGTTTGAAGAAGATGAACACCCCTTATCTACCTACCTTAAGGTATGCGCCTGCTGTCAAAATAATAATAGATACCAGGATGAGAGTTGTCGGTTGAGCGGATGGAGTAAGACAGCCGACGACGATCTGGTGCCTCAGAGCCTGAGACCCTTGCGTCCCTCCCAATACGGCAACCAAGTGAGACCTTCGCGGAGGGGATTGCCCGATCCGGCTAAGAAGCCCGGTGGGCCACACACGTAAGCGTTCGTACCGTTCCGCGTTCCGCTTGTTCCTTATGACAAACCCCGAGCCTGCGCCGGCTTACTAGAAAAGGATGACGAAAAAAGGATGAAGAATCGCGGGAAATCGTCAGTTCAATAATGACGATAATGTATCGACCATGACAGAAATTCAGCAGAAAATGGGGCCTCCATACCCGGAGCAGCCCCAACCCCTAGAGCAACGGCGCAAGAGGCGCCGACGCACTATGGCCTGCACGCAGTGTCGCAGCAGAAAGCTTCGGTGCGATCGCGAATATCCCACATGCGGCCGATGTCTCAAGAGCAAAACTCCTACCAAATGCACCTATGAGGATGGCTTTCTGTGGCAGCAACCCAATACAGTTGCATCGCCCGTCTTCTCCGACCGAGGTTCCACAGCACTGGCTCAGATGCCCCGAGTTGATCGGGCGCCCGCACTCACTACCCCGGACTCGGGGATAAGCAGTCTGCCGCCTCGGCCACAACCA
>JAABUG020013325.1:0-74888 GCA_011319215.2 Scortechinia acanthostroma
TCTGTCTGAAGTCCCCTGCTGACTCTTTACGTTTTCAGGCTACTGGATGCCATTTGAGGCCGCAAAAGCGGTCGCAGCGACATTCTGCTGGAAGATCCGACACGCCTTGACACCACTATTCGGCCTGGATTTCCCGACGATGTGCATTCACCCCCAGGACCGAGGACGGTTCGGCCGTATGGTCATCGACCCGGCTATCGTAAGAAAGGCCACCGAAACCGCAAACTACTACCGCATGCTCGAACTCCAGTCTCCATCCTGTAGTTCCCTCCGCCTTCTCCGGACAGGAACCAATTTCCGTCCGAACTCAGCAGGCAGCGCTGGATTCGTGAAGCGACTCATACCCCGATCCCATCAGCATCGATACCCAGATAGCGTGAGCGGCTACGAGTCGTCCTCGCCTGAGTACCACGGCGACGCATACTGCGTCTCCCCAGTGAGCCCGTTCCGGAATAGCTTCACCCCTGTCAACACACCCCGAAGCTCTGAGGTCGAATTACCCTCGCCGCGAGCGATACTCGCTACCGTCGCCCAGCCCCCCGACAGAGAACACACAGCAGGAAGCGACGAGGATTCCGGGTCGGACGAGACCGGCTCATCGACCATGTACACGGAGAGCACCAGTACCGCAACCGAAGTCCTCTCCATGGATCTTGACGACGACGACGTCGACGACGAAGAGTACCGCGAGAAAGGCGACCGAAGCGATAGACGTTCCGTTAAGTCGTCGAATTCCGACCATGATCGAACGATCGAGACCCGGTCCAAGCGGAAACATAGCTCCGCGTTCTTCGCGCGAGAAGTTAAGGCCGCGCATGCCTTGTTGAGTCTACACATGCAAGAAGCCACGGGCAGTGACGTTGACGGCGATGAGGAACCTCCTCTGCTGATGGCCTCGAGGGGCTTGAACTTGACCAGTAGGAAGAGACGGAGGGCATCTGCTTGATGTCTCGGTCTTGACGAGTGATGATGACGAGGTCAAGTTAGAAGGACGGGTTGGCGTTGTTTCGTTTCTATCTGGTGTATCTTGTCTGGTTTGCTTTCGCTTTAGTTTATGTGATACAAGCTCAGCAGAGTCAGCACATTGAAATTGATTCCTTGGTTCTCCTGTAACCTCAAACCCTCAGAACAAACCTTACCATGACCACCACTACCCACAGCATACTGCGACCAACCCCTTATCACCCCTCCAAACCTGTAAACGCACATGGCACAACCGCCATCACCTTAGCAACACACCCCAGAATCGTAACGTATACTGCACCCCGCATACACATGAAAAGAGGCGGCATTTCTACCTTCACTGCCACCATGACAGCTGCTGATTAAGTGCGTGGCTCGCAGTGAGTAATCTTCTACTGTCTAGTAACAGGTTCGAAGCCGGCCTATGTCGATTCAGTAGAGGGTAGAATGGTGAGGTATACAGTAAATGTCGGCAGTGGGACACCAGAAGAACTGAAAGGAAGAGCTTCGGCCTCAGATAGCACCAAGCTGGGCATCGACTCCGAGTATCTGGTCATATGGGATGGTCTGTTCCCGTGGCGATCTGAGGGACTTGTAGGGATGCCTAGGATCAGGTAACCCTATGGATTGCAGATGATACAGCTTACAGGAATCAAGCTAGGATCGGATCTACGCCGCTCTTTCGACTTCCTGGAAGCTATGGCAGAAGCAGAAGCGGCCGAGTTCATGACAGATTATAAACCAAGGTGAGCGTTCACGAGGAATTTGCACGATGACGGGGAGCCATATTATGTCCCATGCTAGTAACTCAGTACGTATGATGCTGATTTAAATGAAAGAACCCATAGACAAGGCAACACCAACGAGATGTAACCATAGAAACCAAGTAGAAGAATAATTGCATGAGAAGGAAAAGAAGAGACAAAGACCAGTATCCAGACGATCAACGCCTATGAAAACTCTCTCCTCTAATCACTGTCCTCATCATCAAAGTCATCGGCCGAATCTCCTCCATCATCGTCCTCGCTGTCATCCTCAATCACGTACGTCTTTTTGGCCGCCGCTGTCCGACGCGCTGGTCGAGCCGCAGTCTTCCGCTTAGGGGGCTCATCGTCCTCCGAAACATCCATCTTGCCTGCCGGCGAGTCCAGGATGTCGTTGGCCATGGCATCGATATCGTCATCTGACAGATCATCGACAAGCTGCTTCTTCTTGGTGGCTGTCGCCTTGGCCTGCTTGGATGCATATGCCTTGGCGGCAGGGGACAGAGTCGTCTGCTTGAGACTCGGCGCAGGAGCAGCCGGCTTGGCCGCATCCTTCTTCGGACGGCCACGCGGCTTGGGGGCAGTTGCGGGCTTCGAGGCCGCGGCCGACTTGCCCTTGGCAGCTGGTTTAGCTTTGCCAGCTGGCTTCACGGGCTCGTCATCATCGACGTCCATGTCAAAATCATCATTGACTTTGATCTCCTTGGGCTTGACCAGTAGCGATCGGCGGGGAGAGTTCTGAGGGATCAATTTACTGTAGTCCGTCTCATCCGCATCGAAATCGGTGGATAGCTTCGACGGCTTGGAGCTACTGGCCTTCAAGGCAGAGGAGCTGCTGCCCGGCCTGGACCGCTCGGAGAAGAGCTGGCGTGAGTCGGTCGCAGGTTCACCGGTAGCGCCTCCAATGCCCTTGACCATCTTGCTCACATCGCCCAGAAGATCATCGCCGTTATCGCTGTCTGAGTCGTCCAGGGCCGTATAGTTTGTGATTTTCCGGCCTGTCCGAGTCGGCTGGGGCTTGGCTGACTTGGCTGCCTCGGCTTTGGCAATCTCCATGAATTCATCGTCATCAAGGTCGTCGTCAGACTCCTCCTTGGGCTTGGGCTTCGGCTTGGCCGCGGCTCTGCCTTTCTTAGGAGCGATGTCTTCAGAATCATCATCGTCCTCTGCCTTCCGCTTAGGTGCCGCTTTGGCGGGTGCGCGACTCTTCTTCGGGAGGATTTCTTCTTCCAAGTCGATCAAGTCGTCAATGGCTTCATCCTCATCCTTCCGCTTAGGTGCCGGTTTGGCGGGTCCGCGACTCTTCTTTGGGAGGATTTCTTCGTCCAAGTCGATCAAGTCTTCATCCTCATCCTTCACCGTGGAAGTATCCTTGGTTGCTGCCCCCCTGTTTTTCTTCGGTAGCACTTCTACCTCGAAATCATCATCGGAATCGCCTCCGTCGCCGGACGGAGCAGAAGCGGGAGCAGGCTTCGCAGATGGTTTGCCCAAGTAGCTGAGAAGACCACCTTTGGGCTCTGCCTTCTTTGCAGCCGCTGATTTCTTGGACTTTGGAGCCGCAAAGTCTTCGTCGTCCGAATCATCGCCCAACGCCGCCTTGCGCTTCTTGGTTGCTTTCCCCCGACCGCCGGCAGTCGGGAGCTTCGCCGATGTACGGCGGCCCATATTAGCATGCTTGCGCGCGCGACGATCTTCATCCTCAAGCTGGAATCGCCACTCGTTGATAAAGTCATCCAAATCGCGCTTCCAGATATCTTCCTTGGAAAGCTTGATTAAGGCGTCCATCTCAACCTCCTTCTCCCCAATCTGTCTTCGCAGTTTCTCCACGCGCTCGTGGGTCAGAGACCACAGAGGCATGCCGAGGAGATAATCGTAAGCGCTCGACAGGAGCTCCGTTTCGTCGTTGCCAGACTCGTCTTCTTCTTCCTCGACTACCGGCGCATCCTCGCCCGCCTTCACAGCGTCAATCACCTTCGGGAAGGCCTTGAAGCCAAGTTTCTTCAACTCGGCAACAAGAACAGGTTTCTTCTTCTTCGAGATGACAAGTTGACCGTCAATGATCATCTGCACGAAACGAGCCTGGTTGCTGAGCTTATCCAAGTCTTTCTGAAGTTCATTGAGTTGATATTGCTAGATAGCGTCAGCATGCCTTCAAATACGCAGGGGCCAGAGTACATACCTTGCGACGTTCGTAAAACTTGAGGCGAACTGCGTAGAATTCCTTCAAGATATCCTCGACGGAAGCATACTTGGTGATCCGGCCCTCAGGGTCAAAAGCGACCAGGTTGCTGGTTGCGATGGTCTTGGACAGCTTGAACTTCTCCTCCAATCCTTCCGACACGGCGGACTTGATGTTCTTCTCGTCCATTTGGATGACAAAGTGTACCTTGGTGTGCGTGTTGTAATCCTTGTAGTCCTTGATGAAGGATGGCGTTTTCTCGGCCTTGATAATCTCCTCGAGCTTATCCTTGAAGTCCTGAGTCCAGGTGCGGATGGGAAGTTCAGTAATCTCCACCTCCTTGTCTCCGGTCTCCTTGATGATACCGCTGAACTTGTAGCGGTCGCCACCAAGATCAGTGACTTCACCGGTGAATCCGCGGAACCACGGCTTCATGGGCTTGACGGGCTCGCCGTCCATCAGCCGCTTCAGGTTGTCCACAATGTCTTCCGGATTGTAGTTGGGAATCGAAGAACTCCAACCAGTGCCGATACCGTCAGCACCGTTGATCAGGATCAGAGGCACAACAGGAACGTAGGTCTCTGGCTCAATCTTCTTGCCGTCATCCTCGTTGTAGGTGAGAAGAGGGTCATCGCCTGCGTGAAATATACGACGCGCAAAGGGCGACAGTCGCGTATAGATATAACGAGCACTAGCACAATCTTGACCACCTTGGAGACGACTTCCAAAATTACCACTGGGCTCGAGGCAATTGATGTTGTTTGATCCGACAAAGGTCTGTGCGAGACCGACGATGGTCTGCTGGAGCGAGGCATCACCATGCTGGTACGCGGTCATACCCGAAACGTGCCCCGCCAGTTCAACCACTTTCATATCCTTCTTAAGATTGCGACGGAAACACGTGTACAGGACCTTACGTTGACCAGGTTTCAAGCCATCGACAACAGACGGAATCGACCGCATATTGTCGGCCATACTGAACAGGATGAGCTCTCTGTTGATGAAGTCGGTATATGTGATCTTGTCGACGGAATGATCCAGAAAGGTTCCAGGCTTGAACTGGCGCAGCCATTCCTTTCGCTCGTCGGCCTTCTTCTTCGAGAAGGCAAGCTCAATGAGTTCCGTCTCGTGATCCTGCATGGTATGGAACTCCTTCAGATGGCGGTCGAGGTCACGGAAGTAGACCTGGGCATCCTCGGTCGTGCTGGTACCCAGACCCTTGTAGTACTTGTGTTCCCAGCCGCGTTCATGCTTGTGCTCCTCTTTCCAGGCTTCATACTCAGGCATGGTGAAGAAAGAGCGTTGCTTGGTAGGGTTCTTGGGATCGCCCTTCCAAACCTTGACAATGGGAGTGATGAACTCAATCAGGAACTCTGGGATCTTCAGCAGACTAGGAAATTGAGCCTGAAGGAAGTTGATGAGCAAGCCCTTGATATGACTTCCGTCATGATCCTGATCGGTCATGATCATCAAATGACCGTAGCGCAGACTGCGGGTATCAGTGTATTCCTTCTTGTGTTGCAGACCAAGGAAGTTCTTGATATTTTGAATTTCCGCGTTCTTCGAAATCTGCTCGAATGAGGCATCGCGGACATTGAGCAACTTTCCTCGCAAGGGAAAGACACCGAAAAGGTCGGGTCCGACGACGGCTCGCCCAGCCATGGCAAGGCCCTTGGCCGAGTCACCTTCGGTCAAGATGAGAGTGCAGCGGTGACCATCCTTTGTACCGGCCTTGTTGGCATCGACCAATTTCGGGTTGTTCATTCGGGTGCGACGACCACCGTCTGTTTTCTTCAACATCTGATCTGCCTTGGCTTGCGCAAAGTGTAGGATGTTGTTCATGACTTCGGTCTTCAGGATCTTCTTGTAGAAGTCCTCTTCAAGAACACATTTGCTGCCGAACTGGCTCGACTTTGTTGTCAGCTGCTCCTTGGTCTGGGAGTTGAAGGCCGGGTTCACGATCAGAGCGTTCACAAAAATGAAGATGTGGTTTCGAATTTGGGCGGGCTTCAGCGTGGCACCGTTCTTGTTCTTCCTCTTGACTTGGTCGGCCAATCTGGCGCAGATTTGATCCGCGATGTAGTTAACGTGGCTTCCGCCCGAGGTTGTAGCAATGGAGTTGACAAAGGAGACCTGATGGAACGAGCCGTCCGAGACTGTGAATCCGATTTCCCAGTGAGGGTCTGGACTGCAGGTAATGATTTCGTCCTTGGAGTTGGTGTCTTCTTCGCCCCGTTCTCGGCGGATGGCCTTGGTGTACATTTCCATGTACTTCTTGAAGTTGCGGACCGGGATGCGGCTACCATTCAACTTGACGGCGACCTTGGCAGTTCCCGCCAAATCGTAGACACGACGTTTGACGAGAGCTTCAAAATCATCGTCCATGCCCTCCATTCCGAATTTGGCGTAGTCGGGCTTGAAGGTAACTTTGGTGTAATCGTCGCCCTTGGCATCAGTGATCTTGGCCTTGCCCATTTTGGACATGTTGTTGGTCCAGGTCTGCTTGTACTTCTTCTTTACACGGGAGTCTTGAGTTTCAATGGTGAATTCGGTGGAGAAGACGTTGCAAAGCTTAGCACCGAAACCGTTACGACCACCGGTCACCTTCTGCTGGGTGTCGTCGTAGTTGGACGAGGTAAGAAGATGGCCGAAGATCAGCTCGGGAACGTAGATTTTTTCTTTCGCATGAATCTCAATGGGGATACCGCGACCGTTGTTCCAAACACTGATTTCACCCGACTCGCGGTCGATGGTCACACGAATCTCATCCATATTCGCGTCGTTTTGCTTGTTATCAGCAGCGTTGACGACGATTTCGTCAAAGATCTTGTAGAGACCGGGCACATAAGAGACCTCTCTGTATTTCATTCCCTCCATTTCCGAATCGTAAACCCACATATATTGAGTAGTTCGTTCGATGGATCCTATATATGTATCTGGACGTTTGATAATGTGTTCGAGTTGGGTGAGCTGATAGATCACCCATTAGCATGCTTCCAGTGCAAAGGGTAGTGCAAAGTCAACGACAGACTCACCTTCTGGTACTTCTCTGACGCATTGGTGGACTGTGCAGGCTGATCGCCGACTTCCCCAACAAAAGATTCGTTCTCCACGTCTGCAAGAGGCTTCGAGCCGCCCTTTTTGCTAGCAGGAGCCTTCTTGACCTTCTTGGGAGGTGTCTGTGAAAGAGAGGAGTCGTCTTCGGACATTCCCATGCCGTCAGACAGATCATCCTCATCATCAGGCTGAGGTCGCTTTTTTGACGCGGCTGCCTTCGCAGCTGGCTTAGCTGTGATTTTCGTTTGGGTCAATTTCTTTGGTGCCGCTTTCTTGGGGGCCGCCTTTGCCTTGGGTTTCTACGAGAAGAGATGTCAGCACGAGCTGGTTGGGTTGAGAAAGTCAATTGAAAATTCATACCGGTGCTGGCTCAGGGACGAAGTCAGAGCTACCGTCGTCCTCAAAGACGGAGCCCTCCATGATGGAGTCATCCATTTCCATGATGAGGGAATGTTATGGAAAGAGTCGAAAGACACGGGCGGAGAAATGAAGCGGAAAAGAAGAGGCAAAATATGGGGGTCAACGAGTGACAAAAGGGTTGGACCGAAGAGCTGCCAGAGACTAAACCTCCAGCATGCTCGTAGAAAAAGGTGAGCGAGAGATGATGGAAGAGGGAGATGATGGGAAGAAGGCGATGCAATTCCCTTCAGTTCGTGTCGTCGAGTTCTTTATCCTCTTTCCTCCCCGTTGTTGACGCGCTGCTGCGGCTTGTGGTTGTTGCTGCCAGAAACTGCTTCAAGCCACGCGGAACATCGTTTTCCCCGCCGGATGTGGCGCAACGGCCACCTAAAATGGAAATCTCCAAACAAGCCGACCCAAAGAGGAAGGGCGCGACCCAAACAATTCCAGGAGGGGCGGTAGGGAGGGGAAACAACAACACAACGTCAGCAGTAAACACTAAGAAACGGTGCTATTTGTAGACAGATAAAGAGGTACGGAGTACACGGGTTTAGATCTATTATTAGCCCTGGCCAACGTTCTAGTTGATCACAACCAGCTGTGACGTTTTTTGGCTGAGAAAGACCAAGTCGCCCTAGACAACGGCACGGAGTACCTGAGATATGGAGTATTATCGTTCGCTGTCAGAAACGCGAGGGTTCATTTTCAGCCATTATTTACCTACTCCATACGCTCATTCAGAATCTGCCCTAATTTTCGTTGGTAATCTCAATGTGACTCTATATGAGAGTGTTTGGTTGGAGAATATACCGAGATTTGATGCTTGTCAAGGTGTACCTGGATCTTTGGGAATATATAGCGGGCCTCGACCAGGGCATCTACATGAAGGAAGTCAAGATTAGGATTTAGCAACCAGGAAAATGCTGCAGAAGATATTCCATCATAATCACAAGTGAAAGTCTAAATATCTGTTACTAATCGCTCACTTCTCATTCAATTGTAGGTTGTCATTCACCCCCAGTGAACAGGATGCAATCCATATCCTGCCAAGACTTTCAGTCTTGAATGGAGAAATCTAAGAAGATAATATAGCTAGTATCAGCAGAAAGTCTTAGTGAGTTTAAAAGTAGCAGATACACCTAGGAGTGATATGACTGAGCTTGGAGCATTGACCTGTTGAGACAGATTAGCAGTCATGGGAGGGCAGCATCACTCCGTAGCTGTAGGCAATTTCACGTCAGTGCCTGAGAGCCTGAGCAGCCTCTCTGATCAATCAGAGTCCCAGCTCTCAAGGTCTCGAAATTACCAGAAACCATAGTTAACAGAACCAGAAGGACCAGCATTCGACCGTGCTGCTTCTGGAGCGCCTGGACAACGTTGCGGGGATGAATTCGGACCGCTGGATATCAGATTGAAAATCAGTACAGAGTACCTATCCAATCCTGTTTATTTTCTAGGGTGCAACTCCATAGTTCCCTGATCCCTATTGCAATAATCATCTATCTACTACTGTATGTACGGAGTACTCAGTAACTCAGTTATTCATATCCACTTCAGGGGCTCGAACATTAATCCATGGTTCAAAAATCCCCTGTGCGGAGAAATGACTTGCCTAATGGCCTGATTGTCTGCGTGCCTTGCAGATCAGCCTTCTCCAAATCCAGGGACAACACCACTTGGATTCTTCCACTCTCGAAGCCAAGAAAATCATCTCCGTCAATATTGACACCAACAAATCGGGAGCAGACATTTAACTGAAATCACGAATTATTGAAAAGGGATCGACGTGGGCGAGGCCTTGACGCAGCAAGAGGGATGATTCGCGGTTTCGCGTTTCTCGAACACACCAAAGTGGGCTCGGATTGCCCCTATTTTATCGATTCATCCTGTCATATCTCATCCATAAGTCTAAGGCCTCACTAGCATGGCTGCTAGTCTAATATCGCCAGTCCACTAAACCGGTCTAATTCATTATTCTAACACTCTGAGAATCCACTGTCGAGTCTAGGAGTCCATAGACTCTAGTAGTATCCTTGCCATTAGCTTAGGGAGGAGCCTTGAAACACCACCGCTACTTCTCCCTCCCTCGACTCCTGCTGTACTAGTACTACTTTTTTCCCCTCCGTTGGCTTAAGGGTCTCACGAAGCCACTGTCCACCACGTTCTTCTTGTCCTCGTTTCTAGAAGCGATGCTGCCATTATTGGCGGTTTATCTACTATTCGTTCAGCTCATTTCTCCTTATCGCCGTCTGGTTTTGGGTTAATCTTCCTCGGGTATTCGAATTCCACATCGATACCGGCTGCGATCAGCAATTGAAGCCTTTTTCGACCCATTAATTATAGGAATATTTGATTGCATACGGTGGACAATTCACAATCGAATCGCTAATAAACACCACGACAATGGAGAGCGCCGACCCGACCGCGTCTCGCGCGCATCAGTCCAACAGCATTCCCGATAACAATGAGCCAACGCAACCAAACCATACCGATTCGATGGTGACGGTCCCTCTATCAGACGTGCAGTCCAATTCTGAACATTCGCAACCAGATTGGCGGACGCTTGATATTCCTCGGACACCTGTCGAATCGACCTCGCCTGGGGAGGAGGAATATGGTGGAGATGATTTGGAAAGGGAGACGACGCCGACCCGAGACTTTGTGAAAGCAGAACTTGCGACGGATTGCACCTCGGCTGCTCCGTCTGTTCGCTCTCGTAGCAGCGAGGAATATGAACGAGGCGATGCAGTTAACTGGGAGGAATTGGATAAAACGGAAGAGCAAGAGCCCCGTGGTGAGGGATCTGATGAGTCGACCGCTCTTCTTTTGGCTCGCTTGGAGCAGGAGAACAATGCTCTAGCGACAAATCCCAAGTCTGTGAGCCAGAACCGACTGCAGACAAGGTCATCGCGAGCCACGTCACTTCACCAAATCAAGCGGTTGATCAACGATGACCCTCGATCGTCTTTGCGGTACTCTCAGCTTCCCCCTCCTCCCATGACTGAGCTCGAATTCTGGGCTGCCTTGGTCGCGGATTTCCCTCAGACTGCCCAGCGATTGCCGACTTTGACCTCCAATAAAATCCGCGGGGGCATTCCGCCGCCGCTTCGAGGTGTAGTTTGGCCTAGCTTGGCGGGAGCTCGCGATTCTTCGTTACTAGTCGAATATCAGCGACTGTGCGGTGAATCAAGTCCGTACGAAGGATTGATTGGGAAAGACATTGGTCGCAGTTTTCCCAACGTCGAGATGTTCCGTGACCCCCACGGCGAGGGGCAGCAGATGCTGGCTAGGGTTTTGAAGTGTTTCAGTCTCTATGATACCAAGATCGGCTACTGTCAGGGGCTGGGATTTGTCGTCGGACCCTTGCTGATGCACATGACCGATGCGGAAGCGTTCTGCGTACTAGTACGGTGGGTTTCACGCAGTTGAATATTATTCAATCTCGAGGCAGAGCTGATTGTAACAGGTTGATGGAACACTATGATCTGCGGACATGCTACCAGCCTGATCTATCCGGTCTCCATTTGCGCGTCTATCAGTTCCAGAACCTCCTTGCCCGCCACCGTCCCGCTTTATTCGCTCACCTGGAATCCTTAAATGTGGAGCCGATCTATGTGTCTCAATGGTTTCTGTCATTTTTCGCAGTTTCCTGTCCTCTCCCCATGCTTCTTCGAATTTACGATATCATTTTCTTGGAAGGGGCGTGCGAGACCTTGATGCGTGTGGCCTTGTCGCTGATGCAGAGGAACGAGAAGAAGATCATGGCTTGTTCTGAGTTTGAAGATGTGATGCAATTCTTACTGTCGAGGAGTCTGTGGGATACGT
Organism: Scortechinia acanthostroma; assembly: GCA_011319215.2. NCBI lineage: Eukaryota > Fungi > Ascomycota > Sordariomycetes > Coronophorales > Scortechiniaceae > Scortechinia > Scortechinia acanthostroma. Next base: position 11,188 of record JAABUG020013325.1, read on the forward strand.
GAGTTGCGAGCCTTCAAATCCCGGCACACTGACTGATATGTGCAGATACGCTTGCCATGCCGACGACTTTGTCAATGACTTTGTCTCGCTGACGTCGCTGGTCACCAAGGAAAGCCTGCAGGCGTTGGAAGCCAGCTACAATCAATCGCAAGGGGTGCCAACCGGCATCACATTCCCTCAGATGCAGGCCGCGGCGTCGAGATTCCTGGGCCGATTCTGGGCAGGATCCAGCTCTCCGACGAAGTCCTTCAATCTCAACCCCAACAACGGCAGTATGTCAGCTCGCGCCAGTGTCCGCCGGACCCCGTCCAAGCAGAGCATGACCTCCACGCTCAATTCGATAGAATCAACATCCGATGCCAGTACAGCGCCGACGGAGCTCTCCGCGGAACCACCCAAGCAACGGGCCAAGTCGGCCATGTCGCACAACAAAGATCGTGATTTGCACTCACAGATAGAGGATCTGCTGATGGCACTAAGCGATCTTCAGCGGCAGCATGCCGATCTTACGCGGGAGCTGCAGCAGGAGCGCGAAGAGCGGGAGGAGGACCAGGAGCTGGCGAAGTCCATGCTGAACTACATCAAGGAGATGGAGACTGATGATCCACCGGCTGATCTGATCAGCAAAGCGGAACAGAGATTCGTAGAGGTAATCAACATGAAGCGCGACTCGATCCCACAGACAAAGCAGCAACTCCGCGAGGATCTCAATCGATGGAAGGAGATGCACGAGGTCGAAGCGGGCCGGTGTCTCGATCTGACGCGTCGCATCGACGAACATGAACAAGAGAACTCGTCGCTGAGAGAGCAGTTGCGCGAGGCTCGCAGTCGCATCCAGGATGGTTACCGTGATCGCCAACGCCTGGAGAGAACCATCCGGGAGCTGCGGACCATCAAGACGTCGACTCCAGACTCACCACCAGAGACATTCGGCTCTCCGATCAGCGACTCGGGAGAGAGCCGGTCGCCCAACGGGCTCCGGGAACTCAAGCTGGGGCGGTCAAATTCGCAGAAGAGCACGACGTTCAACAAGAGATCGAGCAGCCTCGGACTCCAGGCCGTCCTGGCGACGGAGAACCACAAACCCGCGCCGGAGGAGACGCTGCTGCTGGAACTGGTGAACGCCAAAACGGCCGAGGCGGTGGCCAAACAGGAGCTGGAAGAAGTCAAGGCGAAGCTGGACTCGTTGAGGAAGATGATCGGAGGGCAGGGATCACCACGAATCGATTCGCGCAATTCCTTTATTGCCCGGTCCCCGAATATCGCCAAATCGGCCACGGAACCAGTTGCTAGTGGAGGAGGATTCTTCAGTGGCTGGGGGCGTCGAGCCGTATCTTCCAACGATTCGTTTGCAGCCAGGTGATTTTGCATTAGCGGTGTTGGATAGGATGATATCTCGGAGCGTTTGTTTCTTTTTTTCTCTTCAAGTATATGATACCTCACTTGTATATACTCAGATGGTACTAAATTCACATACCTTATCCACTGTCCGATCATACCAAACCCACTGCAATACAAACGCAACTACCGAAAAGCAGCCCAAGCCTGCAAAGCCCCAATAGCAACAGTAGCCACTCCATTACTCTTAACCCCCTTCTTCAAATACCACCACGCACTCACCCACACAATCGCCGTCATCAACGCCGCAATCCCCTTGTTGACGGGCTGGTCCAGCAAGGCCGGATTCTGTGCCCAGTTGTAGTTTATCATTGCTAAGCCGTCAGCCCCCATCACTTTCTTCTTCTTGCAAAAGGGATGGGGAGGGGAGGGATACCATTCATGAGGAGAAAGGCACTACCCTGATACCAGCCTGCTTTTGCGCAGGTGTAGGCGAGGCTAGGGAGTTGGCGGAATTGGGGGAGGCGTTGCCAGTCCCGAGCCGAGATCTTATCTTATCGTTAGTTTGGACTCTAGGTGCTGATTGAGATGGATGCGGAGGAGCTTACAGTATGGGCTACGGAGATGAGGAGCCAGCCGAGTGAGGTGGCTTTTAGGGCCCCGGAAGTGGTTGAGAGGGACATTTTGGATGATTTGGTTTGGTTTGTTTTCTGAGGAGTATTGATGTGGTGTGGTGATGTGAAGATGGAGCTCTGAGATGGTGCGAGATGGAAGAGGCGATGATGGTAATGAACTGACGATGATGATGCCAAGGCCGAGTTCCTCGGCTCAGGATGGCCATTATCCATGCATGATCGTGATACCTTACTCTGTGGGGATATAAGACAACTGTTTGCAGTAGGGATATTTATATATTTATACCTCTCTAGACTGTAGAATATAGTTGATACCTGATGCTGATGCTCTTGTATAAGCTCTTTCTGGACTACTGTACGAGACCACTGTGCTATTGTACTCATCTACAAGGGGAGAGCTTGACAAGATGGATTGTGAGACGATACCTCTCCTTAGAATTGATGGTATTCCGGAAGATATCGTGCATATGCTGAGATCAGTGAAGACATGAGTTCCAGGCTGATGTCTGCTGCGGAGTACCCTGACATATCCTATCCAAGCGATCGCGATATGGGCCACGATGGGATGGACCTTCTGTACCAGAGACTCTAGCTTCTGGATTTACCACCTCTGTTGATAAGAACTGTTATCATTTCCCCGGTTTATCGATCGGAGAGCCTCCGATGCGGGGACAGCGGGGTTGATGTATTCGCGGGGAGGATACTTTCGATGCATTCTGAAAGCATCTCTTCGACTCAAGCAGAGTACAAGATGGTCCTCGCGAAACCAGAGAACAAGCATGTCCTCAAGGCCTTTGACCTCACGGGCAAAGTGGCCGCTATAACTGGTAAGTCGCCATCGCCAATGCATGCATGGCGACATAGTTGATCAGACAGGCGGCGCTCGTGGCATCGGACTGGAGGTTTCTCGTGCTTTGGCTGAAGCAGGTGCCGATGTATGTCTCGTCCTCATTCCCATCCGCCCTTGAATGATAGGAAAGAAGCTCATAATCAGGTCGCGTTGATCTACAACTCGTCCACAACGGCCCACACCATCGCCGCGGAAATCGCCTCCGCGAACAACGTCAAGGCCGCAGCTTACCAAGCGAACGTCAGCAACAAGGCCGAAATTGAGAGAGCCATCCAGAAGATCGCCTCCGACTTTGGACGACTCGATATCATCGTCGTCAACTCGGGGATTACCTCGAACATCGCGGCAGAGGACTACACGACCGAGCAATGGAAGGAGATCATGCAGGTGAACCTAGACGGCGCGTTCTACACCGCGCAGGCCGCCGCGCAAATATTTAAAGCCCAGGGAAGCGGCAATGTCATCTTCACCGCGTCTGTGAGCGCGACGCTGGTGAATATCCCGCAGAAGCAAGCTGCGGTATGTTTTTCCGTGCATGCCCTGCAGCTGAGATCGCTGACGCGAGTAGTATAATGCCTCGAAAGCGGGAGTGGTTCAACTGGCCAAATGCCTATCTGTCGAATGGGTGGATTTCTGTAGGGTGAATTGCATCTCGCCTGGTTTCATCGAGACTGATATCCTGGATATTCATCCCAAGGAGTGGAGGGAGAAGTGGTATAGTATGGTCCCTGCGCAGCGGTTTGCGGATACATATGAGCTCAAGGGGGTGAGTCTTGAGATTTCTTTCAGGTGAAGTGCAGCAGTGCTGATTTGGCCACAGGCGTATGTGTTTTGTGCCTCGGATGCGTCGAGTTATATGACGGGAGCTAATCTTGTGATTGATGGGGGATATACTCTTCCATGATCGTGCCTTGAGGGAGACTATCGAACAGACCTCTTCTCTGTTGGCAGTGCAGACGCCATAGCGACATTATGCCGATCAATAATGCTTCCTACTGGAATTAAACTAGAGCTCTTGAGCACCAAAGGACTGAAGGAATGTGCAAAAAATGATTAGTAGAAAAATGAATGTCGAAAGACCCAATCATTCTACGTTTCTGTATGCGCTGGGATAATCTCACCATTCGAGATGCGCAAGTCTCAACCCATGGAACATGATACATAACCTCAACAGTATACATTAGACCAAAATCGAGTCGGATTTAACAACATGGCTCATAAAACCTAAGACATGGGATCATAGCCGCCGGCTCCGTTGAAACAATATGCGCTCCAGTAGGCGCCGTCATCTACGGCGTTTAACTGTTGACAATGATAAGCATCCAGCTCTTGATTCAGTAGATTTGATAGGCCCAGGTTGAGGCACTCTTTGATCTCAAACATTTCATGGAACAATCCATATTTGCTGATGCAGACGACTGGCTAAGAGTGGCCGTTATATGTCGGCGCCTGAGAGGTCTGTTAAAAATAACAGTCCAAGCATTACCAGATACATGGGGACGCGGACAAAGATATAAAGTGGTCAAAACTGCTGGCAAGTCAAATATCATTTCTTGCAGCAAGTTCGATATCAAAAATTCTTACACAATGCATCTGGAAAGGCGGAAGTTGAATATCCTCTCCCTGGACGGCGGAGGCATCCGCGGTCTCTCCTCCCTTTATGTGCTCAAGCATATGATGGAAACAATCGATCCACATCGTCCACCGAAACCATGTGAAGTCTTCGATATGATCGGCGGAGTCGGATCAGGAGGGCATGTATGCCTTTAACTCTTGTGCCCATCATACTAACAGGCCTAGTTTAATCGCTATCATGCTTGGTCGTCTGAAAATGGACATCCATACATGCATCAGCACATATCACCAGTTAATGCAGTGCTCCTTCCCTCAGAGAGCATTGAACTTGGGCCGTGCCAAGTTCGACTCCCAGCGGTTTGCGGCAGCGCTCAGAAGCATCGTCGCGCGATCGGGGTATGGGGAGAATGCGCTGTTCAGAGAGGCAAGGCCCTCGTGCGGAGTGTATGTCCATGATACTCATATCGCGTGATCTGTCTGACGTGACTATCAGTGTAATCTATCTCACGGATTTGAAGACCCAGAACAGCTTCCCTCTGACGTCTTACGAGAGCAGACGCTGTCCGACTGAACTATCAACAACTGCCACGGTCGTTGAAGCAGGACAAGCATGTCTAGCGTCTCTTGCTGGCTACGAACCTGTCACGATGGGTTCTGGCGGAAAGAGGTATTGCGATAGTAGTCGGACTATTGTCAATCCCGTGCGGCACGTGTGGGCCGAGGCGAGTGGTCTATGGCCGGGGGTACTGGATAGTCAGATTGGCTGCGTTGTGTCCATTGGCGCAGGCGCTGCTACCTTCACGAACAAGGGTATGAATGAGAAGATGGGGGTGGTGCGTATGCTGAACAAACTTGATGTTCATGATCCTGAAAGGGAGGCAAATGCGTTCCTCCAGGAGCATACAAAGCTGCATGACGCGGATCGGCTGTACAGGTTCAGTGTTCCTGATGGTCTAAGGGACAACAAGGTCGGTGAGTCCAAAGAGATGGGATTGATTATAGATGTTACGAGGGACTACTTGACCACTGAGCTGGTTTACAAGCAGATGAGGAGATGTGTGAGTGCATCTGTGTATTGACTTGGAATTTGAACCGTAGCTACCAGAGTATGAACAATGAACGCCAGAAATCAATCAACAAGGAATTGTTTCAGTTTAAGGCCTTCCACTGTATCGCTTGAACCATTCAATAGAGAAATGGTACTATGGGGGGATCTGTGATCAGCATATTCTCCGTTGTAGCCGGTGTACGATTTCCTCCACTTCGGGGCAGAAATTGACAGGACGGACTTGGTCAAGCCAGTGATGTTGAATCCCTTGTAATAGAATTGAACTTGTGACTCAAGTAGACCCCTTGAGTGCATTTGCCTCGTGAGGGAACCATACATGATGGACTTACACTCGAAGGTGCAACCTTTAGATCCTGTCATAAACGCTTCACGTTCTTGCTGAAGGGGAAGAATGATCTTGCATATAGCCTGTTGTCTCTTCTGGTTCATCTCGTCTGCAAGTCGGTCAGCAATTATTCTTATTGAGACTTTCGGTCGAGACGTACAACTGATGCGCGCCGGAATCGGCAAATCCAGTGCATCAATCTCGTCCTTGCTCTGCGACATGGCAATGGAGGTCGCATTCTTGAACTTCATGGGAATATTAAAGTACCAAGCGATCCATAGCCACAAGATCAAGTTCCGTGAGTATGTCGTTGGAATTTCCTCTCTCAGACAGGTAATCCACGCATCACGGATGAACCCCACGAGATCATTGCATTTATAGTAGTCTGCGAGAACGGCAATCTTAGCAGCGAGCTCGAGGCTCACCCTCTTCGGTAATTTGTGGTGCTGGCAATGGAGAATTCGAAGGAGGATCAAGAAAGCTTCAACATCCCAGCTTTCAGTGCTAATCTTCAGTTGATCCGGTTCCAACAAAAGTTGAACCTTCCTTCCATTTACCGGTCAGGGCTTTCTTGAACACGGGAGAAGCCAACATCAAGTGCTTTGCGGACACTTGAATACGGACGTCGGCTTTGGGAGGTATGCTATCTTCCTCTCCGGCAGACCCATTGGCTGACTCCTCATCCGAAGAATCATCGTCGTAAAGAATTCTTAGGATGCGACGCGCCGACGTGGGTACCTCGTCTGATTCTTCTGCAGGCTGTTAGTCAAGATATGACTAGTAGGTAGTATTTTAGTGACTCACAGGAATCAGCTGGCTTTTCCGCTTGAACACTCGCGCCATTCCAGACTGCGAAAGGGGCATTGGGATTACGGACGACGATAATCACTTCGCCTTCGGGTCGATAATATGAGTGTCCTCCTCCATGATGATGTTGTAGACGCTTTGCGCTTTGCCTCCAGATACTATGAAGAGGAAGGAAAAAGATTGATTGAGCTTAGAAGTAGAGGGATAAAATAGAAGACCAATGCTTTCAGCAGTAGGTTTCGTATGAAGATGACCTTGAGAAAGATGTCTGTCGAATGGTCTGCAACTGTGTAAGATCAGTATGAATAGTAATGAGGGTACCTGGGGAGCTCACAGTAATGGAGCGCTCGTGTCATATGTAACTTACTTTCACCTCATCTGCTGAGAGGTTCTCCTCCATATCCGTCCCTTGATGCAAATAGGTAGAGTATCGATTAGATTGCTCTCACAGGTAAACCTGCAGCTTCTCCTCACTTGTCATTTCAGTCTTCCACTCACTGTCAGGACACCCATTACATACCTCGCCTAGATCGTACCTTAAACCTTCGGTCTCCCCTTGACAAAGGTCCGAATCCTCCCAACGCCACCGCGAGCATCTCATCGTACCGCTAACTCCCTCCAAATTCTCCAACAAAAGTTGAAGATACCCCTCTACGAACCCAACCAACATATCCACCAGGCATAAGCCTTTGGGCTTGCGTCTCGACCGCCGTGATGAAGAAGTCGCTTCCTCCCACATCCATTCCTCCAGCGTCATCTCCGGGACACTTCTACGTCCTCTTTTCCTCAGGATCTAAGACAAATTGACGACCGGTTCCTGAATGATAAAAGCGCACAATACTAGAAGGTCAAGCTCATGGGTGGAGGGAATTGACCTCCGTCTCGCGGAGCCAAAAGCGGCGTTTCAGAGATGACGCCGGTGTGTTTCTCAAGTACCGCAAGGCAATCGAGGAGTCGTATGTTTGTTTCTGCAATATCAGAGTCGTGCTAATATTTCATCAGAGTCAACTCCATTTTGACTGATGCTCTCCGGCTCCAAGGGAACAGATTTCTGTTCAAGCTCATCGACAGCGTTATGCGAGCCCGGTTGTCCAAGAACTCCGAGTTAGCCGACAAGCTCATTCCAAAGTATGAGATTGGGTGCCGCCGTCTCAGCCCCGGAGACGGACATCTCGAAAGCCCTGCAGGCAGACAACTGTATTAAGGTTCCTATGTCTACCATTCAATTGCTCATACAAAGATTTAAGGTACAAGGCTCCTATCAATCCCTTCAAGATGGTGCTATTATAATCGGGTCTTTCAGAGGTTGAAGGCTGCCTAAGGCACATGCTCTTCTCCTCCATTGCGTCTCGGCCTTCCTCCCTTCTGTCCTCCTCCATCGTTGGTCCTTTCCTTTTCTGGGAGCGTCCATATCACCCTACTGCTACTATCTTTTGCTTTGCCGTCAAGCTCTTCTTTTCCATCATCATAATCTTCGGACTACATACTGATTTCCCCGACTATAATTGGGAGAATGAAAAACAGTCGCATAATGATGCAATTTCGTGACGACGCATTCCATCATCATAAGAAGTATGGAGAAACGCTAGCCTCTCCACGATATAGTCCTGAGTCTTCGAAAGCCTCCAAAGCATCCCCGTTTCCCCAGACACTCGCATTTCTCTGAGGAGGTCTATTTCACACGGCCCCGGAATGCAGATCCGGCTCATAATGGCCACGCCGCAGTTAACAAGCTCGGGGTGACCGACTGCTAGGTTTGAGGAGTCCACGTTCCCTTTGCCCCGGTGTACAATTGCGCCCTATCCTTTTCCTTAATCGCGGAGGCGAGTGCGGAGAACGATTGGCACCCGAGCGCATTACCCTCCCCGGATGTTTCCTCCACATCCAAACGCTCGGTGAGGCTTGGTAGAGCTTACCCTGGTCTATGGTAGCGTGACGTCAAACCAATCGGAGGCAAGAAGGTGACAATAATAGTCTAGGCCGGCCGCGAGAGGCGATTCTCGTATGCAGAACTGGAGGCATTTAATGAAGAAATCCCCCATTCATTTCGAGGCTCAGACTCATCATGAGCACCACTCGCATCCTTCTATTGAACCATATATCCAATTCAAAGTCAATGCATTATGTCTGCCTCCCATGGCTCCCATCCCGAGTTCAATGTTTCCCAGGAGCTTGGCCTGTCAGATCCGGAGAAGCAAGAGGCTCCTGATGGTACCGCAGCTCCCGATGGTACCGCAGCGCATTCGCCTGCGTCTCAGTCTAGAGCCTGCCATGGAGAGGAACGGGACAAGGAAGAGGGAGCCGATGGAGCGGCTGATGGACGGGCCGATGGCAAGGTAGAGTTGAAGGAGAATGACTGCTATGATAAACTGGGGTTCTCCTATCCAACGTGGAAGAAATGGGCAATCTTGACGGTCGTCGTCATGGTTCAGATTTCCATGAACTTCAATGCCAGTTTCTACGCCAGCGGAATCAGTCTGTTTGCTAAACACTTTCACATCGCAAAACAAGCTGCAAGAGTGGGCCAAATGGACTTCCTCATTGCCTACGGATTCGGTAGCGAGTTCTGGGCTCCCTGGAGTGAAGAGTATGGGAGATGGCCCGTCATGCAAATCAGTTTGTTCTTTGTGAACATATGGCAAATACCATGTGCCCTGGCTCCCAATTTTGGCACCATCGTGGTCTGTCGTGCGTTGGGTGGTCTGTCATCTGCCGGTGGCTCTGTGACACTCGGCATGGTTGCGGATATGTGGGAACCAGATCAGCAACAGTACGCGGTGGCGTACATTGTCTTTGCATCGGTAGCAGGATCAGTCGTGGCGCCCATAGTTGGAGGGTTCGTAACGACTTTTCTGGACTGGCATTGGAACTTCTGGCTCCAACTCATTCTGGGTGGCTTCGTCCAAGCCGTGCACTTTTGGGTACCGGAAACGCGCTGCAGCATTCTCGTGACAAGAGAAGCTAAAAAGAGACGCAAGCAGGGAGAGGAGGTGTACAGTGGCGACGAGCTCAAAGGCAAAGGGGTTGACTTCAAGTACTTTGCGACTCTCTGGCTTCGTCCGTTCGTCATGTTCGTTCGGGAGCCCATTGTGCTATGGCTTTCCCTCCTCAGTGGCTTCAGTGACGCCTTGATCTTCACTTTCCTGCAATCCTACGAGCCTGTCTACAAGCAGTGGGGATTCAATACCATCACAATTGGGTTGGCCTTCATTCCGTAAGTCTTTGCTCGATGATAACCGGGGAGCGACTGTTTGCTGATCATGCAAAGGATCATGGTCGGATACATTCTCGCTTGGTTCTCCTTTCTGCCCTGGATTCATCGCCACTGCCGTGTGATGGAACGAGATCCAGACGCGCTCCAGCCGGAAGCCCGTCTATACTGGCTGCTCTATGGTAGGTCTCTTCTCTCATTTCTATTCCCCAGTCAAACTCACAATAGTATTAGTTGCTCCACTCTTGTCGGTTGGTCTTTTTGGCTTCGCATGGACCAGTCTAGGTCCGAAGCACCACGTTCACTGGATAGCTCCGATGATATTCTCCAGCTGCATTGCGATAGCGAATGTAAGTTTCTCGTCAGGACCACTGGATCTGTCTAACGCAGAGACAGTATGCCATCTATATGGCCACAATCGACTACATGATTGCCTCCTACGGACCATACTCCGCCTCAGCAACCGGCGGCAATGCCCTAGCACGAGACTTCCTCGCAGGCATCGCAGCCATGTATTCCGTTCCAAGTAAGACCAGTACCAATTTTAAAAGATATCCAGGTGCTGTGCTAATTAAACAGTGTACGAACACATGGGCAAATCAAACACCCTCGAATGGCCTTCCACCCTCCTCGGCTGCCTATCCGTCATCTTCATCACCCCGATCTACATCTTCTATTGGAACGGACCCAAGATCCGCGAAAAGTCCAAATTCGCCCAGGTTCTCGCATCCGACAGGAAGAAGGCCGGTCGTCGGGTCTCGCAATGCGGTTCTGGCGATGCCGGTCCTGAGCAGTACTACTTTGATCCATGAGACTGACCGTTTGGCAGTTTTGAATTTTTGACCTCGTAGCTTTGACACTTTAGGTTCATTTCGCGTAGTTTCGTTATATGATAGCTGATGGGAAATTCCAGTAAGCGAGATTGACGAGATTGGTGCCAAATTGAACTGACAAGCTCGCGCATTTAAACTCATCACCTTTGCATTTCAATTTATTGTTCATCATTACACTGCATGGTATTTGCATCAGCCGGCGAATTGGTGACACTGACTCAGAAATCGGAGCGAATTTGTTTCTAGGCACCTGGTATGGCCATGAATCGAGATTCCGAATTTTCTTTTCCCGGTAAACCTGACGCTATTCTGATGTGCTCGCATAGACCCGGGCTTGATTCCCGACGGGCCGGGACACAATTGATTGCGGGGTATGACCCCGGGATGAACTTCCGGTACTCGGGGCTTTTGATGATACCCCCATTGTACTCCCTTATTGGCGTTAACCAAGCTGTACTGCACTGATTCTAGATCCGCTTGTAGGGCACGCAGACCCCAATTAGAATTAAGAAAATGAACGCGACTGGAGCAGATGCGGATACTGGTCCAATATGACTGCCCCGAAACCAGATGGGCCCATGGATGCACGTACATCTACCGTAGCACGCCAACATATAAAGCGGCATCATTGGTTCTTGACAGGGAGTTACGTCGTAATTGGGCAGGCTTTCTGCCAACCTGAGTGATTGAGTCTCTTCCGAGACTGTGATTAGGGCTTCCCACAACGTCAATGATGTAGGGCTCGCAAGCAACCAGATTCGACTTGGGTGCGTTGCAGCAGTAATGCCGGGTCAATCTCGCCTGGTTACGTCCTTGCTTTTCAAATATCCACGATACTAGGGTTAGGGTTGATAATAGCATAGGCGGGGGAGTATTCAAATACACCTAACCGTTAGGCGTGGTACATATCCCAAAAGCACTCTGTATGGGTGGAACAACTTCTAGCAAGGCCCGACCCAGTATTATTATCTTAGCTGCTGGACGTAATATATCATATTGATTCCAGGAGAAAAAAGAAAAAGAAAAAAGAAAAAAGAAATGGGGTGAACCGGGATTGAACCGGTGACCTTCAGATTCCCTAAGGGTGACAGAAGTTATACTTCAGTCTGACGCTACTCCCAGCTGAGCTACCGCCCCATTTGATGGAAGAATGGCCCTTTTTGATTATATTAGCCTAAACGGCGGAGCAGAAACGAAAAGGAATTAGGGTGTCGGGATTGACGGCGACCTCACTGTTGAATGACTACAGTGTAGTAATCAAAGTTTTAATTAACAGTCTAGCACGCCTGCGGCCCTGCTGACTCGCCATGGGGTATCGGGACGTGCTAAGCTATGGAATTACATACAAAACGACCCCAGAAAGTAGCGCAGGGCGCAAAATGCAAAGGTCATGTGATATATAACGAATACCTTCTCTGACCTGTGAGATGGTTTCAAATGATGGTGGCAAGCTTGGGGTCTAGTGGGAGGGAGACATAAAGCGTGGGCTTTCTGGCAGTCTGACTGGAGCATGTGCAGGGTGCTCAAGGCTGAAGCTAACAAAGGAAAGAAGCGAAACGAGAGGGTTTCAAGAGACTGAGGGAGAGATGGAAAGAGAGAGGGAGTGGAGATGGATATATATATCTGTGTGTGTGCACATATCTATATGCCCGTTTGCCAGGCGGACCGAATAGGCCGCTCAGCGGGTGCAGATCTTGGAGTAGAACTCCGTGACGCTAAGGAGCTCTGCGAGTCCTTAGGTGCGAGGGACTGGAGGTAACGGAGGGCCTCCTGTCTGCTGGCAGGGGGCCGGGGACGGGGCCGAAGTGGCCATCGTCAGAGCTTGCGCTGCGCAATCATGGAGATGGCGAGATGTTCAAGGCCCTTGGCGCGTCCGCAATTGCAGGTGAGCTTGGCAACTCTGTGAGCGAATCTGCGGAGGTACCAGTCGAAGTCTCCGTGGGAGGTTCTCAGAAGTGACAAACGCATAACTTCAGTCGTGCGCTTCTCATTGAGCTCATTTGATGGTAGAGGACATCTCGCCGGGAAGCTTTTCATGTTGTAGATTTGTACTGATGCCCGATGGCAAGTGTATCATTGATCCCATAGAATCTGGAGCTTCTGAATTTGCGAACCAGTCGCCCATCCCAGATCAGCTTCGACGCCGCGTAGTAGGTCACCAATAATCTGGCGTTCTTCGGGGCTCTCGAGACATTGCCCCACGGCAAAGAGCAGGGGTATCATGTAGACACGGACACCACCTTGCGGTCGACCGAGAGCGATGCCGCAAATCTCCTTGCAGCGGTAGTCGACCTCTTTTGTCAACTCGCGATAGCCTTGTAGCCGGTCAAAGGCGGTGCTAGGGGCGCTGACCACATCAGGCGGGCGGTTGAGCAATAGTGCAAGACGGCCGAACTGATACTGCTGCATTGCAGCGGCACAGGATGTCATGCCGTAGAAGATCTCTGGGAACGGCATCTCGCCGATCTCAGGTAGTTTGGACAGGTCCTTGGGGTGATTCAGACGCAGACAGGGGCGAAAGGTCTCGGGGATCTTCTCGACCCACGTTTGAAACTCGAAGCAGAGCCTTAACCAGGCGGATGTCGTCGGCTGAGAACGTGGAGATGTGACGGTTGGAGAGGGGGAATCGGTCGGTGGCTGGCCAACCCACTGCTCCACCTGGGACCGTTTCGAAGCTGCCAAGAAGTTGAGAACCTTGTTTAGCAGCCATATCAGACTGTTTGCTGCCAAGTCCTCCCGTTGAAGCATCATTGGGTTTCGAGTCAATCCACTCTCTAACAGGAGGTTTCCTTGTTCGTCAATGGGAACGCCGGCAGCTCTCCATAAGGCGAGGCTGTCCGGATCAAAATGTGTCAAAGACCGAGTAAAATATGCTCCTAGATAGTCAAAGCGAGCAAAGTCAAAAAAGCAGGCCGCAATCCCATGTGAAAACTGTGGGGGCTCTGCATAATTGCTGTATATTTGTAACAAACCATCAAAAGCAGATTTGGCGCCATTGAGATGACTGTTTAGTGGTTAGTAGCATTCGATAAGAGGTAAGTTGACCATTGAACGTACGATTGCCACATGTCCCCAGCTTCATCCAAGAGCTTGTACGTTGTGAGTATGACCGCTGCGGCGAGTAAGTCTTCCACTTTTCTCCAAAAGGTCCCTACGACTGGTTGCTCCGTAGGAGGTCCATGTCCAGTCTGCTGTATTTGGAGGTTCAACCATCGACTCACCGTCTCCACTGGCGACTCCAGGACGGCTGTGCTAGAGATAGCTGAATAGGCATCGGAGACTGAGGTATTGATGTGAGAAGCGGCAAGGTAGTAGTAGTTAGCAGCTTTTAGAAACCAGTCCACCTGAGCGGAGTTCGGGTACACTTCCATTGTCGGCGGGCTGGTAAACAGTCCTCCACCGGCCGGAGATATTGCGCCTTTGACTCTGCCCAGATGCTTCGCTGCCAGAGCCGCGATTGCATACCTGAGACAAGGGTCATCAATCGCGCGAACTGGAACGTATGCTGAAAAGAACTTTCCAGAGTCCGAGATGTCTAGCCTGGGATTGATGAGCACAAAGGTAGCTGCCTGAGAGAGTCTTTACGAACCAGGGTCCCAGAGTCGTTGAGTAGTGCCTCGTAAGAAAAGCAATTTCGTGCTCAGTGCCTGTCATTAGCTCGGCGAATATATCTTGGAACTCCTCTTGTTCACTACGCTGTGAGGGACTAGTTGGAGAGTCCAACCGCGTACCGGCAGTAGATTTCTTGAGCTCGCCGTAGACATTATTTGGCACAGTGAAACCTCCAGCTGCGGGCTTATTTGGCGAAAATGAGCTCCGTGCGTTACTCCGACTGGAAGCACTCTGTTGGTCCGAACCTGCAATCTCGGTTGGCCCAGCCTGTACGGGAAATTGATTCACAACATCCATGCCGTCTGTTTGCATGGGTGCGTCTTGCATGGTTGACACTAGCTCTTTTGGAGTTGAGCGGACCGCTAATTGAGTGACCTCGGCAGTTCCCAGACCCTGGTCACCAGGAATCTGCATCACATTTTGCTCTGATCCTGTCGAGTGATTACCGGCTACCTGTCTTGTATGAGACAATCATAACGAGCGACAAGGGACGTGAGCAGACTTACACCTTCCTTCGATTTGGCAGCATGCGGCTTTGGATGAGTTTCATTGTAAGGTGCATATCGACGCCTTACAGAAGCGCCTTGGTCTATGAACTTGCGAGTTTGAACATAACCAGGGCACTCCACGCCAGCGTTGGTACAACGCTGACAGCTCGGCCGCGTTTCGTCGCACTAAAATCGTCAAAAAATGCGTCGATTGTCCAATCGAGCTTTAGTAACACACCTTGAGATGTCTCTTTTTACAACGCTCGCAAGCCTTGTTTGATGGTACCCCTGGCATTGTCGATCTTTGCTGTGCGGCATTCAATTTGCGGGAGATGACCTCTTCTAATAAACGCGACTGAGGGTCTCATCTCAATTCACAGCTGCGAAGATGATGAAGAAGTTTTCGATATTAGATCGAAGAAAGTGCGTGCTCGGCCAAGAATTCCAAGAAGCAAGGAAAAGCTTAAACCGTAAGGGATATTGAATTCTTGATGGATTCTGGACTGGGGCAAGTTGAGTGACGTGGGCCGGCTATCGTTCGGATAAAAGTCGGCATCCAGTTCGGTATCCCCTCACCGCTCGGCAGTATCCGCCCTCCTTGGCTTCAGAGGTTGGGGATTCCTCCTTTTAAAGCATTCTTGTAGATTGACTTATATGAGGATTCTTCTCGGAGAGAAGTGCGGACATGCTGAGAAGGTTGACCAATCAGAACGACACTAGTCAAGGTCGTGCAGTACCTGACAGGTCGCCGTGCGAGAAGGTTGCAGCAGACCATGAGGCATTCTTGCGACTGCTGGGCCATCCTGTGCCCTCGAAAGTCGATTCTCATGTGCTCACAGATAATGACAAGAGCCGTATTTACAGGGACTGGATCAGTTAGTTCCTCATTCCGATTACCAGCTGGAATCACTAACATCATACTGCAGAGGCAGGAAAACCCCACAATTTGGTCTGTTCAGAGTGTCGAAATCCAGATGATTTGATGCTTTGCGAGACTTGTTGTAGGTCATATCATGCAAGATGCCTGTCAGATCCTGGTATAGCTACATCTACAGGCAATTTCTATTGTCCTTCTTGCAGAGACAAGCGATGGGATCAGACGCCGCCTCAAACCAACTCGTTGGCGGCTTCACCTGACGTCTCTCGGAGCAGCACGCCTGTTCGACCTCAAGCTATAATGCATGTTCGCACAGTTCCGGCAGACGCACAGTCAGGCCTGCAAAGTCCATCTGTTCATTCTTCGCCGGTTGGTAGTCAGCAGCAATATGCCCAGAATGTGTTCAATATGGCCTCAAACTCGGACATTATGTCTCGAGCTCGACAGTTTTTGATTCATCATGGGAAATTCCCTACGTCTCAAGATTTTCGTCCCGAGCTTTTGTCGAGATTGGGAACAATGATGTTGGAGCTAGAGTCCCAGCAGTTGCTGCTCCAGGAAATCCAGGACTTGCGAGAGGAAAATGCCAGCTTGAGAAGAGAGGCTTTGAAAACCAAGAATCACTATCCCTCGCGAATGCCAATAGATGAATCTGTTCTGAAC
This sequence comes from Scortechinia acanthostroma, assembly GCA_011319215.2. Lineage (NCBI taxonomy): Eukaryota > Fungi > Ascomycota > Sordariomycetes > Coronophorales > Scortechiniaceae > Scortechinia > Scortechinia acanthostroma. The sequence goes on from JAABUG020013325.1 coordinate 27,471, forward strand.
TCCCCTTCTCACCTGGCTCCAAGAATACAGACCCCTGATCCCGACACGGCGGGGAAGTCATGGGACAGGATTGTTATGGATTTGCTTTGATCTGTGGCATCAGCAGAGTATGCATGCGTACTTTTGATGGGCAGTGCTATGGAACTGTCCCATGCGGAAGGATGCTCGTCTGCAAGCCGACATACATCCACCGTTTGTGCTCGATAAAGGCATTTGGTCGTGTCTTGAACAGTCACGTCATGCATGGCTTGGACAGACTGCGGGTAGCCACAGCCACGACAGCTACAATTAATTGATGCCAAAACAACTGTCAACAATTCAGGTTTAACGCTCAAGCTTGCGTTATTCAGTGCAGACTACGATTTCGGTTTGACGGTTGGTCGATCCGCCTCGGTATAGTCTTTAAAGATCAAGGACTCTCTGCCTCCCCTCCTGGCAAAAGTAGTACGGTGAGTGAAGGGATCCATCTCGGTCAAAGTGATACCGAAACCATGCCATATGCGGTCCTGTTGCATTTCTCCGTCTTCTTCTGAAAGATAACAGGGTATTCAGCATTCGGTAGGCCAAAACCTTGTCTGCTTGCCCTATCATTTGATGCGGGGTTTAATTTCGCCTTTGAGAAGCAAACAGGGATCTGCAGCTTCACTTGGTTCCTTGAAATCATCTCTCCGCATTGATGCTACTAGTAACTACTAGTTTGATTATTTATGCGACTGCATCTTGCCGAAACCCCCTTTGGGAAGTTCTCCCTGCAAATCCCCGCCGGCAGAGCCACTCCGCACCAAGCATTTTAGCATTAATATGAGGGGTGCATCTGGACCGGTGACGATCTCAATGTGATTGCTACGTTATAACGTTACTACAATGTGACATGAAAAATGAGGGTTGACGCGGGGAAGGGATTTAAGCGTTCCTTCCCAGCCACCAACCCCTTGAATGCCTTGAAATCTGCCTACGCGCAGCGGACATTGATTTATTTTCTTCACTCACTGGCAGATTATGCCATAGTGTTGATTGCATTCAAGCTAGACTCATTCAAAATGGTCGGTGCCTGGTCGAGAGGACTTCCACTGGCTGTGGTCAGTGCACTTGTTGCATCTACATTCGTGCATGGTCAGAAGCAACATTTTGACGTGTTGGACTATGTTGACCCGTTTATCGGCACGTCAAATGGCGGCCATTCCTTCGCCGGAGCGACTCTACCCTTTGGCATGGCCAAAGCAGTAGCAGACACGGCAGGCGAGAATCAAGCTGGCTTCGCATACGACACCAAAGGTCGTGACTGGCTTCAGTCATATGCACGACAGCGGAACTGGTGGATCGCCATCTTTGGGCAATTTCCCCCTCTTTCCCCAGCCGAGCTGTCCAGGGTATGACCTCAATCAATGCAAGTGGCAGCAGTCTGATCGGGCTGTTCCGTGGGTGCCAAACTCCCCCAAAGCTCGACCAGGCTATTTTAGCATCGCTTTGGAGAATGGCATAACTGCCGAGATGACGGTGACGAACCGGTCAGCTCTGTATCGGTTCACGTTCACCGGCGCCTCCAGCCCGGTGATTCTAGTCGATTTGATGGATCTGCCCCAGTCCCGCTCGAACGGCACCGCCTCGGTGGACCCATCGACAGGGCGATTGACTGGTAACGGCACTTTCAATCCGAGCTTTGGGATAGGCAGCTACGATCTTCATTTCTGCGCTGATTTCAAAGGCGCCAAACTCCGTGACACGGGCGTGTGGATGAAGACTCGGGCTGGTACGAACCAAACGACCGTCTCGGTGACTCCTGATGGGGGAAACACCGCGTCGACGCTCTCTGCCGGGACATTTGCCCGGTTCCATGCTCCGGCAGACAACACACTTCTGGCTAGGGTTGGGGTGAGCTTCATCAGCGTCGAACAAGCCTGTTCCAACGCGGAGAGAGAGCAGCCCGACTTTGACTTTGAGGGAACGGTATCTGCGGCCGAGAAAGCATGGAGAGATAAGCTGGAGGTGATCGAGGTCGACGCAGAGGGTGTCTCTGCTGATCTTCAGGAAGTGTTTTGGAGCGGAGTGTACCGCACGATGATCAGTCCCCAGGATTACACGGGGGAGAATCCGCTGTGGAAGAGTGACGAGCCGTACTACGACAGCTACTATTGCATCTGGGACTCGTATCGCGGGGTGCACGAGCTGCTGACTATGCTAGACCCTCTGTCGCAGTCACGGATGATCCGAAGTCTGGTGGACATTTACCGCCATGAGGGATATCTCCCTGACTGCCGCATGTCACTGTGCAAGGGGTTCACCCAGGGAGGCTCCAATGCCGACGTGCTCATCGCCGACGCATACCTGAAGAACGTCAGCGATGTGGACTGGGCCACCGCCTACGAAGCTGTGGTCAAGGACGCGGAAGTCGAGCCAGCCAACTGGAATGTGGAAGGCCGAGGAGGTCTCCAGAGCTGGAAGACCCTCGGGTATATTCCGACTGACGATTTTGATCCTTATGGGATTGGCCTGCATACGCGTAGTGTCTCGCGGACTGTCGAGTACGCGTACAACGACTTTTGCATTGCGGAGCTGGCCAAGCGGATGGGCAAGGACAGCGATTATGAAAAGTACATGCAACGCTCGTCGAACTGGCAGAACATGTTCAAGGCGGATCAGCGGTCGTACATCAACGGGGCGGATACAGGCTTCGCCGGGTTCCTGCAGCCGCGCTACCTGAACGGAACATGGGGATATCAGGATCCGATCTTTTGCAGCCCGCTGTACAACTTTACCTCGTGCTACCTCAATCCAGGAGGACACGAGACTTATGAGGGGAGCTGCTGGCTCTACACATTGTAAGTCCACGTCCTCTTCCAGTTATGAAACAAAGCTAACCCTGACTAGCTACGTCCCCCAAGACATGGCCGCACTCATCACCCGTCTCGGCGGCCCGGAGACATTCACCTCGCGCCTATCCTACCTGCACAACTCGGGCATCCTCTACGTAGGCGACGAACAAGCCTTCCTCCCAGTCTTCCAATACCACTATTCCGCCCGCCCCGCCCTCTCCGCCAAGCAAGCCCACGCCTACATCCCCTCCCAGTTCAACGCAACCATCCCAGGAATCCCAGGCAACGACGACGGCGGCGCAATGGGCGCCTTCGCCGCGCTGAGCATGCTGGGTCTCTTCCCCGTTCACGGGCAGGATGTCTACCTGATCACCCCGCCTTTCTTTAAGGAGGTTAGTATCCGGAACGGGATGACGGGAAAGGTGGCGACTGTAAGGAATGTGAATTTCGATCCGGGCTACGAGGCGATATATATCCAGAGTGCGAAGCGGGATGGGAAGCCATGGAACAAGAACTGGATCTCGCATGATTTCTTCCTTGAGGGGGGTGTGCTGGAGCTGGAGTTGGGGGTGAGGGAGAGTAAATGGGGGACGAGGGTTGAGGATTTACCTCCTAGTTTGAGCAGCTACCGGATGTAGGCAGTGGCAGTGGCAGTTAACATGCATTAAACTGGGTACATAATTCGTTCACATTTACGTTCGTATTCATAGGACCACGCCCGCATGGTCAATCATTTCTCAGTCTACCACTCCAGACGATCATCATGCACCAGCTCGACATCATACCTCTCCTCCCCCCTCCATACCCTCGCAGGCTCATTACAAGATGCGATTCCCCTCCGCAGATCGGAGATCAACCCCGTCGGACCACTAGCAAGCACCCTCGTCGGGCCATGTATCGTCCTCGACACGAAATCGGTAACGTGGGAGCTCACATCAGGGTGTCTGTCTGTATCCGCAGAGCCAGAGCCCAGGTACTGGACTGTAAACGGCTCCCCATCGGCAGAGGTAGTAGATGTAGATGTAGCCCGCAGGCGGATCTCCTCCTTGACTACCTCCGTGACTACCTCCTTGCCGACATCACCATCAACATCATCTTCGTTCAACTGTTGAGCATCTCCCTCACGCGTCACAAACACCCGAATCCGGAAATTTGAACTGCCCTCCGCAGCAGCAACCAACTCCTCCATCTCAGCCTTGATCCAGCGCATATCAGCCTTGCGGCGAATAATCCAGATGAACTCGAGCAGGCCGCTTCGAGAGGCGAAGGATTGCTGCCGCTGGCGGGTTAGCTGGAGTAGAACCGGTAGGACGAAGGTTACGCCTGTCCCGCCTGCGATGCAGAGGATATTGACGTCGGATTGCATTAGTTCGTGGGTAAGGATTGACTGTCCGTATGGGCCTGCGAGGATAACGGATGTTGATGTTGGGTCCTGGTCGGATCTAGCTAGCAGACCAAGTTGGCGTGTGAGGCCGCTTTTCGCGCGGATGATGTACGTATGGGTCTGCGCTAGGCTTTTGTTTGCAGGCACGCTGCTGGGTGTCATGGGGTGAGATTGCCAGATACTTATGTCCGGGAAACAAAGATAGAAATGCTGGCCGATGGCCCAGGGCCGATGCGACAGGGTGAAATCCAGTCTGATGACGTCGCCGTCGGAGTCGTTGGCGAAGGAGGTTATTTGCGCTGTCGAGATGTGCATCCGCCTGCCAAACCACGACGAGTTCCCCGGGGAATTGGGGGCAGCGGTAGTGTGTAGTATAGCAGTCCGCAGCAAACGCACACCCCGGTCTAAGAGCCACACCGTGAACGAGGCGATCATCCAGCAGGACAGCATCGCCCAGTGCCTCCAGCAGGCGCCGATGTACAACATGGCCACGACGTAGTGCGATTTACGGAACAATTCGTACCCCGTCAACCGGATGCACCACTTTGCGGAGCAGAAAACCAAGAATGAAAGAAAGATCATGGCGACGACGCCCCAGATCATGTACTCCTGGGCGATGAACTCGTTCCAGGTCGATGGCTGGGGCTGGTAGAGCTTGGCTTCGACGATGGTCCAGCCGATGGTGTGCAGGGCGGACTGCACATAAATGATATATCCGAGCCAGCGGTGGAGGAAGAGGAAGTGGTGGTGTGGGATGCCTGTCAGCAGCGAGAGGAGCGACTCGCGGGTGGACAGGAGGACGGCCAGCGGGGTGAGGGCGTAGGCTAGGACGCCGACGCGGTCGGCCCAGGGCCCGAGGCCGACGCGGGTTTGTCTCAGGTCGGGATAGCCTGCGACAGGGCTGTACCAGGTTTTGTAGACGATGCCGACGAAAGAGAAGATGGTGAGGTAGGCGGTTAGGGTGAGCAGGAGGAGGATGTTGAAGCCGGTTGTGTGGCCGAATACGCTTGGGAGCCATCCTCGGAGAAGATGACGGTGGTAGGCTGATTTGAGGGATTGCTGAAAGCGATAGAGGAAACTCTGAGGCTGAGTCTTTCCCGTCTCTGCATCTGGACTAGAAGTATGCGATGGTCTGGGGACGCGGATGACCCGTCTCAGCGCACAGAGCAACAAGACCCCGAGTATTACACCCCAGAGAATGGCACTGTAGAGAATGCCCAGGTCATGCGAATGATACACAGTGTCGAGGTAGTCGCATTTGCCCTTGTCACTGGTGCAGGGCAGTTGGCGGTTATAGTAGCCCCAGTGATGCTCGACACCGGGGCCGGAATGGGGAATGTCCATGCTATGGGCGCGCGGGGAGACCATGTTGACTGCTGCTGCTGCTGCCGGACAATTGACATGATAGAAAGATGAAAGCCATGAGGGACTTATACTCGACAGATACTGCGAGCGTATCTACATGCGACAACTCCCCGACAAGAGAGTGGGTTGCCAAGAAGGAAATCTGCTCAAAGGCTTGCCAAGATTTCCGCTGGTGGGCATGTGCAGTTTTCTGCAGTCTTGTTTCAGTCGGTTGCAGCAGTTTGGCTTCCTCATAATATGAATGACCTGTGTGAATGACCTGCTCAGAATAGCTAGAACTTTTGCATTCATAAAAAGTGAAAAGAAATAGAGTCAATGGTAGATAGATATCTATGAATTATGATCATTGAAAACGCCAAGCAACATAAGAAGACATGCATCCGATAATGTGCTCAAATGGGATCATCTCCACTCATTAGTCTGTCAGTCCAGTGGGTCTAGGGCTTAGGCTCAAACGACCGAAGAACAAGAGCAAGACAATATCCTATGACTAAGACCATAGTGCTCGTATAGAGGTCATTGTCTGCCATGGCATTCCTCCTCCTCCCACTCCCAGCACAATCGCCGTGGTCAAGACAGCCGTCGAGCTGACCATAAGCACCAGGTTGCGGAATGCCCTCATATACCGCGGCTTGAGCACTCGTTCAACATTCACCGCAAACTTGGCCGGATCATTGGTCCTGGGGAATGCTTCCACAGGCACATCTTTTTGGAGAAACTAGGGACCATCAGCACCTTCTGTCAGAGTACATGAACAAGTGAACTTACCTCGCACAATGGCTCCCATCCATCTTCAACACTCCATTCCAACAATCGCTCCGGAGGCACCGACCCCCGGATCATGGCACAATACTCGCGATACACCCATTTCCCGTTGCTCGCGATGGCCACACGCGCCGTCTCTCCCCGGAACAACCCCGGAAAGCCATGGATGACATACAACTCCCACAGCCAGAACAGATCTGCACAGAAAAACCGCATCACCCACAGGAACCAGCGGTCCGAAATCTCATTCAGCAGAGTCTTGACCGCACTGCGGTGCCACGCATCCAGATCCTTCCTGGTGTTCAAAATCACCAAGGCCTCAGGATACGCCTCCACCAGCTCAGTCGCGAAGAATGACGCCGCCGTGTCCACCACCGCATCGCAGTGCCCAAGCAGCGCATCGAACTCTCCCTGCGACACGCGGAACTCTCCGTCCTCTTTCCCGTTCCATTTCGCCTGCGCCAGTTTCGCCCACCCCTCGATGTACCCTGCGTTCTCTTCGAAGGAAATGTCCCACCCGTGGTACGGCGTCAGACCAAGCTTCCGCAGCGCGACGGAGAGGCTCTCCGTGGCGGAGCGCGGGAGGCCCACGCAGATCACCTGCATGGGCTTGGTGCGGGTGCGAGCCGGTGGCGGCGGGAGGTGGTAGAGGGCTTCCTTGATTGATTCCATTTGACTGGTCTGGTTGGAAACGTGCCACAGGCGTAAACGGGCTACTCCTGGGTGGTTACATGGGGGTATTTATACGCCTTTGTCAAGGATGGGGTGAGATTGGGCGTAAGCGGGTTGGTGAGTCGATCTGCACGAGGTGTCAGCATTGCTTGACGGTGTAACCCTAAACCGTTGGGCTTACACCTCGTTTACGTCCGATTGCCTGGTGGCGGCTGGACATTGTGGTGATCGGCGCTCGTATAAGCTGACGGTCTTGGTCTTTAGCAAAGTTTGTTTGCTTTTACTCTATTCAGTTAAAGGAAGTCATAAAGTGAATGCTACATTACATGGATGGTCATGTCTCAGATTCCTTTATTGATATTCACAATCCATCAAGAAGAATTGTCTGTTTGCATTCACCAGCCTCAAGCAAGATGGACGATAGTCATTCACCTTTCTGTCTATATTACCAGCTCATCCCCCCCTGCAACTCTTCCAACTCTTCTCCAACTTCCCATCTCCGGCCTCCTGAGGAGCAGCCTCTATCGATACAATTCATATCTCGTATCAAACCTCTTACAACCTCAAACATATCGAAGTTGTCTCGGACACTGCATATTCCTATAAGAAGATAAATTACATGACCATCAAGATGTTGAGCATCGACAACGCTCGGGTCGATGCTACGCCCAAGTCGGCGATCAGAGAGAGTAAGGAAGCGGGACCTTTGGGTATGTAAATCATCATATTTGCTCTGCAAAACCGAGCTTTCTGGTCTAACTACTGGTTTTACAGCGCTCCATAAGATCGTCGATGATGGTGTTCTTTTGGTCCGAGGAAGCTCATGCAGTAGATGACGCACTGGCTCTTTCTATTTAATAGTAATGGGACAATGGATGCATCTCCGAAACGTCGAATCCCGCTACAAAAACATGGCCTGATCCTCGTTATCGCCAACCTATAATACCCAGGAAGCGGCATGCTGCCTGGTCAATCAAAGCGATGGAACAGACCGTCAAAGAAGACAGAATACGCTCAAAACAGCGTTACCTAACACTAGGATTAACAGCCGCATCTCCCAGCACCCAGCGCTTACTTGACCTATGGGAGAATCGATTTGATGCCTATAGAGAGATGACCGATCCACAGTGAGTTACTGTCTACAGACGGCAAATGTTCTGGTTTCTCACCACCACTAACATTATCTGACTCGGGAACCCAAATATCCTGTCGATCCGCCCGACAGCAGAGGATTTAATACGCTTCATAGAAACAATTGTCACGAAGATGAAGCCAAATCACAGTTACTCTGCCACACTCAATGTTCAACATATAATGCACATGGACAACTTTGAAACCGAGCTCATCCTACATGAACTCGCCGACACCTCGGACACGCAGTCTTCCTGAATCATCTGGCGGCCGCAAGCCAGGTGAACAAGCCAAAAGTGAACACCAAGACCTGCTCAAGGAGCTCGTAGACACCATAACCACCCTTGACTCAATCCTTAAGAGATTCTCAATACAACATACCCCTCTAGTAACACAACAAGGACAATAGACAGACTGCTAGAACGAAACAAGGAGGACATAGCTGGTACTGAACGTGTCGCCAAAGCCATGAAAAGGCACTTGATGAGATATGACGACGGACTCGCTTTTCTTCATTCAAACACTGATACGTCGTTTCCACGTCGTTTTCCACTCGGCTACTGCGTTCTGGCTCCTTCCATCGTAGTATCGGGATACTACAATATACTTTGGGCTCGAAGAAGACCCCATGCTGCCTCTTCCGGACCCTGCTTGCTTTTGTCAACGCGTTTGAGAACATGGAGGACGCCCATCGCAAGTTGCATGGATTACCGGGAAGAAGAATGACCGCGACGTAAGTTTCTCCATCCATTCTGGCGGTTGGAAGTATTGTTGCTAACGTTGGGAAAGAATGTCGCGTATGTGTTGGTCTTTTTCTCATACAGTCACAAAGAATTCCTAGGGTAGGAGGAGAAGACGATTTGAACAGTTGATCGACTCCATCGCCAATCTGGGGATATTACTCAACTAGATCGATCACCACTCGCATAAACCCGCAGCTTCTTCGACGTTCATGCCATAAATCCAGGACAAGACGCCTCCATCTCAATCGACTCCCTCTTCATACGGCCTATCAGAAAGGTGTTCCTGATTGACGTGCTCAAGCTGGGCGAGGACGCATTTACTACCACCGGTCTAGCCGACAACTCACTCAAGCTCCTAATTTTGTCACTTAAGGGTCATACACCTCAACTATCCTCCCTTCTAGCCGCTCTCAAAATAATTTTTGCGTCCTGTTTCAAGACATATCCCGGCTCCTCCGTATCCGGTGCGCGGCCCACGCCGCCTGTGGTGTTCATATCGTCGACTCCCTCGAAGAAGTCCCGGGGCCAATAGGGCTTGTTCAATGGAGAGGCTCTGCGCTGGCCCATCGAACTCAGCACCTCCAAAACTTTCCACCTCTTCGCGTTGTTCGACGAGACTCGGAGAGTTAGAGCGCCTAAGTCCGCATTATGACGAAGTAGGCCAGGAACAGAACATCAAGGCTGCCAAGGGGTGCCACGCCCGATTTCCTTTCAATCAAGTGGTCCTCAATAAGTTCGTCTTCTGCCAGAATGGGAAAGTCATCAAAGACGAGGAGATCAACTTGCAGAATGGTTCTGCGTGGTTTGAGGTAAGTCTTGACTCTTTTCCTGCTGATTCAGTAACTAATCAGGTCTATTGTAGGGTACTCGGTCTTAATCTTATACCAACTTGAGGAGGGAGCCGGAACATCTTGTTTCCTTTTGTAATTGTTTGAAAGCATTTGAATGGGCTAGGCTAGAAACTACAAGTATGTCTGGTGCCCCTTCGTCTCTGACACGAATCGGTTTGCTCTTATATGTAGACAGCCAAGACTATGACCTGAAGACCAACGAGCATCGTCAAAGAAGATTCCTCGAGCTCACCATTGTGACGTTCAATAATCTTAATCATCTTAAGTAATTCAGAACTGTGTATACCGATCGATCAGATATGCCAAAAGTCGATCATCTCGATCTCCGGGAATCCATGACGTCAATCAAGCAGCTCTCTACAGGCACCTCTTCTTATATAGGACAAGACCGCCAATTCATATCCATTTTCATCATAACAATTAAGCCTCAAGAATACAGCCAAAATGGTAAAAGACAAGAACACCGTCATTGAGTACGTCCCCAGTCCCTCCCCTCCACCAATCCCATCTAACCAATGCTACTCCGTAAGGGAATTCAATGACCTAGTCAACATGACCCCCAACGAACTCCGCGCCTGGCTCAAAGAAGAACAATCCCAGTCCTCAGGCTGGATGGGCGCGTCCGCGTCCGCGTCAGGCGAGACAATCGGTCACGAGAGGTATCCTCATCCCATGTGCCTGTGCCTGTGCCTACCCTACCCGCAGGCTCTGGACAGTGCAGTGCAGTGCAGGAACACACTAACGTCGACGTTCGACAGCGGCCGCAAAATCGTCGACATCCTCAACCATAACCCATCCAAGGACCCGTCGGGCTACTCAGACGAGGATCTAGAGCATATGCGCAAGGTTGTCTCGTACTGCAAGCGGCATCTGGCGCAGGAGGGGCGTGCGAAGCGGGATACCGGGAGTAGGAGTTATAAGTCGTTGAAGAATTGGGGGCATGATTCTTTGAAGGAGTGATTCATTTCATATTTCATCTTTGAATACCGATGGGGATTGTGGTGGTTGATAGGTAGGGTTGCTGGTGTGTGGTTAGGGGTTTGGTTTAGGGTTAAGTAATAGTAATTGTGTGGGATTCGGGCCTTGGATAGGATTGTTACCATCTATTCTCATATATTGCATCTCTTTAGGGTTAATGTCTTAATCAGGGAAGTAGTGAACTGCTAATGATCTGGAATAGCAAACCTGATGGCAGGATGATCTACATCGGATGGAAACGAGTCTAATTTACTGATATGGTTGAGGCTTCGTATCGCCTCGATCACCTTATCACTGTGAAGATAGGCATGCGCTACTTCGGATAATGTCAGTGACACGTGTAGCGTGCAGGTCCTGACCTAGCATAGGAATAGCTCGATGCCGCTAACTTGGAGCATGGCTCACTCAGGCAAGGGCCACAAGGCTGGCGTGACAGGATATGATAGGGGAGGAAAGGGGACAGTCTTGCAAGTAGATGATAATCTTGCCCCAAATCGGAGTGACTTGAATCTATGACAACATGGATTCTAATCTCATATCAGGCATAGTCGATTTGCTGGCAGTTCATTCCCTCCAAACTAGCTCAAATTACTCAATGCTTTATCAGCTCTAGACTCAGAATGAGATCAAGGAACCTTTCCGTCCTCAGGCGTAGGCGAGGACCTACATCGGCAGTGTAGCAGTCCGATTTGCCGATACGAATACACCTCAAACCTTAAAACTGGCCCAAGGCCCTTCCCCAAGGATATCGGAAATGCAGCTCGGTTGATGAAGCAAGTGACATGAACGACTGGCCAGTAGCTTATCGGCCCAATCCATCAAATCACGGACAGCTAAACTCATTGGGGAAGGAACCGGCCGTGCCTGCGTCTGGGGACTGGGATCTGGGCGGTTAGGGCTCTGGGCGCTGGCTCCGGGTCCAGCTCGGTTGTCGACTCGTCATTATGCCCGACAGCGGGCAAAATTTAGTTTGGGGTAGAAAGACGTCAAAGCCAATGGCAGGCGATGGGAGATAGAGGTGGTTTGATGGGGCGGCGGTCCGTCCTCCTGATGGATGACAAGATGACCTGGGGAAGTGGAGCACCAGATGGGGAAATCCGGGGTTGCTGCCATGCGGAGTTCCCCCTGCATTTTTCTCCGGGCGTGGTTAATAGTGGTTAATAATTCCCCGCTTTTGGCATGGATTTCACCAATTCACCAAGTCATAGATTGAAGCCACTGGAACGCCACATCGATAGACTGACCTCGGTCTCGTAAAGTATGATTATCGCGTCGGCTAACCGTAAAATACTCACTGCCGGGGGAATTCCGCGTTATGGAAGAGGCGTGTCTCGATGTTATAAGGGAGATCAGACCCTGCGGTGCCAGTCTAGCACTCGACTACGCACTTCTGCCGACGAAGAGTGAAACCGCCCAAGATGGAGATGAATTATGATGAATCGGTAAGTAACCAGCAACTGGCTCAATAACGGCAGCGCTGACATGAACCATACAGACGCTCCATCAGTATGTTAGAAGCCTCACTTGGTGGAAAACTTCTAACACGTGAGCAGGATCGAGCAGCAGCTCGATACCAAGATCTATCCCGGAACGGAGATCATGGCAGATGTGGGCTCGCTCCACTTTGTCAAAGCCTCCGACCGAGTGCTGGTGCCACAGCCCTCCCAGAGCCCTCATGATCCTTTGGTATGGCCCATCAGTGTAACTCGTTGAGACGAACGCTGACGTCCGCAGAATTGGAACAGATTCTGGAAGATGAGCGCCATATGCATGTCCACGGCGGTGTCGTTCAGTCAGGGGTTCGGACCATTGGCACTCGCGCCGATGTTTCCACAATTGATGAAGTCTTTTGATGCTGATCTGGCTGCCGTGGTCAAATTCACCGGCGTTTGCATTCTCGTTCTTGGTTTCAGTAATTTCTTCTGGTACGTCTTCGAGAGAGTCTCGAAAATGACATGTGGCTGATGAGTTGAAGGATTCCCGTCCAGCAAGCCTTCGGTCGACGGCCGGTCTTGATCTTTTCCACCCTCATCTGCCTGGTCAGTAACATCTGGCGAGCTCTTGCTACTTCCTATGGAAGCTACATGGGAGCATGCATACTGAACGGTTTCGGAGCCGGACCTGCCGAGGTAGGACACTCAAAACGACACAAGACATCATGTTAATCAGGGATGATAGACAGCCCAACCGGAGATCATCGCCGACGTCACATTTCTCCACCAGCGGGGAGCATACAACACCCTATACTTCACCTTCTATTTTGGTTCTCTCATGGTAAGCTTCGTGTACCAGACAAATGAGTCGAACTCCACTGACTTCTCACCATAGGTCGGTCCCATCGTCTCCGGTCCCATGACAGAACACGTCGGTTGGCGCAGCTTCTTCTGGCTCAACGTCGGCCTTCTCGGCCTCGTCCTCGTCGGCCTAGTCTTCCTGTTCCCCGAAACCAAATGGCACCGCGCCCATCCCAACGAGATACATCATGGTCAAGAACAGATGATGACTCCCTCTTCGGTCTCTGAGCCGGAGAAGCCGGTCGAGGTCACGCAGCAGGAAACGGTCGCGTCTGAGAGCGGAACACACACAGATCCTTGGCTGGGGAAGGGCTATCCCTGCAGACAGCAGTTCATGCCCTGGCAGCTGTCAAGCGACAGTCTCAAGATCTTGTGGGCCAGCTTCTGGATTCCGTGGAAACTGCACTTGTTTCCCATCGTCGAACTCGCTGCGTTCACCGTCTCGTGGTCGGCCAGTTGCTTCTTGACCTTGAACCTCACCCAGAGTCAGGCATTTGCGGCTCCTCCCTACAACTTCAACAGCCAGACCATCGGGTTCTTCAACTTTGCCATTATGGTTGGGGCTGCCATAGGGTTGGCTACCAACGGGTCTTTGTCTGACTGGATTTCCATGAGGGCCACGAAGAAGAACAGAGGTATTCGCGAGCCGGAGATGAGATTGCCAGCCATGATACCCTATGTGATCATCATGATAGTTGGAAATTTCATCGTGGCATTTGGCTACGAACACAAATGGGATTGGAAGGTCAGTTCACAGCATTGTGTTGAAAGCGAGTCAAGCTAACTGCCTGTAAGATTATTGTGATAATCGGCTACACTTGCGCCGGGATTCAGGTCGCTGCTATTCCAGCCATTACAAGCACCTACGCTGTCGACAGCTATAAGCCCGCTGCAGGCTTAGTCTTCGTGGCGATCACAGTCAACAAAAACGTGTGGGGTTATGGATTCGCCGAATTCATCACGCCGTGGGTGATCAAAAGTGGTTTCGTGAGGCCAATCATGATGAATATGTCTTTGACCACCGTCTGGTGTCTTTGCGCCATTCCGTTCTATTTCTACGGAAAGCGTTTCAGGAAGTGGACTGCGAAGTCATCAGTCCACAGTCTGTAGTTCCATATCAGCGTTGGAGGTTGCGATGGATGCTTTCTTTCCAATTCAGAATTGACTTCATGCAATGAATACTTTGGTCCACGTGCAGAGGGTGTAATAGGTTGTTCGGATTATGTGCGAATGTACTTCGGCGGCACTGTACATTTAATCAAATCATTTCGTCGTCGTCGGGGTCGTAGAGATCAAGATCCAGAGTTGCCTTGGGCTTAGGCGCTGGTGCTGGTGCGACTGTACTTCCGCTGCTCGCCGCACCTGCTTGAGCTGCAGCCTTGGCGGCTTCGTTCGCATGTCTCCTCTCCTCTCCCATAGGCTGCGGTACAGGAACCACCGGCTCTGTAGATCCCAGACCCTCGGCCTCGCGTATCAGTCGTTCCACCTCCTGATCGGGATCGAAACCAGGTCGACCTTCAGCAGCGGTCAGCTGTATCTGGCCCATGAGACCCATTCGAATTCGATCTTCCATCGGATACGGGATCATGTAGACCTGGCGGGTCATCTTCGCCGATTCATCGAGCCAGGATGTCGCTTCCTTCGTGACAGATGAGACCGGTTCTGCGCCTTCCTCAGCACCTGGGCCACCATTCACACCTGTCATTGCCATGTCCTGGTCGCCAGGTTGTAACCCTCTTTCCCGTGCTTTGGCGGCCTGTGTGGCGTTGGCAGCTGCATCCGCCGCAGCTTGGTGGTTATACTTGCTAATGCGTCGCGCGAAGTCCAGCAGCAACTTGTAATCTATCTCCTTCGTTTTTCGCAGGCCTCGTGGCTTGGTTTGCATTCGATCGCCGCCATAATCCAGATCATCGTCATCGGAAACGTCATCCGCATCCGAATCGCTCGGCTCGTCGTCGCCGCAGATCGTTCGAATCTCCTTCTCGTAGCTCACAACGTCTCTCACTATGCCTTTGACCCTCTCCTCCAGAGTCTCAGCTTCCGCGCGAAGTTTAAGAATCCTGGCGTAGTTCTCCTGGTGCCGACGAAGCGTCTCAATGGCAGATGTGAGCGAGTCGTCCGCGTCGAGCAGTGCGAGAGCTGCTGCAGGAGCTCCTGAGGCGGTCGGTGAGGTTGTAAGGTTCGTTATAAGGGCATTGAGTTTATCTTCCAAATTTGAAAGAGTCCTTTGGATCTCGACGTTCATTTTGAGTGTATCCTATGCCCTTCCTGCACAATATGTGAGTTGCCTGGGCTTGAGCTGATCGCACGCGTCGCGGGAGGTATCGACATGCGGCAATGTGAGGTTGACAATGACCCAAATACAGCAGGCTAGAAACAGGGCATGATCGTGAAATTTATCTGCATTGACTCGTTGTGATGCAAGGGGAGCTTGAATGGTGACTGTGGTCCAAGGAAATGTTGAAGCAATGGCCTAAATGAGTAAGGGTGAAGATCACGTGACATGATAGCTCCGCATCACGTGTCAATCACCTAGGCTGTCTCTTCCAAGGTACAGCTTCTCCAAACTGGCGAATATTTAAGAATGGCTCTCTGATTATGACGGGACGCCTCTCAGCAGCTCTGAAAGGACACCCATCTATCAATAGTATGTGTAGGCCTATCTTGATATCATGGATGGCAGTGCTGAGACGCGGGCGAAATGCGGGCGAGATCTGATTGAGCATTGAACAAGTCATATTGGTCCCCTAATATGCAGCGAAGGGTTCATATCTCCCCAGACACCCATAATTGCACATCATTTCGACAGAACAAATTCAATGAATTATTACATGTATATTGAGAGCATCTAGCCGCCAAATCATACTTGCACGAAATGACTTCCACCTCTACTTCCCTTCCCTCTGCTCCGCGAGTTGAGCTTGACCCCCGCGCTGTTTTACAGCCCCCGCTTTCCCGCTGCGGCCATGGACCTGGATTGATACTTATCCGGCCAAGTCATTTCGCAGAATGCCAGGAGAAGAACAAAAGTTTAGATCCCGAGCCGTTGCAGAAATGGGCTGAGGAGAGCTACGCGGTTGTCCAGATTAGTCTTGATGCGGAATCCAGTGGCGACGAGGCTTTCGTACTTGCTCTTGCCAAGATGGCAATCGACAGTTTTGAATCACGACGGGAGTGTGACAAGAAGGATCAATTTGGTTTGCTAGGTATGCACAGTTATGCCTCAAAGGCCCTTTGGATACTAACGGGCTTAGTCTACGGTTCCCAAGCTGCTTATGCGCCGGGTCTTGTGAAGATTCTGGATGGAATCGTAGCTGCTCGTGTAGCAGCAGTCGTATATTTCGGTAGCTGGGATACGCTCGCTGAGATTCCTGTCGTAGCACACATGCCTCGAGCTAGCAATGGGATCCAGGAAACAGACAGCCGCACTGTGTATTCGTACCCTGACGTCTCGTCCGCCGGCTTCATTGTACCTGGTCATGCGGATTTCAAATACTCGACGGCAGGAGTAGCTCATACCCGGTCATTGAGCTTCTTAAAGAAGCACTTGGGTGGGCCTTACTTTGACCTTGAAAAGATCTGGCAGGAGCATACATATTACGAATTCGGAGAACGATCCGTAGAGAAGACCATGGCGACAATGGTCCAGGAGCCGTATGTGAATCATGTCCCGACTGTAAGACAGATCCGTTCCTAACACTCTTGGAGAGACTGACACTGAAAAGATGACGGGTGGAATTGGCCGTGCGCGACTGAGCAATTTCTACCTGAATCATTTCATCTTCAATAATCCCGATGACACAGCCCTGGAGCTTATCAGTCGTACGGTTGGTATCGACCGAGTCGTAGACGAGTTTATCTTCTCTCTCACGCATAACAAGGAGATCGACTGGCTGTGAGCTCCACCTGCATTTACTCTACGAGCAAGTCTAACAGCTTGTAGTATCCCCGGCATCCCACCGACCAGAAAGCCTCTCCGCATACCATTCACATCAGTCGTGAATATCCGTGGAGATCGTCTATACCACGAGCACATATCATGGGATCAGGCCACGGTCCTCGTGCAGCTGGGCCTGATGCCAGAATACCTCCCGTACCCTTATGCTTTGCCTGATGGCAGGCTGCCAGGCCCGGGGAAGAGATTTGAGTATCGAGTCCCTGCGGCCGGTGTGGAAACCGCGGAGAAGTTGGAAAATGAACACAAGATACCCTCGAATCAGATGTTTGAGTATAAGATCCGAGAGGTTGATGAAAATTAGCGATAAATGGAGAATATATTCGAACTCGACCTTATCGAGTTTTAGCAAATGCGGCGTAGACATAGCAATGGAGCTGCACATGAACCAAAGTCTCAGTAGTCGGTTAGATATGCAAACTCTGATTGTCCTGGTCATTTGCATTTATGCTGCGACATAACCTTGTTCGCGTATGTCATACTCAGCTCCATCCGGAAGTAGCTCAAGAGAAAGCCTCCAGACGTCACTGGGTTCTCTGCCAGTGGGAATCGCATGGCCAAACAGCTCATCCCTTCTGATAGTAATTTCTTGCAGGGCAGTTCCCGGAGGAGGACGCGGGAAAATGTCCTGTAAAGGAGCTGTTAATTGGGCATCTAAAGAAATGATATTCCTGGGGGACATCCTTACAACGATCTGAGGTCCTTGCTGGTTTTACGCCAAATCTCAAGTCTACCTTGTACTGGAGATTGACTTATTTCGGACCATTTCACAATGAAGAAGATGTTAACGTGCGCAGCTCCTCCGATAAGCCAGACGTCTTTCTGCATCAGTAGATATGGATATACCGGGGCAAACCCCTGATACAAACACAATCGTGGGCAGTGGAGAGCCCCTCGGCGCTCAAGAAGAAATTCGGCACTGCAAATGACCTCTGATATGGGGCCGCAAATGTATTGTAGCCTACTCGTACAGGACTCGGTTAGATATGCAGGGAGCCAAAGAGGATGTAACATACGAGTGTTTGAATTGATCTCGATATTTTTATATTCATCAGCAGTGAACAACCCCTCCACCCGTGCCTCAGTGAACCGGTAAATAATCCAGTTTTGATGACAACTGGGAATATGTGTGGGCGTGTCGACTGTGAAGACCTGGGTGACTGAATTATAATTAATGATGACTGATCTTCTCTCGATCTCCCCGTCCTCGTCGAGACTGAGTGCAACACGACTCCCAATTCTGGGTTCTACGCTCTCTTATTCCAGAAAGACTCGATCCCTTGCAGCGAGGATGTCTTTTCTGAGTTGAAGGAAGAATCTTCGACCTGCGTCACTTGACTCTGCTGGCGCTTGGCTTCTCAGCAAGGCAGAGAGTAGTCAAGGAAAAGAGTTGACATTGTTGTAGTTGCAGAAGAGAATGAGCATTAGCAGCAGAGAAGTAGTGAATGAGCATAAGCAATAGGAAAGCAGTGGATGAGTGTTTGCTTATAAGGTAGTAATTAGTTTAACAGTAGTGAATGAAAAAGCAGATGTACCTGTAATGATTACAGAATCAAAGCTTACAATAACCTTGGTGGGTAAAATCTTATACTACACTTCCCAACCTTGGATGATTGATACAAGAATATGTCTGCAAGCTCGATTTGACTGATCAGTAGTAGGAGTAGTATTATTTATTAACTACTAATACCACTAAGCTAAAAAGGTCGTCCGGACTATGTACTCATGAGCCTAGCAGTATAGTATCTCAAAATTATTTTCCTATATAGTAGCCTTCTCTGGGGTCTCTATTCCGGGGGATTCGTTTCTATGAGCCGACATCTTACTGACTAAGCCCAGATATATAGATACCAGCTCAATGAGGAAAAATGCAGTAATGTAATGGACTAATGACAGACTTTGAGAACTGTTGTATCCAGGCATGATTCAGTACCAGCCAACATAGTACCTAGGGTTGGACCAGGATTATCAGGATTATCAGGGGCCGAACACTAATATATACTGACCAAGATACTTCAAAGCAAGTGACGGCAGGACAGTCTACACACTGACTGTGTCCTAGGAAAGGAGACATCCAGAAAGGGCATATACGAAAGCCACACCTCGGCCCTTATACAACTTCAGTCAGGCTTCATCAGGTTCAACCACTTCCTGCGCCAGATCCAACGCGGTAGGTTCTCCGGAGTGTTCTGGATTTTAATATTGACTGCTTCTACGAGGTGTTTTGGTATATCTAGGCTTTGTTAGGAGGATGTTGGCTCATGGAGATGATTTCCTCAGCATAGCAGGTCCTAGAGAAGCCACTGTATGAGATGAATCTTACTACACCTCGGTAGCAAGATCAAGCTCGCAGACATATTCCCATATTGATCATCTAATTTCAGGAAGGGTAGTGTAGAATTCTACCCAGCAAGGTTATTGTAAGCTTCAATTCCATATCATCCATAAACTCTATAGTCTATAGTGCTCTTTCATTCACTGCCGCCAAACTATTCTGCTACCTAAGTGCTGAACACTCATTCACTGCTTCCCTGCTTCTAATATTCACTTCTCCTCTATAGTCCATTGCCCAGTCCACCCCCAGCTACAATGCCAACTCCTTCCTCTTACCACTCTCCGTTACTGCTGGGCTGGCCGGCAGAGTCAACTTTGAGTATAGAGGCCAGGCGCTTATTACGTCTACTGCAGCTACATTTCAATGATTTATCTTAGATGTCACCACCCGGCAGACGCAGCCAATTCGGAATCCACCCCGGGGAGGCGTCCAGGTGACGACAGACTGTTCATGGTTCCAGCCATCCAGCAACAGCAAGTCATTTGTGCCGACGCTCGGAACGGTTCTGTTCGGAATAGCATGGGTCACAGCCCAGCACGCCTTTGCGGAGGAAGGCCGTACTGCCCATATCTTGTGGTATGCCCCCAGGGTTACACAATTGTCCAATTTCTTGGATGAAGAACGAGATTTCCCGGACCTTTCGATCGGGGTTTTTCAGTGACCGGGAGCATGACAGCTCGGTTTGAGTTGCAACGCCGGTATGTTACGTCCTCTTTAGCTTCGTGCATATCTAACCGAGTGTAGGATACGATACCTTCTTACCCCTATACGTTGGCTCCTTCAAAGAGCCAGACTTCCCTACCAAGCCACGCGGATGCACCTTGTCCACAGTCATGTTTGAATCTGGCTATTCAGAGTCGTACCCGCGCCTGATCGCAGACAAGAGGCTCTGACTGGAGGGCGGCGCGCAACACGTCAACGTGGTCTTTCTTGTTAAATGGTCCTTCTTGACTCAAGCTCGGAAGGTGAAGAAGGATGAGGAGGGCAAGGGTATGGCTGGTGCCGCCTTGGTTATGAGAATCAAGGACAACGGGATAATGAATACAGGAAAATGAGGACTGGGCATTGCTTGTTATTTATCATATGCCTAAAAGAGCCCCTCGGATCAAAGTTCCTGAAGCCGAAGCTTTGTTTCTTCCAGAATGGGGGAGGAACCAGGAGGCAGAGTCCTGTTTCTTACAGCTCGGAAAAGTCCCCAAGAGCATAATCTACAGATGTTGTGAAGCCCTCCAGAAAGCTTTACTTATCTTTGAAGACAACGACGCTACTAGCCATGTCATTACACCTGGCTTAGCGAATTCCTTCGAGATCTCTGTCTAGTTGAGGTCTGGGGGAGAAACCAGCCAGCGCCTCTTACATTCGTAAGGATTTTCCCCCCAATTCTTGTAATCAACAACTAACAGTGTCATTGCAGCAGATTTCCCCCGCCCGCCACCGGGCACTCCTCCCCAGAAACTCTTGGAGAGCTATATGGGGCGTCACTTCCCGCGAACAGGAACGCCAACGAGGTCTTGATGCTTTCCGTGGACGAGTTAGAGACGAGTTCACTGATGATGCGGTACGAGAGGAGGGTTGCATCCCGGCATAGGTCTCAGGATGGGTCTTGAAGCCGAAAGTACGGTGGATATTGGGATGGTCTCGCTCTCACAGTGCCATATCGTGTCTTAGCGATGAAATAAAGGACCTGCGGTCTGAAAGCGGCCTCGGGCGTCCCAAAAATGTGTCAGTTGGAGATCTGTCAATAGAACAAGTGGAGGAGATCTTCTCCCTTTCCCTGGTTAATCCCGAGCCTGGCTGGGCCAAAGACGAGGTTATCGACATTGCACCAGACGACCTACGTACGTTCCCATAATATTCCTACGACTGAATACAACTGACAATATACTAGTTGCGACGCTTGAGAAATATGATCGGCATTTGAGAGACCCCTAATAATGAGCCAGCCTTCCCTCAATCATCACGGTTGCTGTTCATCTACTCCAGGCTACCGATCAAGGGCACAAGGCAACTGTGCGAATGTACATGGCATTTCGCTGCAGTATAAGGGTGTTCGTCCGAATACATACCAAGAAAGACAGCCTCAGCGGAGCGACCTGGAGACGGGTCGTTGACCCTTGCAGCAATTGCAAAGAATTGATACACTTGCATGGAGGACAAGAGGACAACTTCTGGAGATGCAACTCCGCGAGGCCATCACCCATCATGCAAGTATCCAGGATTGCGCTGATTATTGCTTGTATCTCTCTCGGGGTGTCGGTGGCAATGCTGCTCCCTGTCAAGGAATGGCTGCACTACTGGTTTCCCCGACTGTGGCCGCCGTCGAACCAGAATGATGTGCGCCGTTCAGCCAAACTCAAGTCAGGTGGTGTGGTCAGTACAGAGGCTGCAGGAAGCCTTGTTGGGAGAGTCCAAACTCTCCATCCTTCGGCATTATCTAACTCAGATGGTGGCAGGGCTGTTCAGCGCGCCGGCTAAACGAGGCCCCAGCGAGGACGGAGTGGTCCAGGGCATGAAGGTCAACTTGACTCGATCGGTTGACTGGATCGGTACACTCCGAGATCTCGTGACTAGAGCTGGGTCACAACGGTGGAGCATGGAAGTGCCGTTCCGCTTGGGTAGCAAGTGCAACAAGTTATGTGGAAGTTGAAGATGCGATACCTGCCGGTATAGACGGATTGTGAAGCCAGCTTTACGAGAATGTCGGGGAAGACGAAACTGCTTCGGGCTCGAAGCGGAATTGAAGGAAGGAAACATGGAGTGAACAAGCCACATATGAATGTCGATTCCACCAAAAATGATCGGATCCTTGATGACCAGATGTCGGATATCATAGCCGTACTATATGCTACTAACCGATAAACTTGGTCGTTGAATCTAATTTCTTTTGAGTAGACTGGTACCAGCTGAACGAGGACTTCCGTAGTACTCGAATCTCAGTAACGTAATGAACTAGTGAGTAATGACAGAGTTTGAGAACAGTTGTATCCAGCCATGATTCTGTACCTACCAACATACCTAGACCTAGGGCTGGATCGGGATCCTCGGGGGCCGAAACACTGGTACCAACGCAAAAACCCTGTATGCAAGCGATATCAGCATGAGCCTGATCTCAATCAGGATATGCTGGCCACGGCACTCCCAAAGCAAGAGACGTCAAGCGTCTCCTTTAGCAAGTGCCTTATAGACTAGTTCGTCTCCAGTTAGCCCTGGTAGGGCAGAAGCTGTAGAATTCTATCGGTAAGGCGTAGAAGGCCGAGTGAGACAAGGCAGAAATGCTATTCAAAGTGCGTTTACTGGATTGAGATGAACGTCCCTGCTAAGCTTTCTTCTGGACAGATTTGGTTGGCCCACTTTAATCCCTCAATGTTTTTGAGCAATGCCCGGTCCAGTGTAATTAATCTGACGAGTGGAAAAAGAAGATGAACTTTTCTGACAATGAGACAAATCACATGGTGTGGCTGCTAACAAAAACAGTAGACTAATGGATAAAGGTAAGGTAGTCAGTGTCTCAGTTGAACCAGTTTATCATGTGTCTTCTCCGAGACATCTGCCCCTATTCCTTTGGGTCACTGTCAGACATGAATAATGTGTTACTTACAACTAACATAACCTACGCAGATGAGACTGTGTGGTATGAAATGCTTTGAAGAGATGAGTATTCAAGCATCTGGATGAGCCTGGGTAGTGGGTGCTCATCTAACTAAGGTATTTTTAGTACACACCAATAGTCGGCTGTGCTGCTGGTCAAACGCCGGTTTGGTTTTATTATTGGACAATTGGATCCGACATACGGGAGTACCTGAATGGTTATTATTACCTCACCTTATGGTCCCTAACCTAACCTGACCTAGTAAATGGATTGGCCCTTGGGTTGTGTCTTAAGTTCTACAAGCTCATTATGTGCAGTCACACTCCACTGCACCTCCAGGCAGCAGCAATCTTAATTTCTCTTGATCTGGTTATGCATTCAATAGAGACAACCAAGACTTTACAAGTGTAAGGACTCAGAAACCTGTAGCAATGAGCGGTTACAGGGTCATCTTCGTATTCAAAGCCTAGGACCGCAGAGAGTGATCGGCTGGTGTCGCTGAGGCTGTACAACACCAGCCCTGGGTCGCATGTCTCAGTCCAAGCAATAGAATAAAACAACGGCCTCAAGGCCCTTAACTGATCGATCTGCCTCGCCGTCTCGCGCTCCTGATCTTCCGGACCCCAAATTGATAATCTCTACCTTAACTAGTTCATAATTGTAGCCTTGTGGATATAAGACTGCCAGCCTGCCCGCAGTTTTCTTTTTCCTGCCCTTCAGGATTCCGCCCATTTTAGGTTTATTTATGCCTTCCCCGCGTCAAATCACCTCATCATGAGATGAGCACGTTTTCATCCACAAAAGCCACTTTTGCCACCAGGGCCGCTTCATCGTTCATTACAATCCCTTTTCCCTTCTGCTCTCTATTTACCAACTGGTTTCCTCGCCATTTGCCGCATACAGATATTTGAGGTCGTTAAGCGCTTGATGCGCTCATATACACACAGATAGGCATCACCACCATTCCTTACAACTCTATTCTCAACAAGCACTATGTTGCTACGATTTCTGTCACTGGCCGGGATCTGCCTGGGCCGTGGGGTCGCTGCCCTTGCCCCTCAGGGCCACACCGCCGATATACAAACCTCAAACAACCAACATACTCGCCATTTCTACAAAATCGATATTCCCTGCTCTCACTGCGCATTCTCAGACGCTGAATGCTCTCAGAACACCGATTCAAAATCATACGTGGTACGTCAATTCCAACTTCTCCGATACAATGATACTAACCTCACAGACTATTGGCTTCTCCACCGACAATGGCACCCTATACGCCAATCACGAACCCGTCTTCCCACCATCATTACCCATGCAATTCCCCGCAGTCAAGCACTGGGATTCCGGCGTACAACCGGTCCAGGTCGCATACAGCCTCGACGCACGACCGTTCCCCGCCCAGCCCGGTGCCCTCCTAGGCGAGACATTCCTTCTCAAACTGCGCCTGTTCGATCTCCACGGCCGGCCCGTCACTCACGATCTAGTCGCGGTGGCCGTATCCCGTCGCACCGACGGCACGCTCACCATCGGCAAGGTCGAGCGCAGCCCGTTCCACAGACACGGCCACATGACGTCGCCCTGGCGCTTTTTCAAATCGCACATCAAGCCTTACCTGGATCAATTGGCTGGGGGCGCCGCTGCCGCCCCCGACGCAGAAGGCGAACCGCGGCATCATCGCCGGCCGCTACATGCCGACATCTACCGCTTCAAGAACCCCGCGTCCCATTACCACAATACCATGCCGTGGAGCAGCCGCGATCGCAGCTTCATGAGACTCGTGCGGCCGGTGATTCTGCCTGCGTTGCTGGGCGTTGCGGCGGGGCTGTGCGCGTGTCTGGTTGGGTTCGTGGTGGGGAAGGTGATGATCTCGCTGTGTCGGTGTTGGTATCTCCGCAGTGGAAGGGGTATCGATATCGCGTATCGCGAGGTCCCGGCTATTACTATTGACTCTGTCGAGTTGGAGGAGGGTTCCGTCTCGGAAAAGGAGAGCCTAAGTCGAGCGACGCGGTGGCTGGGTGTATGACCTTACATGAACTATAGATTTCTTTTTCTCGTTGTATAACATGATCATTCTACATCAGTGCTTCATGATAAGTCTGTATACTTCTGAAAGGCATCAACAAGGCCTGCTGGCCCAATGGTAAGGCGCTTGACTACGAATCAAGAGATTGCAGGTTCGAGCCCTGCGTAGGTCAGAAGCATATCTTTTTGCTTTTTTGCGTTGTGCTTGTGGAAAAATTTGTGTCAAAGTCTGGGCTGGGCCGTATGGGAGATCCACTATGACCCCATTACATATTCGGAAATGGTTGATAGGATCCACTCCACCGACCCAATGTCCTGCAACGTAGTAGATATAAGAGTCTGTCAACTCTACTCTGTAAAGTGATGAGAAAGTCATGGCAATTGTCTCAGAATTGCCAATTCCGAGGAAGGATGTAGCAGAACCATGCCCAGAACTAAACGCGCTGCACGTCCAACGAACTAGGAGCACAGTGACATCTAGCTGCAGTGGTATCATCAACCCGGAAATGATAAAAGTGTCTCTGGATTAGATCTCCAATGGATATCCTCTCCGGCGTGCTGAGGGGATATCTGCGGAATAACAAGTAGATATGAACTGCGAAGACAGCAACTACATACAGTGGGGACTATGTGATGTTGCATTTTAGACCACCACCGTCCATTAGTGATACTACTGCGGATTTTGAAATCAGAAGGTATATTACCCTAATTGTCACAACTGACCGCTTCGGATCATCGGGGAGAGTCGACATCTCGATCTTTCAGATCTCAGTTGGAGCTCCGGGTGGTTTCTTGCATTGACAAGCATGTCTATGTGGTGAATCGATTGACGGATCGATGAATAGAACCATCAGCCCATCCGTCTTTAGAATAGTGCAGAATACCCCTTTGAATATAACAACTTCAAGTAGACTTGTAGAACAATATTCGCGGCCAAGTAGAATCAAACGCACATATCCTGAATAACTCCAGGAAATATCAAACTCAACGCAAAGTCTTTATGATCGAACCTAGCTTGCCAAGTAGCCCCTCAACCAACCCTTTGTCTTTATCAGCACCGTCGGCTGCGCCCGTAATTACATTGACATTTGTGCCGGTGCCGGTGTTGGTCGCTCCACCGTTGACGCCATTCTCGGTGTTTCCGCCCCCTGTCACGGGCTCAGTTGTGGTCGATCTCTTTGTACTTTCCGACACCTTGCTGCTGGTCGAGTCTGCAGGATTGTTGGGGGTAGATGCTCTGCCACTATCTGCGAGCGTCGAAGGGCTACCATTGCCATAGCCTGCGTCGCTTGTTCCCAAGCTGGAGCCCCAGCTACCCACTGTGCCGTCCGTAGAGCTTCCACTGCCAACCCAAGCTGCTGCCATTCCAGCGCTTTGGATTTCAAACGATGGGGTGACCGGGATACCGGAACCAACCGTTCCAGCTAAGCTATCGCCGGTCCAAGTGTTTTCCGTTGTCGTGCTTTCGGGCAGACTATTATCATGGTAACCTTCCTGTGCCTGATGTCAGCAATGACATGATATGCCTTTGCTCTATCCGTAAGGGACCCACGATATCTGATTGGTCCACAGCAATAGGCCTAGCGTCAACAAGACCAGAGAACGAAACTATATCGACCAAGAAAATCAAAGCCAGTAAGCCGGCCTTAGCCTTCCGTAGAGTAGCCATAGTAGTGTTACCACGGCGATGTTGCGGACAATGATGATTGAGTCAAGTGGGGAATTAGAACAAGCAGCCGAAAAAGTCTGAATTGACGAAGTCTTCGTGTGTGAAATTGACCATGACAACGGGGTTCACCCACGCTTTTTAACTGTTTCTCCCTACAAAGAGTCGAACGGCCGAGACTTGATTCATTGTACGTCTTGAGCAACATGGGCTCAATCCGTCGGGCCCAAAACAATCGGTTACATTAAGGTCAAGAAAACCATAGCCGTTTCTGGGAGCGGGCCGCAACTGGAGACAGTCCCTACCTTAATTCAGCCGGACAGAGCTTATTTTTTGGGTCCACGCAGTAGAACTCGCCGAACGCCTGGTTCGGGCGCCGGATCAATGGTATAGGCGCAGGGGAATTGTAATCCTGACGGTGGATTCAGGTTGCATGGTGAAGGGCGATACGCTTTGGGAACATACCGGCACCTGGTTTTCCTTGGACAGATTGAGTCTAAAAGCGGGCCATTGAATTACAGGCACGTCTCTGCCTGATAATCTCTGTCTGACTCCGGACCTGAGAAGCATGCTCTCCAAGTTGAACCGGGCTCCTGGTGCCGCCTGTGACGGTTGTGGAGGATTCCGAATAAACGACTGCACAGCCAATGACAAGCCCTGGGAATGGAACGCTCGTCCATTCCTATCAAATGATGTGAGTATGGTTGGCAAGACTGGGTTGATCATGCTCAAATCTGCCGAACAGCTTAAGCAAGCTAAGCATCGGCCTTTGACCTTCATGGATTGTGGGTTTATGCTTATGGTTTCTTGGCTTCCCGTTGGGCCGTTGCAGCTTCATGCGAACGGGTTAGAGTCGCGTCCGGTTGGAATGCAACCGCATCTGGACACGACTGTGGGGTCAACTATGCTGACCTAGTGAAAGAAGGTCGACCCCACGATATGTCAACTGCTACTGCGACGATGACCTCCCTTTCGCCTCATGTTCAGTTCCTCTTGGGAAGTTGGGAGCACGTAGAAATGTTTACTCCTCGTCGTCTAGTGTCCAGCTGAGACACGAGAAGCATCGGAACATGGAGTGGTGTAGGGATGGAATGAATGGAATGCAGGGTATGCTGCTAAGGAGTTTTGGTCATGCCCTCTACAAGAGAGATTCCACGCTTCAAATTACCCTTTTCAGGGCAAACGAGGCCTTCCCATATGCCAGATGGCTGACCAGGGTGAACATACCTCTGGCACTTATTTAGCACTACCCGAGGCCTCATCCCATCTGCGAGTAAGAACGCGGAATTGATGAAAACAGCAGGTAGGCTGAATGTGTCGGATTAAGCGTCAGGACAGCCTGAAACATATTCCCGGTGGCTCATAATCTCGGTTGGCGTTGAAGATATTACAAACATCGAAGACTGGCTACTCTGATGGTTTCGCACCTGACAGTGATGGTCGCTTTTCTTGGCAAGACTGAGTTTGTTCAGCTCCGTGCGAAGCCATTCCCAGTCAGGAAAGTGCGGCGCCACATCCATCTAACTTTGATTAAGTGAGGGCGAAGATGCCTGAAAGCGGCCGCCTCCGTAGGGCATCGTTGCACAGTCGAAAGTCAAAAAACAACCACACTTTCCTCCAGGTAACCCTTTCGTGTTCCGCGAGACTGAGCAGTATTTCCCACAAAGGGCTTGCCCACAAATGTACTGGCAGAGCAGGTCCTGCTGAGGTAAGGTCGGGGGTCCTGTTACCTGCGGGAAATGACCAGATGCCACCACAGGTGATCTTAATTGAAATGCTGTGCTTTTGAGTGGCAGGAATGTACCAGCTGGTACCTTAATGCTCCTTGACAGCAAGGTAACAACAGTTATCTAAACTTCGACACGCAGATTGCTTTTGTCGCACAACACGTTCGAATTAAGACAGCGAGGGATCTCAGGTAGCATCGGATTACACTTGCCCTCATGTTTCATCCATGGTTACCAGAGCAAATAGCTCCAGGTTAGCGGGCCGCGGATATCGTCCAGTGTCCAGGAAGCTCAAATACCAAAGCCAAGGTTTGCCACCGACTTTGATCCATACTTGAGCTTTTAGCCTTTTACTTAGAGAGGTAGCTTTAGTTAAAAATGTGGCTAGTGAGCTATTTCATCAGGACTATTCGATCAGCCACAGAGGCGGTGGGACTCTACGTGAGCTTCTGGCTAATCAGGAGAGAGGTGACTGCAAACTCAATCGCTCAGCTCCACAGTCGATCATTCAAACTCCAAGACCCCAAGGACCCCAACTTGCCAGCCCCTCCAGAGTCCAGGCTCCATTGCTCCAACCTCTCTGGAGGGAGGGAGACTCATATGATCATACCTTAGAAATTCAGCCGCCACATATTTTCTTTTTCTGCGCTGGCAACATGAGATTATTAGTGCGCTTCTGATAGCCAATCAGTATGACATTGTCGTTGGCGTGTATGTACCTCTCGTAGTGATGGTACAAAGTACAACGACAGGAGCCATCCTTGGGTTAGAGTAGGCATTGAGTTCACTCTGTTGTACAGCTCATTTATCACTGCAGATCTCTTCAGATTAATGTATCTAGGAATGCGTCACCCTTCTGGTTGTGTCCCTGTATCCCTATGCTTAAAACTGGGACTTAACAGCAGACTAACAGAAACTAACTACAGAACTAAGTGTGTGGCTGGTGACCCGTCCAAATGCTGTAATGATGAGCAAATCTCAATTCTTTGGTTGAACTATCACACGCTAAAGCCTAAAATCTAGCAAGTGCAGCCAATGAATCGGCTAGTTGGGCATTCAGATCAAGCCACTGCGGCTGGGATCATGATACGTCCATACCTATCTAACTTTGTACTGCAGCTAGTCTCAGTCAGCCACCTGCCTGCATGCAGACCACGACCTGTAAAGTTGATTAATCTATGATTCGATCAATGACTTCACCCAGCAGGAAAACACGCCCCGTGCCTCGATCCCTACTCCCCAGTAGTGGACCTGTGGAGAGCTACCTGCACAACTAGTACTTGATCGTCTAGCCACGTTGCTGGGCAGCATTCGGCCGCACAGACTTGGTCAAGATGAGCAACACCACTGACGATCGTACTTTCTTCAAGAAATTGGACACCCCAGGGTCATCTCGACACCTTAAGCTTCAGTTCCTGTCAACTCGGGCGCGATTGTTTTGATTACATTCCCATTAGGTCGTAGTTACCTTATAAAAACCGCCCTTCCTCCCCTGCCACCCCTCCGAATTCTTTCTACTTACATCATCGACTTTATCCTGTCGAAGGCCTCAAGCTTGCTCTATTGTTTTTAATAGCACTCAGCGTATTCGTCTACTTCTGATTCTCACTTAATTCTCGATATTCTATACCTCATCATGAAGGCCTCCGTTTCCCTTCTTTTGCTGGGTACGGCCAGCATGGCGAGCGCCGCCATGTCTTTCTCGGAGTGCGCAGTACGTTGTTCAATTGTCCCGGAAACTACATCAAAGTTCCCTTCACTGACTCCCTCCTTCGCAGCAAATGTGCCTCAACAACATGAACAACAAGGCTGGCGAGCTGGGCTGCTCCAGCGGCGACACGAACTGTCTGTGCTCAAAGGTCAACTATGGATATGGTATCCGTGATTGCACTGCCGAGGCCTGCCCTGGCGACAACACCGCCTCTGTTCTGATCGCTGCCCTTGCCTCTTGCCCTAGTACGTACTCATCAGCCTGCGCTACTTCAACACAATCGAGCTAGGTGCTGACTGCAATCGTAGGGGACTCCGCAGCTGTCGTTGGCACAGGAGTTGGCCCTGGTTCTGGTGGCTCGGGCTCTGGCAATGGCTCCGGCTCCGGCTCTGGTGGCTCTGGCAATGGCTCTGGGTCTGGGTCTGGGTCTAGCTCTGACTCTAGTTCTGGCTCTTCCACCACCGCTACTAACACTGCTACCGGCAACGGCAGCGGCTCGACTGGTGGTGCTGGTGCTGGCGCTGGAACCAACGGCTCCACCACTGGCTCTGGTGCCTCTGCCACTGACACCAACGCTTCGGGAACAGCCGCTACTACCTCTGGGACGAACGCCTCCAACACTGGTGCCACTACCGCAGCTACGACAATGACTACTACTACCAGCACCACTTCCACCTCTGGCAACAGCGCCACCACTGGCAGCACTTCCACCGAGACTGGATCTGGCAGCGGCTCTGCCACTACTAATGGCTCCGGGTCGGGCTCTGGCTCTGGCTCCACTTCCACTCAGACTGCTCCCCCCAGCTCGTCCACTGGCAACGTCGCCCCTCGCGGCGCTGTCGTTGGTTCCGGTGCTCTCGGAGCCCTGGCCCTCGCTGCCTTGGTTGTCCTCTAAATTCCTCCAACAGATTGAGCCAACGACAATAGGTTGTCTGATGTCAGTGTATGTCTTATGTTGATGAATAATGGTTGACGATACCTGCCGTTGAAAAACGGCTTGCACATGGGAATTGGTAATAATGTGTTGACCTTTCTGCTGCCACGGTACATGTCATGCTATCCTAATACTTTAATGCTTCTGAACTGTCTATATCTTCCTTGCTCTAAGTAGACTTCCTGGTACTCCTTGCAATTGTTAGTATCACGCGCCAGTAGAGACTCAAGAGCATCTGAAGTATCTATTTCGAGAGACAAAGCACAATGGCGCCAACTAGCAGCCCACACACGTGGATGCCCATCTCAGCCGTACGGTCACTCAGTCTGTTGCATGTGATTTCTTGGCATCCCCAGAACGTCTTTGATGGCATCATCTGATATCGAGATAATCTCTATGGGCGGTCAAGAAGGTCAGTCGTTCAGCCAGAATCGAACAGTGGAGGACGGTGATGTCCACGAGAGCCAAGCTTCCTGTCGTCCGTAGGGATGCCCTCTGCTGTTGGCTGGTGTGACTGGCCAGAATACCTGGAGTAATGGAATCCGGGGCAGGGATCCATGGAGGGGTTACAGACTTAACGCAAGCCGTGGTTTAGTGCCCGTTCACCCGGCACCGCCCATTCGCACGCTCGAGTATCCGATGGCAGAAACAGTACAAATTCTGGGATGTAGGAAAGGATACGGAGGACACAAGATCAGTTTTATGACAGTGATCACTTTGATCATACAGTACAGTTGACAGGATCAGAACCTCTCTTACTGTATTTTGAACATCTGCGACCGCAGGAGATACATTTGATCCGGACCGAGCCGAGGTTCGGTCACGCGCGGTTATCGAGTGGTGGTTGTACCTCTCTAGCGGGACTGTCGTTTGTCGGTATCCTCCTGCTCGGCCTCGGCCGCTTTTGTCGCGGGATTGGAGTTATTTTTTCCCAATTGACTGTCTTTCCTCCTCCGATTCTGTTGTAGAATATCATTCTTGATCAAATCTCCTCACTTCAGCTTCGTTTCTTCTGACCTCCTTTCGCGTCCGTTTCGCGTCCTCCGTCCTGTCACCCTTCGCTCTCAGGGATCGCCGCATACCTTGACCTCTTTGTCTCCCTGCTTATCCCTCCTTCTCCCCCGCTACCGCTACGTTTCCCCGCGTCTCCTACACACTTTTTCACAATGTCGACCCCGTCTTCGTCTAGTTCTGAAAACCTCACCGATGAGATCAAGGCCTTAGAGGCCAAGGCTGTCAACCAGACCATTGCTCAGATCCGCTCTCTCGCCGCCGGTGCGGTGGGTGGTATCTGTGCGGTGATTGTTGGCCATCCCTTTGATTTGGTGAAGGTGCGGATGCAGACGGCGGAAAAGGGTGTCTACTCGGGTGCCATTGATGTTGTCAAGAAGACTATTGCCCGTGAGGGTGTGGCTCGGGTAGGTCGCGCGGTCAATTGAGTGTGGTGATTGGTATTAATCAGCTGTAGGGACTGTACGCTGGTGTTTCGGCTCCGCTGGTTGGAGTCACTCCTATGTGTAAGTTTGTGTCGCATTCCTTTGAAGTCAAGGTATTGGGCTAATTGATTTCTGTAGTCGCCGTTAGCTTCTGGGTACGTGTTTGGTGGTAAAAGGTGTCTAGCTTGAAACCGTTAACAATTCATAGGGCTACGACGTCGGCAAAACACTTGTCAGCCGGTTCTCGAACGTGCGCATGGAGAACAACGTCCCCCAGTACACCATTGCCCAGATCTCCGCTGCTGGTTTCTTCTCCGCCATTCCCATGACACTGATCACGGCTCCCTTTGAGCGAGTGAAAGTGCTTCTGCAGATTCAGGGCCAGAACCCTCCACCTCCGGGACAGAAGCCCAAGTACTCTGGTGGCCTCGACGTCGTCCGGCAACTATACAAGGAGGGTGGTATTCGGAGTGTCTTCCGCGGAAGCGCCATGACTCTGGCCCGTGATGGCCCTGGTTCCGCCGCCTACTTCGCCGCATACGAGTACATCAAGCGCAGCTTGACCCCCAAGGACGAGCACGGCAATGTCACCGGTGAGCTGTCCATGCCCGCCGTTCTGGCTGCCGGTGGTGCTGCCGGTATTGCGATGTGGATCCCCGTCTTCCCTGTCGACACCATCAAATCGCGTCTACAGAGTGCCCCCGGCAAGCCCACAATCGGCGGCACCATCCGGTCGGTCTACGCCAGCGGTGGCTTCAAGGCGTTCTTCCCTGGTTTCGGTCCTGCCCTGGCCAGAGCTGTGCCCGCCAACGCGGCTACATTGTATGTGATTTCCCGTGTTCGCAGTGAATTGGGTTTACTAACGACTGGAATAGTGCCGGCGTCGAACTCGCGCACCAGTTTATGAAGAAGCTCTTCGACTAGATGTCGCAACTTGAAGGAAATCAAAAAAGGCAGTGGATTTCGGTTCTGTAGGTGAACGTTCGCTGAGATTCTGTATATATACCACTTTTCGTTGTTCGTGGCCCCGATAGTGCATATTCCGCGTTTCTTACCAGTTTTCCTCTGCTATGTATGGGAGCATAGAAGCCTGGGTATCCTGCATCCTCTTTACTAGGTATCATATTATAGACTTGATGATTTTTTATTGGTCTACATTATGCGACAAGGCTTTTTGATTTCTGAAACATTTGGCGCCATGCTGACAGGAATGACGATCGGAACCAGTCGTGTTCTGAAGCTTACAAAGAGACATTGTCAGGAGTCCAAGCCCACTCTTGTTCCCGATCTTTATGGTGTGCGGCGGGCTCAAGCTCAGTTAAGAGTCTTTAAGAGGCACTCACTAGACAAATAGGTAGGGGAATAAGCTCCATCGCGACGCTGATCAAGCCTTTATCCAGTACTCGACCCAAATATTCGTACTGATGCTATAAAGTTTGCATTTCTGGCAGAGGAGCCTACTGACGGCATTGTGTTGCGCTGCCCCCAAACTTGCTGCTTCAGGACAAGTCAACAAGAACCAATGGATATTATAACACCAGGCTGAAAGTGATGGATCTGATAGGTGCAACCTTCGCTTCCTCGTAGAATTTCATTGGCGTTGATAGTAGTAGTGTCCCATATCCGTAAACCCCGAGTGAGGCTCAGCCTCATTGCTGCCTTCTAGCCTGCTCGCCTGCCTGGACCGGTGACCCGCCCGCTTACCCCGTACAAGCAATAAAATCTCCGTCTCCCCCGTCACCTTTTCTTTGTTTGATTCTTATTGCCATCCAACTACTTGTCTCTCTCTCGCTACATCAAAAATATCTATCACATATTGTTCTTCATATTCTTCAACAACGTTTGGTCCACATTTTGACACGATTCATCATGGTTGTCAGCTCCCTCGTCCGTCGAGGTGTGGAGCTTGCCTCCGACCATTTCCAGAAGCACCCGAAGCAGCCTTCCAAGCAACCGCCCGAGAATCAATTGTCGGGATGGCTCGTCGCTCTCTTTTTCGCTACTTTGATTGCTTTTGTTCTGATTTCGTGGTCGGTGAGTGATGGCTCCGTCCATATACAACAACTTGAGAAAGACTTATCGCTAAACGACCTTTGATCTAGATCGAGTACACCTATGGCATGGTAGTGACTACCCTCGCTGCGGTCGAAGATAGCAACCCCGATATCTATGTGCGCATCGACGGGGACGTCGATCCCAACAAGCCCGTCGATGCAGTCGAACCCGAGTTGGCAGCTCCTCCCAAGCCCGTCACTAGCAAGCTCCGTACCACCATCAAGCACCTTCGCGCCCGCGCCGGTCCCTGGTCTCGATTCCGCGGCCTGAGCATGTTCCTGACATATGGTTTTGCTCAGGGTCTCTTGCTGGGTATGATGCCCTTTGGCATGGACCAGTTTATTCCGCAGTTCATTTTCCAAATGGTCGTTGGTGTTCTCCTGGCGAACTTGCGGTTGGCTTGGGTCCACATTGTCATCTCGGAGCCTTCTCCTAAGCGCTTCTATCAGCGTATTCCTGGCTACAAGGCTTGGTTGAAGATTGCACCTGTTGCGGCCTTTGAGCATGCTGTTGCCGGTCTTGCATTCTATGTCCCTCTCGTTGTGGCCAAGGTATGTGGCGGCTTTGATGGATTGAAAACCGCCCCCGAGGATGGTGTTCCTCCCGACCAGGCCCTTCGCCAGGCGCTCACCCTTGTGGCTCTTCCTTCTCTTCTTTCACTGATTGCGTCCATTCCCGCTCGCGTGATCTTCATCCGTGTCGCCGCTTCCATGCTACCCGAGGAGGACGAGTCTATTGTGCCTTTCGATCGCTCTTTCGGCGGAAAGGTGACTCCCGCTATTCTTGGGGGCAGCGGTAAGCTCAGCATCACCGACGCTTGGAAGACCTTTGACCGGGCTTCTCGGATTCGGTTCCTCAAGGTGTTTGGAAAAGTCATGGCTCTTGAATTGGGCGTGGGTGTCTTCTTCGGGCTGTTGATCTTGGGCGAAGTCTACATGGGAGCTGAGTCTTTCATGAAGATCGTTGCGGACATGATCGCTCGCAACGGCGGCCCGGCTTAAGTACATAATTCTGAATTGGTATCAGTCTGACTCGGCTGCACGTATTGTGGACATCTACACTTTCTCATTTATCATCTCAGATCTATACGATTATCTTCCTCAATGTCAATATCAGCTAGCATTTTGCATATGACTGTATCGAATATTGTGATATCGGTTCAATTTCGTTGTAGAACTACATTATTCTCCTCCGACAGAAAGGTGGACTTACCATAGTGGCAAATCGGATTGCCATGACTGTGGCGGCGCGGACGGCTTTGAACGCTGACTTCATGGGCCGAATGTCACGCCCTGGATTGCCCCTCACCAGGACAGCCACTTGCCTTTCCGTTCTCTCCTCTCCTTGCGTTAGTTATCCTTAGGTATCACCCCTGGTCGTCGAAAGGAACATCTGTGGTCACATATTTATAGCCTATCATTATCTTGTGCATCATCCGCGCTTGGAGTCCCTGACGATCTCTGATCTCTCTTATCGTTCTTGTCATATCACTTCCGCCCTTCTTCCAAGGTATCTGGTAGTGATAGGCAGCCCCGCTTCCCCACTCAACCAATCTTCACTCTCTGCACACTGTTCATTATTTTACGATTCACAGTTTCTTTCTCCATTCCGTCTTTGAGTACCTTGACACATTTTTCTATATTTCTCCCTTCTCTTGTCTCTGAGATCAAAAGTCCACCGATTCTTCGCCCCAACTTCTCTTCTATAGCTCCTGGGTTGGCCAGTCCGGACCGAACCTCTACCATGGCCACAACACCAGCCGGTCGTATGCTGGCACGCCAGTTGCAGCAGATGCAACAAGATAAGGACATTCCGGGAATTAGCTGTGGGCTGGTGGATAACAATGTATTCGAGTGGGAGGTTATGCTCATGATTTCGGATGATGTCAAATTGTACGGCGGTGAGTAGATTTTCACTTCAGTTCCTGAGCGGATGGCGAGGACTATATCAAGCAGTGAAGGTACTGACGTTCTTTGACAGGGGGCTTCTTCCGTGCTCGACTATCTTTCCCTCCGGAGTATCCGCACATGCCACCGAAAATGAAGTTTGAAAGTCCCGTTTTCCACCCGAACAGTGAGTTGGCTCTGTCCCTTTTCGTGGTCGAGCGATGATACTGAGACCCTCTTTCTGTAGTCTATCCCAACGGCGAGGTCTGCATTTCCATCCTCCACCCCCCAGAAGAAGACAAGTACGGCTACGAGTCCGCCGCCGAGCGCTGGTCCCCCGTCCAAACGCCCGAAACCATTTTGCTTTCTGTCATCTCCATGCTCTCGAGTCCGAACGACGAAAGCCCGGCCAATGTGGAAGCCGCCCGGCTATGGAGGGAAGACCCGGCCGAGTTCAAGAAACGAGTGCGCAAGTGCGTCCGTGAGAGTCTGGGGGAGGATTGAGCGCTTAGGGCCCGACTGCATACAATACGCTTGATTTTTTTTTTTTTTTGATCACTCACTGTTGACCAGCGGGGCGGTTTTCGGTGCTCATTTATTCTGTCCTATGTGCATGAGGAACCGGTCAATGGGCGGTTCAGTCTATATACGTTGTTCTATGGTCCATGCATCATCTCTCGGCTATTTTGTTGTTGGTATGGAGTTTTGCTGTGTTACCGGGCTGGAGTTGAATTGATTCATTCTCATTATGGCATCACATCTATTGAGATCAGCGCGCTGCACATATATGATTGGTTTGCTGTTCACAGCACCCTCGACGAATGGTAATGAAGCACTGCTATCTTTACGGCAAGTAATTGTAGTATTCCTCCCAGAGGGTAATATCGATGAGATGAAAATATATTATAAGTCATCATCTATATACGGTATAGCCATGTACTATAACCCCAAAAGAACTCCGGCTAAAGATGCATTTCGAATAGACCCACAACAAAGCAACTTTTTATTAATGCTAGGGCTGATTCTTGGGCCCCTTTCGGATAGACCCGAAGAAGAACCCCGGGTGGAAGATTGTGAGGGACAGGACTGCCACGGCGATCATCCTGATGTTTGTTGTTAGTAAGGTTGCTGTGTAGCTGTTGGATGGAGGGTGCTTGGACTTGGACTTGACTTACATTCCGTCGAGGACGAGAAACTCGTTTTCCTTTTGCATCAGCGGGTTGCCCCATCCGCCGGCCATTTCGGGGATACTGGTCTTGTCAGTGCCTGCAGCGGAGCTGGGTAGGTTACTAAGGTAGTAAGGGGAAGGGTACATACCGGTAGATACAACGGATCAAAACAGTAAAGTAAGCGAGGACCTCGCCGACAATGACCCACTTGATATTTCTCCCTAGGGAGGTCTTTTCGTTGGAGAAACCAGGGCCCCGTTTCCAATACCGGACGAAGAACTCCAGCCCCAGAAGCCCGCACACGGACATCGTGGCCACCTGGAACGCGATACCAGCGATGATGATGTCGTCCCCTGCCTGCAGCATTTTCATGTCTGTGTTTCCTGCTGCGGCCGCGACGCCGCCACCTGCGGCCTGCAGGATGAGGCTGCCCACGTCGCAGCCGATGAAGATCCAGGTGAAGAGGCGGGGTTTGAGGCGGGAGTGTTCCGGGCCCAGGGCGAGGATGATGTGTTTCAGGGTTAGGTAGATGCCCGCTGCGACGAAGGTGGGTGCGAGAACTAGACAGACGATCTGGAGCTTGAAGGCGGAGGAGTTCCAGGGGTTACTGTGCATCAGCACGCGGCCGATGTAGCCGGCTAGTTCGAGGATGGCGCCTACGGCGACTGCGACCATGAAGGTCCATGTGCGGTAGTGGACGCCGATGCCGAGCTGGAAGAGCGCGAGGATGCCGAAGACGACGGCGAAGAAGATGTTGGCGCCTAGGTTTGGGTAGTAGCCGTATGTCGTGGCCTCGACCGGACAGATCGGGCTGACTTCTGTGCAGGTACGGTAGCTGGGCATGTCGCTGTTGCCAGGTTCTGTGGGAGCAAAGGAAAGAAAGAAGACGCAAAGACCGAAGGAAGAAATGTATGGTTTTTTATCTATAAGATACTAAGAAAGAGAAAGAGAGGATGAACCCAGAAGGACTCATACTGCAGGTTTGGGAGGACGTAATATTTCAGTAACCGTTGAAGCGTAACTCGTCCATTTGGATTCACCATGCTTATTAGCGCTGACGGCACCAAGATATCCAATCCTGGTAGGATGATGATGCCAGTGTCGAGGTGGATCGAGAACAAATATCGAAACATCTCGCTATCTCTTTTGATTGGCACGTTTCATCGCGTTCGCTCTCGCTCTCGTTTTCGTCTTCGTTTTGCCCCACTGTCAGTAAGCGAGGTCTTTATCATAACCAACACACGCCTGGGGCTGCCTGCTAAGCCCCTCGGGTTTCGGCCTCTTCTGGGCCCGGTGGTCCTTAATCTCCATGGAACCTACATAGTAGAGATCTCAACCTCAAAGCACAATCAGATACCTCTTCGTCGAGATCAATAAGGTTCTTTCCGAGCACCGAGCAAAATCCATAATTAGCAGGCTCAAATCCTACCGCAGTTAGTCCACCACTCCGCCATGATTCATCAGCCGATACTTTGGCGTAGTGGGTACGCGGAGGCAGACCCCACCGTAATCAATCGCATAAGGGACGATACTGAGAAGTATTCGAATACACCTCCTATACTGCACGTCAAATCATAGTAACTGGTTGATATCGAAGATCGTAGTATCGTAGTCGTTGAGAGTAGTGCATTATTGAGGTTCTTTCGATGACTGCTGTTAGGACTCATTTAGGCGGTGCTATCGACATGCGACACATATCACGTGATCGGGCGCGAATTGCCCCCGTTATTCCCACGTGGTTTCACATATGTTTTGTCCGTCAAATCAACATCATCCAACGGCCATGCACCACACCATCGCAGGTGACAGCAGTTCCTAGCTGAGCTAGCTCCCATAGCTACGGCAGTCCTCGTACGGGAATGTAAAGCTAAGCGGTCTTCGAGATGCCGCCCCGTCGATCTCATACAAAGTCCCGCATGGGCTGTGACCAGTGCAAGAAAAGAAGGGTCAAGGTGAGCCAATCACCTTTTTACATCTCTACATTTTCTTCCTATTCTGCATCTCAATTTAGTTGACGCTTCTACTCTCATATCTTCCTTTTTCTGACAATGACGTAGTGCGATGAGACTGGTCCCCCATGTGCAAACTGCGTCGCTAGAGAGCTGAGCTGCTCCTACTACAACACACCAAAACCCCGTAGTTTAGCAAATGGGACATCTGCTAGTCCTTTGTCCATTACGTCTCCTGACGGAGGACGGATTTCCGAAACTTTCAGCCCGTCCTTCAATTCCGGAACCTCAAGCCTGACCAAGGATTCCAACTTGCGAGAGCTGGAGCTCATGCACAAATTCTCCACTGAAACGTACCTGAGTCTCTCGAATAAACCGTCAGACTATCATGTCTGGCAAATGGTCATCCCCCGCAAAGCTCTTGAACATGACTTTCTTTTGAACGGAGTTCTTGCGGTTGCTGCTTTGCATATAGCTTCAACGCTAGAGCCGCCGGATGCACTGAGCTATATTGACACGGCCCTGGAATACCACAATCGTGCTTTTGCTCCTTACCGACAAGCTATAGATAACCTAACCCCCATGAATTGCGATGCTGTATTCGCACACTCAGTTCTCACTACGGTCATTGGTATAGCTTTACCACGGCTGACTGCGGAGCGCGACGAAAGTTCTAGCATCACTGAAAATATCGTTGTGGTCTTCGAGCTATTGCAAGGCGTAAGCAAAATTTTCAGAATCAGCCGTCCATGGCTCACAATGCAACTATTTACCCCACAAGATGAGTCCGACAAAGTGACGACGTCAAAACTGGACAGTGAAACGGAGCGTGCATTGGGCCGACTAGCCGCGTTGAACGATGATATAGTGGCTACTGTGGACCCTGAACAGTATCGTATAGTGAAGGAAGCCATCTCTCTTCTCCACGAGTGCTTCACTCGATATGCTACCAGCAGGGATGCGGCATCCGTACTCAGGTGGCTCGCAGTAGCGAGCAAGGAATTTGCCCACGCCCTAAGATGTCGAAAACCCTTCCCCTTGATGGTGCTTATGTACTGGGGCGTACTCCTCGGTGAACTCGATGGGACCTGGTGGTGGGCGAAAAGCTCGGGCACGGCCTTGGTTTCTGAACTCTTGGCCGCTCTGCAACCCGGAGATATACGATGGGAGGAGGCTCGGTTATGGCCGAAGCACAAAATGGGTCTATGATGTGCTCCAAGTTTGACTACAATCCTACTAAGGCCTATCTACCCAATGCTCTTGCTCGTCCTTTGTGACCAATCAAGGAGCCGGTCACGTCACAAGTGGCTGCCTAACCAGAAGATGATCAATTGAGTAACACGCAGCACTATGGACAAGAGTCTGCACAATTGTGAAGCAAGACGTTCTATACGCACTGCTTCGGATAGAAGAGGCAGGGACACTAAAGCTTCGCCAACTTCTTTGCTGTGTTCTCATATATCTCCTTGATCCTCTCTGAATTGAGCTTGTCAACTTCATGCTTGCACGCACCCAAGCTCAAGGGCCCAGCCATCTGCTTCAGCCAATACGATCTGCCACAGTCAAACACCCAGTTACGGGTACTTACTTTAACCAGATCAGCGAGGAGCGATTGCGGGGCGTTTCGGTCTTGTGTGAAGATGAGAGTGGGTAACTCTTTCTGAATCGACGGAGGAGTGCTGGCCTCTGCGAGACGTATAAAGTCGTCGAAAGTGAACGACACGTAAAGTTGAGCTCCGAGGTGAACAATTCCCTGAGTCCTCGCCGCCGCATGCAGGAGACAGCCATTCGCGACGAAATCGACGGGGATCTCGTCTATGATATTTGCACCTGTTTCGTAACCCTGGGCGGCGTGCCACACATGCGTTGCCCCGCGGTCTGCAAAGAACAGACTGGAAAATTTACTCATCGGTGTGGAGTTGATGGGCCCGTACAGAGGGTACGGATCCCGCATTGCAGCGCCGAAACAGGTTGGACGGACAAGCAGCAGCGGCAGAAGAGGGTATCTCTTCAACAACAACCGTTCCATGAGGTATTTTGCATGGGTATACGATGATGAAAACCGTGCGGTGTCTGGAGATGTGGCCGTCGACAATATGGCAGCGAGCTCGTCCTCCGGATCTGCGTCGGAGATGGAATACAGTCGCTCTCCGACATGACCATCAGGTAAGAAGCTGCTCACATACGCCGTCGAGATCTGGACCAATATTTTCAATCGTCTGAAGCGTGAAACTATTTTTGCAAGCTCAAGAGAAGGGAGGCAGTTGTTCTCGATCGCTTCCACGATGCCTGCGTCAAGCGTTATCGTGGCTGCGGTGTGAATAACAAGAGTGACCTCTTCACGCAGTCGCCTCAACTCGGAATCTTCGATACCAAAGTCCGCCTCCTTGATGTCACCCACGACAAAATGCACCTTTCCGGTGTTAAGAATCGCCTGAGTCTGTTTCGGCATGAGCTTCCGCCACTTTTTAACGGCGGAGTCAGCCGATCCGCGGATCAAAACGAAGATCTTCTGCGTAGGAAGC
This sequence comes from Scortechinia acanthostroma, assembly GCA_011319215.2. NCBI lineage: Eukaryota > Fungi > Ascomycota > Sordariomycetes > Coronophorales > Scortechiniaceae > Scortechinia > Scortechinia acanthostroma. Next base: position 69,426 of record JAABUG020013325.1, read on the forward strand.
TGCAGTGCCAACTTGTAGAGAAGACATCCTCCCAGTGACCCGGTACTGCCCGTGAGGAAGACAGAGTGTCTCTCGAAAGACTTTGCATACCCATTCCTCAGGATCTCGTCTGCCATTGTGGCTGACATTTCTACCCCGGGAACTTGTCCAGATGGCGTCTGAGCGATTATCATCGACCAAGTCCTGGAAACGTCATACGGGAAGCTACAAGCTACAGATATAAGATGACATGATGACCTTACACCGCGGTTCGGCACATCCCCTATGTGCAGTTGCATATGATCCCACGCGTATTTCAGGTCATTCTGACTCGGTGCTGTAACACAACTTAGATTGCTGTATCATTCATTTTCCTTCAAGCCAATGGAGATGTCTGATACGACATTTTTCGACTGCCTCCGAGTCAATTGGTTCCGGAAAGGGTCCATCTTTTGCATTCAGCCAACATGCTGGATATCAAACTCCAGTCCCTTCCTCAATTTGTCAACATGTGCAGCCGAGGATATGCTTTCGTACGACCTTTTATAATCTTCTTCGTTCCACGGGCTGGTTCCTCGCTCTTCAGTAGACTCTTGGCTACTACGAAGATTCTAGGTGGTACAGATGTCACACACGGTGGTATTGTGGTGGTGGGACGTCCAGAGGGGCGTCCCTTACGACGCCGGATACCGAGGCGGATATGCATTCCTCACTTCGAAACGTCATTTAGGGAACGAGTCCAGTCAAAACAGACCGTTATTGAAGTAAGGTCGTTACACGGTCACTAATTAGTTAAAAGGGTATACAGGCATATGCATTCCAACCATCTGTGTACGAAGTCATGAATAGTACAAAAAGGTATTTGCATGTGTATGTGTCCAAACTCCGCGGAAAGCGGTATGTATGTGAAGATATACAGAAATGATGGCCGATGGCCGCAATCAGGGGCTTTTGCTGCCGCCTCCGCACCAGCAGCGCCCGTCGCCCTCTCGCTCGACCTGGACAAGGATGTCCATGTCTTTTTCGCGGAGGTAGCTGACCGTCCGTTGTCGTACATCCTCTAGGTCGGCTCCGCGAGACGCGATGACATGAATCACCCCGAGGACGTTTGCTTTGCGTTTCTCGTGAGAATGATCGTGGTCGTGGTCATCATGATGGTGGTCGTGGCCGTGGCCATGACTGTGGTTGTGTCTATGAGAATGGCTGTGACTGTGACTGTGACTATGGCCATGGTCATGATGGTGGTCATGTCCCGAGGCCGCTGTATCGTCTAACCAAAACTTGGGCACTGTGTACCCCACAACTCCTCGTAGAGTGCTGACACCGGCCAACGTTTCACGGACATTGTATTCAATGTCGGCGGGAAGGGCGAGCAATAGGGTCTTAGCAGTACTGGTGACCAGTGGGACCGCCGAGGCAAAAATCAAAATGGCAATTAAACACGAGGCAATAGGGTCATATCCTGCCCAGCCCGAGAAGTGCACAAGAATGGTGGATATCACAACCGCCACGGAGCCAAGAGTGTCGGCTAGAATATGGAGGAAGATACCGTGCATATTCTCATTTCCATGTGAGTGTGAATGGCCATGATCGTGACCGTGATGTGCGTGGCCATGGTCGAATGCCATGATACCGACAAGATTCACGAGCAGACCGGCAAAGCTGACAGTTAATAATTCGCCCAGTCGATGCATCTGACTTCCGGAGGAAAGTCGCTCCACAGCTTCGTAAATGATCTCAATACTTATGATCCTGGTGATGGTCAGGTAAGCTTCATTAAAAGGTGGAATGAACGGAGGATTCAAACGTACATGAGAAAAATACCGTTGGCAAAACCGGAAAGAGTATCAACCTTTCCGTAGCCATAAGGAAACCGAGCGCTTGGCGGCCACTTGCTCATAACAGCGGCACAGAGGCCGACCACCAATGCAAGGCAATCGAAGAACATGTGTATGCTGTCACTGAGCAGCCCCAAGGACCCAGTTATGAATCCGTAAGACAATTGAACCAACATAAAGGTGAAATTCAAGCTATAAATGTCAGCAGTGACGCTCCTAAATGCAAAGAGGCGTACATGCATACCTCATGAAGTAGAATATACGGCGCGAATCCTTTTCTTTGAGGATACTGTACAACAGGGGGTAAGGTTCGCTGTACCGAAGGAGGACCTTGGACACCCGTGAGGCGCGAGCTGCTGAGTGACCATGATGATGAGAATGACGCTCAAGGCGTAGTTGGCGGTCATCAAATCGAGCGGCAAAGAACGACAGCACCGCTAGTGTGCACCGCGATGCATAGATCCCCCACTTATCGCCAGCTACATGTGGCGAAGATAGAAGTCCTGCTGCCGCAATACCTGTAGTGAGGCCCCATTTTTGTGGCGAGCGCAGATTGGTCGGGTTTGAGAAGAGTAGGGATGTTGCGTAGCTACCGGCTGTTGCCAGCAGGTACATCGCATCCAATGCCGAGAGGGACGAGATACCGAAGGAAACGAAACTGAGGAGTCCAAGAACGAGCCCGAGTACCAAGGTTAACATACCATCATCTGGCGAGACGACAGATAATGAGCCCATATTCCGGATTACTAAACTGTCCGATTGTGACGAAGCGGAGCCACCAAAACCGGACCCCCGTGAAGAATCTGACCGGTCGACGCCTGCAAATGGGGGAGGAATGACAAAAACTGACAATAACAAGGAGAGATAGCCGAAGATCGACATCGACCCCGAGTCAATCAAGCCGAAAAAGCTCAACACCAAGAATATAAGTATCAGAGCAACCGTGACTTTCTTATGGACCAGCTTTTCGTGAGCGGCGCTGCCAGCAGCACGGCCTTTGACAAGAGCGGGCAACCCAGACGCTGCTGCGAGAAGTGCACCCAACGCGACAAGGAACCCGCTAGCTTTGAGCGCTGCATATATAGGCAGCGCAATCGAGCATATGCGAGCAAGCGCTACACCCGCGACATCTGCCCTCAGATTTGGAACTTTGACCACGGATTTGTTTCCCGTCCGTGAAGACCATTGAAGTTGTCCAACACCAGTCATGACCATAGTGACAGCTGTCAGACTGCAGGTCCTCAGAACTGCCTGGTCCAGGGTCCCGCCGGCCAAAGTTTTCGGATCAGTGTTTTCCTTATTGGGGATAGCTGAGTTCCAATGTGCATATTGCTTGTAGTACCACGATAAGGCGATCCAGGGTAGAGCGATCAGGAGTCCTGAGAAGAGTTCGCGACTAAAATAATAGATGTTACTTATTGGATCCGTCGTTTCTTATCAAGACCACTCACTTGGTGCTGGGTGTAAAATCGGTCGAGATGGCAGAAACATCACGCGCGCGCAATTCCGTTGTATCTTCTGTCTTTTCAGTTGGATGATAGTGCGCTGAATCTGCGTAGTTGCAGCTCGCTGAGTGGTTCGTCGCAGCGTGCGAGTGCGAATGGTCATGATTGTGCGATATTGACCCTAACGCAGAGCCATTGGGTGGACTTGCGTCTATAGAAGGCAGGGTCGGTTGCATTGGTGTCGCCGAACCGTTCAAAGAAGGCAGCGGCTGGCCTACTGAGGGTTGCGTCCAACGCTTTGAGCGAGAGTGGCCATGGCCGCGGGAGTGTCCGAATCCATGTCCATGAGTTGCGGGGAAGTGTGTATCCACGCTGGACACGGGAGCCCCCGTTGACATGGTATCTGATTTTCCAATTAGGCTTCTTTGTCAATGCACCGGATGTGACAGCAACGAGGGAGAACGCGAAGAGGCCAAGACGTTCGACGGTTTCGTCGCGGCCAAGATCGGGGCGGATTAGGGAGCTTAGCAGCTCTGAGGGGACAGTCGGTCAGGGAATTGAGATAAGGAACGCGGCATCGCGCCAAAAGAACGCGCACAGTCACTGATCAAAGAAGAGGAGCAATAGTTGCTTGAAGAGAACGTTTTATAAGAAATCAACTTTCAATTGAGCGAACCTTTGCTTTTCATCAGCTGCTGGTGATAACGCATGGGTAAGGGGCACACGTGATACGCGCCAAGATTCTTATCTCTCCAATCGACTGCCGTTCTGGGAAAGGCTTGGAGCCATGGATAAGCCTGAGGTGTCCACGAGGGGATCTGATTATTTACTCCGCAAGGTAGCGCAACGTAATAGCTTCACAGCTTTGAGCCTCTGTCACAACTAGGTTTCTTTTGGCCGGTCATAGGGCCATATGCGAAAAGTGGTTATCAATATTTGTCTATCCGATTTTTTGAACACAATGACTGCGCGTTAGACTGTGATTTCTTCGCTGAAGCACCATGATTGAATCCCTGGTCAGCGTCGCCTTCTACATCTCCTCGGCCGTGACACTATTACTGTTCCTAGCCCCTTCAAGATACGACCCGAGACGCGGCAGTAATAAGAAGAATGCTTCCAATGCGCCCAAAGCGCCCAAAGCGACGACGCAGATTCTCGTCCTCGGCGACATCGGCCGCAGCCCGCGCATGCAGTACCATGCTCTGAGCATCGCGAGGGGAGGAGGCCGAGTAGACATTATCGGTTACAATGGTACACCTCGATCAGATTCTGAATCGCGAACGAGCGTATGACTGATACTCTTTATTACACAGAATCAGAAGTGCATCCCGACATCTCGTCCGATCCTAGAATATCCATCATCGCCCTTCCGCCGCACCCGAGCTTCCTGCAAACAAGTAATAAGCTCCTCTTTCTCCTATTTGGTCCGCTCAAAGTAGCCTTCCAGATTGTATGTCTCTGGTGGGCTCTGGCATATCGCACAGAGCCCGCGCAATGGCTACTCGTTCAGGTCAGCGTCGCCCCGTCCAAGTGACTCGTCTGGTATCGACATCGTCTTGCTAAAGTTGATCCCAATGCAGAACCCGCCTTCCATACCGACGTTGGCAATCGCGTCCATGGTATCGTTCCTCCGGCATACAAAGTTGATAATCGACTGGCATAATTTTGGGTACACCATTTTGGCGCTCAAACTTGGGGACAGACACCCACTTGTGCGGTTTTCCAAATGGTATGAGAAGAGCTTCTGTAGATACGCCACAGCGCACTTCTGTGTCACAGAAGCCATGGCTTCCGTTTTGAGGAGCGATTTTCGGCTCACAGCCCCCATACTGCCCTTGCATGACCGGCCAGCAAGTCATTTTCAGCCCATCTTGGATGAAAGCGAGCGGAAGCGTTTCCTTGAAACTTTGCCAGAAACAGCCTCGGTGAAGCACCTGCTGCAGGACGGGGCACTCCGCGTATTAGTCAGTTCAACGTCCTGGACAGCTGACGAAGACTTCTCATTACTCATCGACGCACTCTGCCGGTATTCGAACCTGGCAACCACCAGCAAGCCTGGATTACCCGCTGTTCTGGCCATCATTACTGGGAAAGGACCGCAGAAGGAAATGTACCTGAAGCAAATATCAAAGCTTCAAGAAGCGGGCAAGCTCAGCAAGGTCACAATTCGCACCGCATGGCTAACCACAGATGACTATGCG